>JAJHZJ010000025.1:1800000-2112992 GCA_023548195.1 Bettongia penicillata ogilbyi | reverse complement strand
GTTGTTTTCAGTTGTGCCCACCTCTTTGTGACACCGTCTGGGGCTCTCTTGTCAAAGTTACCAGTGGTTTTCCATTTCCTCCTCCAGCTCATTTTACAGATGAGAAAACTGAGCTAAACATGATGAAGTGACTTGCTTGGGGTCACACAGATAGTCAGTGTTTGAGGCCAGTCTTGAACTCAGGAAGACAATCTTCCTGACTCCAGGTCTGTGCTCTATCCACAGCCCACTTAGCATCCCCTAAGTCATTAAACAATGGCCATATTCTCTTCTTGGTTCCAATTCAACTTGTGGATGCTTTGTGAGTCTACTTCTGACCATGAAGGATTTAAGGCTGGTACAATATGATGAGGAGAAGGTTTTCTGTTGGCTGAGGGACCAGAAGGATTGATGGTGACTTGGGAGGTCCAGAGCCAGAACTGATTTTTCATACATAGGATCAATATGTCCCTTCCTCAGTCCCTCCCTTTTTGTGTTTTCTCTTCCAGTAGCAAGTAAAGCAAGAACATGTGAGAACTGTGGGGTGGAGGAAAGGGCAGTTGACCACTATTTTCTCCTGTGGCTACAACATATCTCAGAGTATGGGATGTATGCTTCTTTTGAGTTTATGTTTTCCTGAGTGGGGGCAGCTAGGTGATGCAGTGGATAGAGCACCAGTGCAGGAGTCAGGAGGACCTGAGTTCAAATCTCACCTCAGACCCTTGACACTCAGTAGCTGTGACCTTGGGAAGGTCACCTAACCCCAATTGCCTCATCCTGGGTCATCGCCAGGCATCCTGCTGAATATCTGGTCACTGAATTCAGATGGCTCTGCAGGAGAAGTGATGCTGGTGACCTGCACAGCCCTCCCTCACTCAAAACAAAGTCAAGTGCAAGTCATGTCATCATTTCTCTGATGACATGGTCTTCTTTGGCAATGAAGGACGAACACACACATAATTTTTTCCTGATCTTATGTGAATGAATATCTGGAGATGGAACTTACCAGTTTACGACTTTGTAAGCTTGAAAAGATTGTAAGAGACACCTACGGTCCCTTTAGTGAAGGATCTGTAGGAGAAACATCTGAAGCTGGTAGTAGCAGTGGATAACTATATTAAGGAGTGAGTTTAGCAGGTGTTTAATATCCTTAGCAATGAATTCACTCATCCTTTGAAATACTGTGCCCTAGAAGTAGACAGCACAGTGGAGCAAGGAAGTGGCATTGCTGGTGCCATGCCCATAAGTGAACTTTCTGGGGGATCCACAGGGGGAGAGAAGGGAGAACAACTAATATTGTCTCCTCTCAGAATTTAAGCTGCCAGCCCATGCGAGTTGGAAGAATGAATCCAGATGGGATATTGTACTAATCCTATTTTTAAAAATTGGTACCACTTGTTTTTATGTCACATTCATTTCTGAATAGATACCTATTCTGTCTCCTACTTAGAAGGCTACCCTTTGCAAAGATTAAAAAAGAAAGAGGAAAAAAGGTAAGTTCAACAAAATCAGGTAATTGGACGGTAGCAAATGGCACAAGCAAACGCTCATACCCGCAGTTTCTCTCCTCTGCAATGAAGAGGCAGAAGCCTATTTTCTCAGCTCTTCTCTGGGTCTAAGCTTGATCATTTCCCAGGATCCTTTCTGAGGATGAAGCAGAAAGACAATGATGCTGATAGGGAAGAACTAGGCTGTCTGTTTCAGAATACTGCCGAGTGATGCCCTTGCTTGTTGTCCCCAGTCGCATTCAGTTGTCAACAGTCAATAAGCATTTATTGAGCTCCTCCTGCATGCAACGTGCTGTGCCAAGAACTGGGGAATTTAACTATGACAAAAAGAAAGTTAGTGCCTGTCCTCAAGAAGCTTAGAAATCAGTCAGAGAAACGCAAAGCAGTTTAGTCAGGTGGGAAATAAGATGTCTGAGTTGAGTTCTTGCCTTAAATGGAGATTTGGAATTCATGACTCTACACTTTTCATCAGCGAAGCAGAATTGGACCAAGGCCAAGGGGATGCTACTGGGCGATGAGATTGTCTCAATAATGACCTTCTTGGGACAAGGTAGAGAAGTCATTCAGAGACATTCATTGGTGCTATCAGGTGAGAGATGATCTTTACATAAGCATGAATGTGTATGTTTGCATGTCTGCATATTGAGTCCCAAATAATTTTCCCTTTTTCCTTCAGTTACTTTTTGGGTAACTGAAGAAAAAAATACATCTACTATAAGGTATGTAGAATGAGTGCTAGGGACTTTGCCCCTAAGGCCAGTTTCTAGTTATTGTATTTTTTCTTACACATTTTAATTGATATGTACTTACATATACTTGTATCTTATATACTGAACATGCAGTTTATAGAACACATATTATGAGTGTGGATTTATATGCATTTGAGACTCCCATTATGTATGTATGTGCGATACGATATATAGATGATCTAAATAACATATAACACGGTGTTATATGTGTGTATGTGTTAAATTTACATGCATGTTTAGACATACATTTATACACATATTAAGCTTAAAACTGAACTCAGACTTTTGAGACACAGTGCATAGTATAGAAGAGATAATACATACACATATAGGTATGAGATATGTACCACAGAGAATTATATGTTATAAAATTATAGTCATACATATGGACACATAATACATATATACATGAATATGCACACATACAGTACGTATTGGTGAAATAATCTATGTGTTCAGTATCTTTAGTTTCAGTGTCTTTACAAATGGTGATGGGAGGAGTTTGTTGTGTGATAGTAATAGTAGCTCACTATTAATAGGAGCTGTTTTTACTCATTCCAAACTTCACAGGGTGCAGGGGATATTTGAGGACAACTAGCGCCTCTAATGTGCATGCTTGCCAAGACTTTTTCAGGACCACTCATACCTAGTGGTAGAAGACAAACACAAAAGGAAACTGAAGAGTTTTTGTGTCTGAAAATCATGATACATGAGCATGGTGGAGAAATCAGTCAGAGAAACCCAAAGCAGTTTAGTCAGGTGAGAAATAAGATGTCTGAGTTGAGTTCTTGCCTTAAATGGAGATTTCATCAGCGAAGCAGAATTGGACCAAGGCCAAGGGGATGCCTTGGTGCCTACCTGGCACTCACCTCTCACCTGTTACTCCAAGAAGCCATGCCTAGGTAAGCCATTTTAGCAGACATGCTAAACCAGGTCAAGGTTAATCAAAGGGCCTCAGACCTGTTGGTGAGATAGGGGAATGTCTACTCCAAGCATGTGAAGACTTTCCCTGCAGAATGGGCAGATGAGAACAGGTTGCTCCAATGGCCATGAAGGTGACTGGAGCAGGTGTTGTGGAGTGCGTAGAGCTTGGTCAGGCATCAAAGACACCAAGGTCATCCATTGCATCCTGGATCATGGCCAGTTGTCTGGCTTGTCCTGCTACTGGACTTCAGTGGCTCTGGAAGACAGTAAGACTGAAGACTGTGTAACTCTGCCTCATTTAATCCAATTCATTCATTAGTCAAGACATCACCTCGTGATCTCACTGGTCCATTTGAAAAATGAAGGCCAAAGAACAGCTACAATGTAGCTGAAAGTAGCTGTAAAGGATATGCAGTAAACAGGCTTCTGAATGGTTAGAAAAATCATTTATGCATTAATAATTCATTACTGAATGTAGGCAAAAGCATCTGTCAACAGAATTTGTTATACACACATTAGCAAAGAAACATTACTGTGGATTGTTGGCAGAGATGTAAATACCATGATTATATATAATTAGATCTCATTAATGTTATGGGTTGAAAAGGGATTTTACTAATTTTCATGTATCTAAGAATGGAGGAGATATTTCTGCTATTTACTGAATGGGATTTAGGGCTAACATATTGCAAAGAACTAGACAGGAGAAACCAGGCTTTCAGCCCTTGCTCTGGTATTTCCCAGCTGTGTGACACTGGTAGAGCCGTAAGTGGAGGGGAGGGAAGGGGCAGTACATGGAACTTTGCTCCAGAGAATCAAATTTCAAGGGTACAAATAGAGCTTTGTATCTTTTATCAGGGGAGAAACAATAGAACTTAGTATCTATTTTATGTGGATAAATATTTCAAATCCACACCACTGTCACCCCCTTTCCCTTTTCCCCATCCACCTCCTTAGACTTTCCCCTGGTTTTCCAGATACTCTGTTTGACGTCCTCACTGAATGAGTACAAGGTTCACATCACTTGCCTGAAATAAAGGTCATGATCATTTCCCAGGATGCAGAAATTCCTAGTTCGGGCTTTGGACCCATGGCAAGACCTCTTTAAACTTCAGTCTTTTTGTGTGCAAAGTGGGGATAATGATATTTGCATGTCCTAACTTACAAGAATGTTGCCATGAGAGTGCTATGTAAGCCTGAAAACACACATAAATATAAGGGGTTGAGTTTTTCATTTTTTTCCCCTTGACCTGTGATTTCATCCATGTAGGCAACTTCCAGTGAGGACAATCTCTTCTAATACAAATCAGTGACCTTTAAGTGACGGATGGTCTTAGAAGTTTGCTTAGGGCCCAGAAGAGTTATGTGATTTGTTCAGTTTCACACAGTTAGGATATGTCAGAGTTGGAACATGAACCCAGATCTTCCCCTATACCAAATTTCCGTGCTATGAGCTTTTGGTCCAGACACATGATTCAATTAGTGTGAGGAAATCCAACTATGGAGTGTCCTCCCAATGCAGATCAATACCTGCTCTTAGTCTCAAATTATTACCTAGAGCCCTGAGAGGCTGGGTAGCCTACCCAGGGTCACACAACTAGTGTATATCAGTGGCACAACTTGAACCCAGGTCTTTCTGCTTCCAAGGCCAGTTTTGTATCTGCTATATTAAGCTGCCATGCTGTGAATTAATCAGCCTATTTTCTTGATCACATCACTATGAATTTCAAAGAGCAAATTCCCTCCTCCCACCCCTTGATCCATCATTAATGCCAATAGCAATTATATATGTGAACCATGGGAATATCATTTATCTCCTACCTAGATAACAGTGACGATGGAATTCACCCATGTACCTGGGTGGATAGTCCTTGTGAAACAGGACACCTTGACTGATCCATGGAGAGGGTGACTGAGCAGTGGTTAACTTCATTTGACGTCACACTGAAGATGGGTGTATTCTGGTGACACAGCAATGTGACCCAGTGTGGCATCTGCTCCTCTTGCAAAGTAGGCCGAAGCACATTCTTGTCAACTCATACTCTTGCTTGTCCAAGAGAATCAAGTGTCAAGTTGAGGTAAGAACTTTGTGCTGGAAAACAAGTACTCTCTCACCGGTCTGGAGGGACCTACGATGATGACTTAGCTAATATAGGAAAACAACGCGGAATGAGCAAAGGATATGTAGAAGAATAAAGAATATAGAGGCGTGCAAATTATATATATATATATATATAAAGAAAGTCCTTCCTAGGGCAGCTGGGTGGTGCAGTGGATAGAGTGTCAAGCCTGAGGTCAGGAAGACTCATCTTTCTGAGTTCAAATCTGCCCTCAGATACTTCCTCACTGTTTGACACTGGGTAAGTCACTTAATTCTGTTTATCTCAGTTTCCTCATCTGTAACATGAGCTAGAGAAGGAAATGGCAAACCTCTCCAAGAAAACCCCGAACGAGGTCATGAAGAGTTGGACATGACTGAAAAATGACTGAACTGAAAGCCCTTCCACCAGTTGTGCAAATGTTTGGGTGTGCTATTATAGAAGGTGAATGGGAGCACTTGTGTATTGTTGACTCAGATTGTCCTGGTTGAAGCCGAAAAATGAAACCAGAACTATATCATCAATGTTTCTCAATTATTTAACTACTGAGCAACACACCTGACCTCATGGTGGGCTCTTTGGGAACTGAGTTGTGCACAGAATGAATAGTCAACAGGAATATTATAGAATCCTAGATTTAGAAGTAGAAGAGACCTCGAAGATTGTCTTTAGTACAAATCCCTGATAGTGAAGCTGAGGAAGTGAGTACACAAAAATCAAATGACTTGCTAAGAAAAGAAAAAGAAAACTCAATCAACAGTTCCTCTTTCTTTTCAAACTTCCCATAAGTTTGAAATCAACCAATAAGCATTTATTAAGCACCAACTATTTATTGGGGAGCTGAGAATGCAAAGAAAAAAAGAAATAGTCTATGAAACTTAAATTCTAATGGGTGAGACATCATGAACACATACAGGGTATATTCAAAACAATTAACAGAAACAAGGTGACAAAAGGGATATGATATGGATGGAGACTCACTGAAGAGCCTGAGAAAAATCAGTTAGAGAGATAGGAAGAAGCCAAGAGAGAGTATCCAATGAGGAGAAGGTGATAAACTATAGAAATCAAGAAGCAAAAATAGTCCTTACCCTCCAAGAGCTTACACTGTAAGGGGGCACACAGCCCAAGAGGAATGGTGCCCTGGGGGCCAGGAAGAGGCACTCTGGTCTGCAGTTATAGGGGTGGGGAGTGGGGCCATAAAATTGGATTATCACAGTCCATCTAGAAACAACGAAGGAATTGATTTGAGTATGATTTCTAGTTTCTGGGATTCCAGAATTGGGGGGTGGAGGGTGGGAGAAAGAAAGGGCATGAATGTAGTGATGAGGTGGTTGGTGAGGAAACTATGGAAGGAAATTGCTGGTGAAATAAAACTGGGGATTTCCTGAAATAATGGTCCAGGTAGAGAGTCACCAGTGTAGATGACTTTTTATGCCATAAGTCAACAGCAATGACACCCTGTCACACCCAGAGTCAACAAAATCGGATTAGCTAAAACCAAGAGGAAGATATCGACAATTTTGTTTCTGTCTCTACAATACCCCTTACCTCCATCCCCTTTCACCCAATTGCTATCTCGTTTCAGGCCATCAGTACCTCTTACCTGGATTACTGATGTCCCGAAATAAGATCTCTCCTTATTCTAATCTATCCTTTGCACAGAGGTTAAAGTGATTTTTCTGAAATATGGCTCTAACTATATCACTCCTCTACTCAAAATAAACTCCAGTGGCTTCCTATTAATCTGGATCAAATGTAAACTGCTCTGTATGTGATTAAAACTCTAGACAATCTGATCCCACACCAACCTTTCCAGACTTATTATATGTTAATCCTCTTCACATACATTACAATCCAAATGGTAAAAGGAAAATTCTTCATTCAGGCTTTCATCTCATTGACAAGGCAAAAGTCAAGGGAAAGAGAATTGAAAGAGTATATTAAAAAATACATGCCGGTAGCAACTCGCTGGCAAATTGATCACTGGAGATCAACAAGGGACTCGAGGGATCCAGTTTGTATCGATAACTTTCAGAATAAGATAAAGACAATTTGGAGAGGTCCATTGGAAAAAGGGGATGTGCCATCGCATATCAGTTCCTCCCCAGTCACTTTTACATGATGTTTAACAGGTAGGGGTACATGCTGGATAGCAGTTCACACAAAAGCTACAGACTGGGTGACACCTGCCCCAACAGAGCCTCCCCCAAAACTGATCAACAAACAGTACTTGGAACAATGGGTCATTGAGTCAGCATAACTTTCTTTTCTTTTTCCTTAGTGCTATTTTATTTTTTCCAATTACATATAAAGGTAGTTTTCAACATTCATTTTTGTAAAACTTTGAGTCCCAAATTTCTCTCCCTCCCTTCCCTTCCCCTTTCCCAGGACAGCAAACTGATATAGGTTATACATGGGCAATCATGTTAAACATATTTCCACATTAGTCACGTTGGGAAAGAATGGTCAGAACAGAAGGGAAAAATCATGAGAAAGAAAAAACAAAAACCAACAGAAGTGAAAATAATATGCATTTTCTTTCCGGAGTCTTTTGGAATTGTCTTGGCTTATTGCATCGCTGAGAAGAGCTAAGTCACTCAGAGTTAATCATCAGACAATGTTACTGTCAGTACAACTTTCCATATGGCCAGCACAACTTTTATTCAGGGCATTCTGTCTCCTCTCTCCACGTTTTTCGTTGGCTATTTCCTATTCTTGGAATTCATTCCTTCCTCATCTCTCTTTACCTTTTGGAATCCCCAGTTTCCTTCAAAAGGCTCTATGCTTCCAATGCCACTTCCTGCAGGAAACTTTTCCTGCTCCCTAAGCCTCCAACCCCTATTTCTAGAATCTTCCTTCCCACCCCACAAATGATTTTTTTTATTCTGCATGTATTTTGTATTTACCTACATATACATGATAATGATTATTAGCAACAAAAACTAGTATTTCTATAGTGCCTACTATGTGCCAGGCATTGTGCTAAGTGCTTTTTACAAATATCCCATTTGCTCCTCACAGCAAGCCCAGGAAGTAGGCGTCAAACCTCATTTTACAACTGAGGAAATGAAGGCAGAAGTTACATGATTTGCCCAGGGTCACATGGCAGTCTATATTAGAAAGTCCTTTAGGCAGGGATTGTTTCACTTTTGTCTTTGTATATACATTATCAGATAAGTAATAGGAGCTTCATAAATGCTTGTTGATAGAGTTAGACAGGAAGTAAGATTCTAATAGAAAAGGTATTCTGGAAATAGCTAGCTGAAAAGGGCTTGCACCTGTAAAAGCCTTTTGAGAAATTTGCATCTCTCTGCAGAGTTCATATGAGTGCACTTCCTTGAAAATAACGGGAATTTTTGTTTTGAGAGCATATAAAAGACTTACACAAAGAAAATTTGGTTTTGTACTCTAAAAAAGAAAGAGTATTAATAAATACACTGGACAGCAATTGATGAGCAGTGGATAGATTTCTAAGAATGAAAAGTAAGGTAATCCTTTAATGGCTATACCAAATAGATTATGAATAATTTATAACACGGAGGAAATGTATCAGTAGAATGGTCCCATAAGGACCTACGGTTTCATTACTAGAATTCCCAAGTTAAAAGAAGAACCTTGACTGGAAGGGAATAATACAGGAAAGATTCAGGCTCTATAGTCTGGTTAGTTTAATGACTAGGCAAAATTGAATTATGGGAAAGAGGCTGGGCTTTGAGTAAGAAAAGCTTGCTTTAAATTCCACCACTATCACTTACTGTCAGCATAACTTACAATACGACCAACAACCTTCATTGAAGACATTCAGTCTCCTCATATCACTTGTCTTCAGAATCATAACTTTGGCCTCTTTGCCTCATAGTACTGTGGTGAGACTCACCTGAGGTAATGTATGCAATGTGCTTTAAAACTTTAAAAATAGAGTGCTTGTAAAGTCATATGAACATAAGCCTTTAACAAAGTCATTATACAAAGCTATGTAACAGGATTCCCCCCCACCCCCATATCATTCTGATTTATTCTATAAACCTTAAGGGGCCTCGTGTGTGAGAGTCACTAGGGAGACAAAGATTAAAAACATACTGGTCTCTGCCTTTATAGAGTTTACATATTTTTTCTGAGAGGGATAGGCAAGCACACAAATAAATATTAAATATTGTTTCACTTTGGGGATAGGGGTAGGGCAGGGGTCGGAGAGGCAAAGCCCTCTAGAAAATTTCAAGAGGAAGAAATAAACTTTTCATTGGGATGGGGAAAGGGGTGGACAGGACAAGGAAAACTTCATGGTGGAGGAGCATATGAGCTTAGCCTTGATTGAAGAAAGAAGATTTGAAAGGCAGACATGAAGAGGGAGTGCATTCTGGGATTGAGATATGGCTTGCATAAATTCATAGTCAAGAGAAACAGTATTGAATTCAACTTATAGTTATGGGCCAGTTTGGCTGGAATGTAGAGTCTGTGCAAAGGGTTAATGTAAGGCAATTTGAGGAAGATTGTTAAGGGCTTTAAACACAAAACTAAGGGTTTCATATTTTGTCTTTGAGGCAACAGGGAATTGGGGAAATGTATTGAAAAGATGAGTGAACTATGAGCTCCGTGGTTTGGAAAGATTATTTTGGCAGTTTTATGAAGATAGTTGAAGAGGGGTGATTGGATACAGAAAGATCAATTAAGAGGCAATTATAGCTGTCCAGGAAAGGTGAGATGAGAACCAGAATTAGCATGATGGCTACAGGAAGGGAGAGAAGGGAATGAAGGCAAGAAGTAGAAGTAGAAGGACTTGGCAATGATTTAGATGTGGAAGACAGCAAAGGGTAGGAAAAAGTAAAAGGTATATCTTCAGGGTATTTCCAGATAAACAACGACAACATGTTCCAGTGAGTGCCAAAAGATGGAAGGAGGATGAGATCGAAGATGGAGCAGAGCTTGTCTACCATAAAGCAGATGTTGCAGAGGACATGGAAGGAGACAGCAGAGGAGAAGGACTGCAGATTTTCATGGTAGCAAAGAAAAAGAAAAGAAAAGAAAAGAAACAAAGTGAGCACCCATGGATTGGGGAATGGTTGAGCAAATTGTGGTAAGGGAACATTATTTCACTGTAAAAACCATGAATAGAAATAATTCAGAGAAACATTTCAACTGATCCAGGGTAAGGAAGCAGGAAAGTAGAATAACAGACATGACAATCGTAACGTAAATGAAAACACAACAGACATCCCAACCCTTCTGCATCTTAGTGTCCTCCTTCAGAAACTATTCCCAGTTTGTCCTGTATGTATCTTGTTTGCACATAGTTGTTGACAGGTTGTCTCTCCCATTAGACTGTGAGCTCCCTGAGAGCAGGGCTGTGCTTTGTCTTTCTTTCCATTCCCAGTGCTTAGCACAGAGCTTAGCACATAGGCATGGAATAAATGCTTATTGACTGAGTGAATGCTAGAATAAAAAGGGCACTGGGTTTGGAGTCAGAAATTTTTGCTTTAGATGCCATCACTGGCCACAATCTTAGGTAAGTCACTTAACCTCACTGGGCCTCAGTTTCCTCATCCACAAAATAAGGTGTTGGTCTTGAACTTTAAGAATCCTTAAAAATTTAAATAAATGATTGAATGAAAGAGGATGGAGCACACTGATCTCTTTTGGTAAGAGCAGGGAACTAGGTATGCCAAAGACATGACTGGGTTACTTTTCCTAGACTTGTTTTCTTTGTTACAAGAGAGGGTTCACTAGGGGTTGGGGATTATTTTAAGAAAAGATATTTGTGTTTTAAAAGAGGCATCAATAAAGCAAAAAGAATAAAGCTAGGAGAAGGTGATGCTAACTTGGATAGACTTGGGAATACAAGAAGTTGAGAGGGCAAGAAATTTTTGCCTAAGCAAATGATGATTTTGAATCCCAGGAATCCAAAGAGCTTCCAGAGGGCAGGGTGTTGTAAGTAGGGAGACGAAGGACTCCACTAACTAGAGCATCTCTCAGTTGCAGTGAGCAGAGGGGAGAGGAAAGAGTTGGAGGATTCTGCTCGTGTAAAGGACCTGAAAATGAGGGAAGATGCGCTGAAAACTTCTCTTAGTAAAAAGAAAAGATCTTGTTCACAATTGTTCTGTTTTACTAAAGTGGTGAAATTCCAGATTTATCAAATATCTATTAATTCTTCATTTGGGGAAAGGTAGCATATGATGTGTTTGTTTCCTTGTGAAGAAGGGTCAGTTTATCATAGTTCTTAACACGACGGCTGATACAACCCTCGGTACTGAAGACAAAAGTAGGCACCATCTGAATTAGAAAGAAATTTGGAATGTTTTGGAAGAAATAACACATTACCCATTTTAAATGTGCATCATCTACAAAATAATGAATAACAAAGTGCTATCAAGGAGAAGACCTCAGATAAAATATTTGTAATTAATGTGTGAATTCTTAGAGCGAATTTTCTTCACTACATTAAATATCTCCCCTCAGTCTTATATTGGATTATACTCCTAATTTCCTTAGAAAATCCTTTTCTCAGTCTTACTTTGGATTATCTTGTCAAAATTGTAGGATGAAATAATGAGGTTTTATTATGAATTTAAAAAGCCTCATACTTTCATGGATCACAAGTCTGAAATACATTCCCTACACAAAAGACTACCCCTTTGGAATGATGGAAAAGATGGATACAAGGCTATTCTTGAAGAGATGGGGCACTGTAGTTATGAAATGTTATATATGCATATATACACGTGTGTGTGTGTGTTATCAGATATGATCGTTCTCTAATTTGGTTTTCCTTACTTCTTGTTCTTTTTTTGTGAAAGAAGGCTTGCTGGTTGGTGGTAGGATCTATCTGGACATTATTAAGACATAAAAAAAATCAACAAAACTCTTTTTAAAAAGGAGTATCAAGCTAAGGGAAGCCTTACTTCTCACTGCAGGAGAGGGCAACAACCTCCCTTTGATTAAATATGCTCCTGGGAAGAAGACTGAGGTGGAGGAGAAAATAGAAATTACCTAACTAGTGATCCAGTAGAATAGTCCTAGGAATTCTGGATTAGGGTTAGGCTTTGGGTTTGAGTTAGGGTTTGGGTTAGGATTTGAGTCAAAGTGAAAGAGACAGTAAGTGGATCACAACTCCTTGATGGAAATATGCCTAGGAAAGAGGGACTGTAAAAAGAAAGACTGTATCTAGAGCAATAATGTTTTGCCCAAGGTTTCCTGTCTCTGTGCATTAAGGATTAAGTTGTAGCCCTTGGTACTATTGCTTGGATTCACTATGGGAAAAAATGTCTTTTTGCCTCAGGGAAGTTAACCTTTGTCTCTGGTTAAATGGTAATGTATTGAGGTGTTGGGCTAGAATGGATGTGTGCTAGAATTAGAGCCAAGGAGACCTAGGTTAAATCTCACCTTTTATGCTAGGTAGGACTTTGAGTCAAAGTCCACAAGTCAAGTCAATAAGCATTTATTAACCACTTGCTCTTTGTCAGACTAGACAGCTAGGTGCCACAGCAGACAGAGCGCCAGCCTGCAGTCAGGAAGACCCGAATTCAAATGTAGCCTCAGACAACTTACTAGCTGTGCAACCCTATATTAGTCATTTAATCCTGTTTGCCTCAATTTCCTCATGTGTGAAAAATGGGCTAGAGAAGGACATGGCAAATCACTATAGTATCTTTGCAAGAAAACCTGAAATGGGATCATAAAGAGTCAAGCATGACTGAAATGACCAAACCACGATGTGTCAGGCATTGTACTAAGTTCTGGTGATACCAAAAAAGGTGAAAATAGTCCCTGCTCTCAAGGAGCTCCCAGTCTACTGGGAGAAATAACTTGAACCACAATTTCCTCATCTTTAAAATGTGAATAATATTGTACCTTATAGGGTTTATTTGAGGCTCAGATGAGGTAATACAGGTAAAATATTTTATGGACTTAAAAAACTACATAAATATCAGTTATCATTATTATTTAGCTCCCAGGAAGCTCTATAAGATTCTAAGTTGCAAAATTGTTGATCATCTTCTGTAGATGAAGGAGCTTCCTAAGAAATTATGTCTGTTAAAAAAAGTTAAAGCACTCTGGTAAAAGTACCCTAAGGGCTGGACTTCTCTCAGATTGGGGACATAGAGGTAATCAGAGGATGGGAGATAGAACAGAGGCACACGGAACATATTGCCTCAGTCAGACATTTTGCCATCTTTCCTGCCATTGGCCACCTTTCCACTTTTGAGAACTTCTTAGAGCTTTAGTGGCTTCATGAAGAAGGAACTGTGGAAGTAGAGAGGCAGGCATCCTAAGACACGGGAAAAATTACTTGTTATTATGCTGACAACAGGACTAGGTCTGACAGAAGGAGACGACCTGACTCATTTTCAGTGGAGTTGGTTTGCTTCACATCATTCAGAAAACTTTCACAAAAGGGGAATCTTGATGTCTCATATTTAATTTTCAGTCCTCAGTGTAAAACTGATCAATGTCTACTGCTTGGTCTCATCAGATTGAACCTTCTCTTGAGATCATCGTCTCACTGAATGAGAGCTTTGTGGGTTCATTACTGACTGATTAAGACCTTCTTGTTTTCCTAATGCACTTATAAAGAGTTTCCAATTATAATGGCTTGGTGTAGCCAGGCTAATGGCATTCCATTATCGTGGGACCAGTCATTAGGCTGAATGGTCCGAGGTTAGCACTGATGTCTTTAGGATGTGAAATCCTCCTGCACTTTGTCCTAGTCCCAGTGAGTGTTTTTGACAAAAACATTGGAACAATTCTCCTCCTCCTCCTTCCTATCTCCCTGCTTAATGCAGCAACAATGGTGCTGACAGTTAAATGTTGAAGGAAGATAATCAGCCAAGTAGGGAAACTTCAAGAGACCAGTGTTGTGGTAAACTAGCCAGGGAAGTGGGGACAGGGGAAGGGTGGTAGTGGTGGTGGTGTGGTTTTGAAACTTTGTGGGTCTGATGCTATGTTGTTGTTGTTTGTACCTTCCTTTCAAAGTGGACCGATGGTACCAGGAGATCATGTCTTGACTAGTGGATGAATTGGATTTAAGTGGGGCAGAGTTGGGCAAACTTGTCAGCTTCACTCTCTCTTCCAGTCATCGAAGTCCAGTGGCAGGACAAAAGCCAAGATGACTGCCAATGGCCTGGGATGCAGTGGATGATCTCAGGGCTCTAAACACTCCACAGCAGTTCCTCCTGCTGCCTTCATGGCCATTGGAAAAAATTGTTCTCATCTGCCCATTGTGCCGGGGGTGTCTTCACATGCTTGGGGCAGACATCCCCCTACCTCACCAACAGGTGTGAGGCTTGTTGGATACCCCGTCTGTTGAGATGGTTTTACTGGGATGTGGCCACTATATATATACATATACTACAGCTTCTTGGTATCACAGGTGAGAGTTGGGTGACAGATAAGACAGCAGATGAACAGCCCTGAAAAGGCTTGAAAAAGGTCTGAGCCGTCAAGAGCAGACTCCCTTAACACTCTATAACTAAGTAAAAATGTGAGCCTAATCCCCTTCCCCTCCTGGGGGACTGTGGTGGTATAAAGGTGGATTATGCCCCCAGGTGTCAGACATGTGCAGAAATGTTTGTGCTTTCTACTTTGTAAAAGTTAATCTGACTGTTAAATAGGTAAAGGAACTGTGGTGCTTAGACTTGTAAATTTGGAGGAACATAGTGGTTCTAGCTAAGGTGGAGGAGAAAAATGACCTCCCTGCCTTCCCAGCTTTTCAGAGTACTGGAGAACCCTAAGGGGAAGGATGAACATAACCTACCTGGCTTTTAGGCAGTAGGAATCAGAGAATCACTGTTACATACACACGTTTTTCTTTTAAATATATTTTGCTTCGTTAACTATTTCCAGTCACATCAGAACTATTTTTTAATATTGATTTTTTTAAAAAAAAATTTGAGCTCCAAATTCTCTCCCTTACTCCCTCCCTCACTCTCAAGAAGGCAAGCAAAGCAGTGTGATATTAATTATACAACACATATCTTCTAATTTTAATCCCTGAAAATTAGACTACACCTAGTCATCATCCATAGATGGACTATTTATGTATAATCACCAATTATTCTGGAGTTTCAGTTCCAAAACCCTTTCACTTTTCTGTGTTAAGTATCCAAGGGATCTGCCCAATCTAGGGGAAACGGTCATTGCCTTTCATATCTGATTGGCCTCATCCCTTTAACCTTCCTTTGCCTAGAATTCATCCCTTGGATATGATCCTCACACCTCAGCTCCTGGAGCCCCCTCCTCTCTCTGATGGCATGGCTTCTCCATTGAAGGAGGCCACCTAGTCTCTCCATTTTTCACTAGACTGAAATCTCTTCTCTGTTATTCCCCCATGCCTTTCACCTTCTTTTCTCTCCACTCTCCCACCTCTTTTTAGCTTCATTTTATGTGTTGTCTTCTTCCAGCTAGGTGGTTGAGTGAATAGGGTGCTAAGCAAAGACCTCAGTTCAAATCCAGCCTAAGCTATTAGCACATTAGACAAACATCTGTTTGCCTGGTTTCCTCAATTATAAAATGTGGTTACCAGCACCTACCTCCCAGAGCTGTGGTGAAAACCAAATGAGATAATATCTGCAAAGTACCTGGCACAGTAGGAGCCTAATAAATGCATGTTCCTTTCCCATTAGAATGTAAACAGGCTCTCTCTCTCTCTCTCTCTCTCTCTCTCTCTCTCTCTCTCTCTCTCTCTCTCTCTCTCTCTCTCTTCTTTCCTGTGACCCTCCCCTTTTTATATTCCCAGAACTTAGCACAGTGCCTAGCACATAAGTGAATACTAATGAATACTTCTTGACTGACCAACTTAAAGTAAAGTTAACCAGGACTTATTAAGTGACTCCTAATTACTATGCCTTCTGCTAAGCGTTAAAGATACAAAGAAAACAAAACAAAATCCTGCTCTCAAGAAATTCACAGTCCTAAATGAGTAAATATGATACCACTTATCAAACGAACACCAATTATTTTTTTTGGTCCTTTCCCATTCTGTGTCTAGGATTCCACGATCCTACCAGCCTCTGCACCAAGATGTTGGTGGGAGCCAGTGCCTGTTCCGTGTCAGACTTTCAGGCACAGACTAGTAGAATTACTGACTAAGTCAGGATATGGTTTGGACAGAAGAGTGAATAATCACTCGGGAGGATCTTGTGGGCAAGACATAAACATTTACCTTGTGGAGGAGCCAGGCAATCGCTCCATGCCTAAAACTGTTTCGTGTCTAGCTCATTTTTATAATATTAGATTCCTTAAGAAACAAAAACAAAAAAACAGCCCACATTTCCTCTTCATGGCCCCTTCTTCTCCCACCAGGAAGCAAATGATTTAGGAATTTATTGGTAAAGAAAAGAATGAGATTGATGACTCTCAGCCTCTTTCAGTGAAACAAATGAATAGGAATTATAGAAAACTGGAAAAAGAAAAAGGAATGTATGTCATTCTGGTGAACTCGAAGGGTTGTGCATCCAGGACTTGGTGATTCCTCCTCTGTTTCCCCGTTCTCCCTCTCCCACACAAAGCTCTCTTGCCTAGAAGACATGACAACAGCTTCCCCCTTCCCATGTTTTAGGAAGACTCAGTCAGACACTGTCAAAGTTGGAAAGAACCTCAGCTCCTATTGAATCCGACCTCTCCAACATCATAGCCAAGTGATCATCCACTGGAGGGAGGGAGCTCACTGGTTCTGAAGACAGCTGATTCCACTTGGGCACAGCTTTAATTTGTACAGAAACTACCCCCCATATTGAGACAAAATCTGTCTCTGTTTCTTCTGTCCTTTGGTCCTAGCTATTCTCTCCAGGACTAGGCAAAGGAGACTATCTAGGCGAGGTGCGAGTAAACGTCTGTAAATCATTTTAGGCTTTGTGGGCCTAATATGCAGGCCCACAAAATCCAGGCAAAATTCAGGTTATTATGTGGGACTTATGTAACAAGAGAAAAAAACTTCCATAACATTTTTGTTAATGAAATTCAAAATATAATAATAATAATGATAATGATAATGAGGCAGCCAGTGATTGAATGAATAGAACACTGGACCTGGAGCCAGGAAGACCTGAGTTCAAATCCAGCCTCAGACACTTCCTACCTGTGTGACTCTGTGAAAGTCACTTAGCCCTGTATAGAATTCTTTTTAGGAGGGATAACATTTTACTAACTTGGGGTTCAAAGTCTATATTCCTTATCATCAAAATCTATTGTAAATGTTCATTAATGCTAATATGTATTGAGATCTGACATATTTCATCTTTGAAAATGTCTTTTCACATAGATAGGTATTGCCAAATACTCATATATATCCACCAGTGTGTGATTTCAATATTTTCTCTGGGCAAAGAGAAATCTATTCAGTTGCTTCAAACATAATTTAATTAACTCATCAATGACAAACTACTTCCCTTGTGCTAACAAATGAGCCATCAGAAACTCATTTTGGTTGCAGCTTCATTTTTGATTTTGATTTTTGTCAAGAAATTCAAGATAGTCCATTTTAAAATTTCTAATTTTATGACAGATGTTTTTCTGTGATTTGGAAATACTATGATGAGCATTTTGTCTGGTAATGTCAACCCATATTGTCTTCTTTTAGCATAGTTACAGTACCACTGCAGAACAAACACCTTGCTTTGCCATCTAATTCAATGACAATAATCAGCTCTCCATTATGCCTCAAAAGCATGCCACCCAGGGTTCATTTTTCTCTTGTTTTGACATGATGTATATACACTGAGTAAGAAGCCATAGACAATAAATAAGTAATGATCAATGTTCCAATAAAACTTTATTAAAGGACACACTAGTCATGCTGTATAGAAAAATTATAACAAATGGGGTAAACCATGAGAAAAGCAAAACAAAACACAACACAAAGAAGCGTAACAAAAAATAAAACAATCTGCTTCATTCTGTGTTCTGACTCCGTAGTTCTTTCTCTGGATGTGGATAGCATTTTGCATCATGAGTCCTTTGGAAATGTTTTAGGTTCTTGCTTTGCGGAGAACAGCTAAGTCTATCAAAATCAGCCCTCACACACTGTGACTGTTAATTGTATATAATGTTCTCCTGGCTCTGCTCACTTCACTCAGCATCGGTTCATATAAGCTTTTTCAGGTTTTCTCAAAGTCTACCTGCTTATCATTTCTTATAACACAATGGTATTCCGTTATATTCATATACCACAACTTGTTCAGCCATTCCCCAATTGATGGGCATCCCCTCAAATTCCAGTTCTTGACCACCACAAAGAGAGCTGCTATAAATATTTTTGTACAAAAATGGTCCTTTTCCCATCTTTATAATCTCTTTGGGATACAGCCCTAGAAACGATATCATCAGATCAAAAGGTATATATATTTTTATAGTCCTTTGGGCATAGTTACAAATTGTTCTCCAGAATTGTTGGATTAGCTCACAGGTCCACTAAGGATGAATCAGGGTTCCAACTTTCCCACATCTTCTCCAACATTTATAATTTTCCTGTTTTGTCATGTTAGCCAATCTGATAGGTGTGATGTCTAATCAACAGTGTCTAATCAACAGTGATTTAGAACATTTTTTTGTATAACTATAGATAGCTTTAATTTTTTCCTCTGAAAACTGCTTGTTCATATCCTTTGATCATTTATCAGTTGGGGAATGACTTGTGTTCTTGTAAATTTGACTCAGTTCACTATATATTTTAGAAATGAATGACTTCAATTTTTTTGGTGAAATAAGAGATATGGTTCTCAAATAAGAGAGCAGGGGAGAGAGGGGACCATGGGAGATTTAAGGAGAGATGGAAAGGTTTGGAAAAGATACAGTGGTGGTGGGATAGTGAATTGAGTTGGTGTGGTTCAGTTGTTTTTAGTTGTGTTTGTGACCCCTTTTGGGGTTTTCTTCGCAAAGACACTGATGTGGTTTGCCATTTCCTTCTCCAACTCATTTTACAGATGAGGAAACTGAGGCAAAAATGGTTAAGTGACTTGCCCAGGGTTACAAAGTTAGTAAGTGTCTGAAGCTAAATTTGAACTCAGGCTTTCTTGACTCTAGAGCCAGGGTTGTGTCCATTGTGCCACCTACCTGCCTCAAGACCAAACTGAATCAAGTTGGGATGTGTAAAATGATTGTTTTGTGGTAGTGAAGGCTCAGTTGAGGTCATGTAACATAACTTTGTAGAGGATCTAGTCAGCATGACTTCTTGATGTTCTTCAGCTTTGTTCAGCAGAATATGAGTGGGAGCAAAGGCATTGAAGGCTGGGGTTTGTCATGTAAAATCTTCAACAGGATATGGGAGCAATTGGAAGTTTTGCATATATGAGCAAGTATCCATATGTACATTGACGTCCCCTAGTATGAGGGCAGGAGTTGAGAGGAAAGACTGTGGGCTGAGCATTGAACTCACTGTGGAAGGAAGAAGAGTATCTTGGAGGTCTATAGACAATAGGTACTTGAGTGGGTGAAAAATATGGATTGAATAACTTTCAAGGTGAGGTTTATGAGTGATGCTGGTAGAAAGAGAGTCTGAAAATAATATTGGGGATCAAAGATGATTCCTGCTTCCACTCTGTAACTTCTCCATCACTTCCAGTAAGTGGAGATGGGAGGGGTATGGGTAAAATTGCAGTCACAGCTGGAAAGAATAACCAGGGAAACTGTGTTATCATGAGCCAGCCATGCCTAAGTGAATACAAGAGGATGGAGGGAGCAGGAAAAGAAAAGGTTCAAGATGAAAGCTAATTTGTTACCTTTGGAGCAGACATTCTCAAAAATACAATGGAAGGATTGATAACTTTGGAGTGGGATACTGGAGGATGGTTGGATTCAGTAAGGTGGCAATAAGGGACTGGTCAGGGATAGGGGGAGAATGAGGTTTGAACACTAGCAATCCAGGGTTCACAGTCACTGGGATGGGGAGGGTCTTACTATGTGGAATTTATTAATTATTGAGTAAAGAATTTAGCTAGTTTATCATTGTCCATAGGCATTCAACCTCAGATGGAGTTGTCCTAGAGCTATGTGTGTCTGGAAAGAGGGGAGAAGGAAGGGGAGAGGAAGTATAGAGAGTTCCCAGGAACAGATAAGGAACTACTATGGAACTATTCCCTGGAGTATAATAGAATGGCTGCTCATGGAATTTATTGTCTCCTGGGAAAATAGGATACATGAAAATAGCTAATATTTATTTAGCATTTTAAAGTTTATAAAAACTTTACATAGGGAAAATAGGGCATAATTAAGGCCCATTTGAGCATCACCATTTTACAGATAAGGAAACTGAGGCCAATAGAAGTGAAGTGACTTGCTCAGGGTCACACAGCTAGGAAGATGGGATGGGATTTGTACTCAAGCTATCTTTATACCAAGACCAGCACTTTATTCCCAGTACCATCTATTGGTCCCTAGGCAATATAAAAATAATTATAATAGAAATTATCCCACATTAAGTGTATAAGAAACATGAAAGCAAAATTCTAAGTGACATTTGAGGTTTGTATAAATCATTATTAATGTGAAGAAATGGGAAAACATTCCTTGAGGAGATAGCATTTGGGTTTAAAGAATGGGTAAGAATTCATTAGGTAAATGGAGTGTGGGGAAGGGTTTCCTGGAACAAGTACTTGGGTCTCTTGACTAGAGTCTGCTGTTATTTCCACTACTTCATGTGAAATGGAGGCAGTGAATCATAAAGTCTAGAATACTTTTGAAATGTGGTGGTAAAAGGAAGGAGAGTTGGTTGGGTGCTCAAGGGGTAAAGAAAAAACTGATTTTATTTTGTTTTGTTTTAGAATCAAAGAAGTCATGCATGATTATGGACAGAGTGGAAAGAGCTAATGAGTGAGGAAAGATTTAAAATGGTTTTGTTTTGTTTTTTTCCTGGAAAGGGTTAGGGACTTTTGTCACTGAAAGAATCTGGAAATTTGACTATTCACACTTACTGCCAGAAGTAAGTTCAGTGGCAACCATGGTGACTTGTCAACTCTTAAACAAATAAGAGTCATCTTTTTGTGGGGGTCAGTCAACAAGCGTTTGGTAAACACTCACCGTGTAGGAGATACTGGGACAAGAACCAGGGGTAGAAATAAAGGCAAAACGAAGTCTCTGTCCTCCAGGAATGGACATTCTAACATAAGAGACAAAATGCAGATGTGTCTGGCACACGCACGGAACCACTTCTTGACTCATGAAACCTCACCATGTGGATGATAGGAGGGACTTTGTTTCTGGGAAAATCATGATGACATATAAGGGGAGTGCCTTAGGGAGGCAAATGGGTGGTACCACGGACAGAGCCCTGGGATAATGGAACCTAGGAAGATGTAGCCTCAGGCACTTAATAGCTGTGTGATCCGGGGCAAGTCATTTACTCTATTTGTCTCAGTTTCCTTAGCTGTAAAATAAGGATCGGAATAGCACCTGCCTCCCAGGATAAAGGGGGTATTTGTAAAGTGTTTAGCAAATAGAAGACTCTTAATACATGTTCATTTCCTTCTTTCCTTGGAGAGACTGTGGAGCATGTCTAGACATTCGGTAACTAGTTCTGGTTGACTAATGATGTATCTGAGAATGAGGTTCTTAGGCTTCAAAAAATAACCTATGGGCTTTCGCCTTTCTCCATTTGGTGACTTTGCTTATGGTTTCCAGTGGGAGTTTATGCCATGAGGGAAAAGGCTTTAGGAATTCTTCCCTTCTAGGGTCACATAATCATGAGATATAAGTCTCTGTACTTGGCTTTTTTGTTCATTTTCTATTCTAGGTGAAGACAGTGTCTTCTCCTTGTGGGACCAGAAGATTAATCCAGAGGCATCTGGGAGTTGGAATTCTGGCTGGATCAATGAATCAGTGCGGCAGCTAGTACGACACTGATTCCCCAGAATAAAGGGTGACTTTTGGGAGTGACCTTCAGGACCCCAGCCCAGAGACAGCTGAAAACAAAGAAGGACCCATTTAACATCAATGTTGTATCCGGACATAATCTTGGTGAGACCAGTGCTATGTGAGAACTGAGTCAAGCATTGAGCCCACTCCCCCAAAGGTGAAGGAGTTATAGCAGAGAATATGCCCTATAGGAGTATATCAGATAGGGCAAAATACAGCCGGTTGAGGCTCAAGTCAATAAGTATTTCCTATACTCCAGCTCCCCAGGACCCCCTCTGAAACCTGGAAGGATAATGTATCAAGCCTGACTCTAGGTAATGACCAGAGTGTACTCATGACACAAATAGCTAGGTATGTGCAAGATGTATACAATACAAATAGAAGGGATCCCCAACCCTAAGGTAGACAAGTAGGAAAAACAACAGGGCTGGAATGAGGTGGCACTCACCTTATCAATGAATAGAGCCAGTGCTGGTGATGGTCAGGTAGCCTGAGGTAGAAGAGGATTGTAGGTAGCATCCCTTTGTGAGGAAACACAAATCTAGCTCCTGAGTGAGGGCAAGAGATGATTGAGTGGCAAGAGTTCCAAGCTTAGTAAAGGAGTGCCTAGTCTGGAACAGTATAGCTTGAACCATAGGTTCTTCTGAAAGACTCATTATCCCTGGTCAGGTCAGAATGGGTCATCCCTGCTCAGAGAAAGTTAGGAATGCCTTGGATAACTGGGGGAAGACACCAGAGAAGGAGGCAGACAGTTTTACCAGCAAAGAACAGTACTCCAAACCATACCAACGGACTTACCATGCCAGCAGAGGAAAAATCATGAGCAGACCATTCTAGAAAAGTGGCCACATTATCATGCAATGGTAAGTATATCACTGGAGGAACAGTGCCATGTTGCCTGCAGAGATCTACTCAGTGACTATAACTGATGATGGGGAATCCTTAGTCAAGGATGTTATGTAGGTCTCAAGATTACTCGGATTTGCCTTTTGACAAATATAATGTATTAGATTTTCTTTAAATCTAACCTCCTTTTGAAATACATACATACATACATATATGTATGTATGTATGTGTGTGTATGCGAAACATTGTACTACAAGAGTCAAATAGTTGAAATGTGACCTTAACTAGATGTTTACTAACAAGAAACAAACTAAGAAATGAAATAGAGCATGGGTTCCCAAAGTGGGTGAAACTGCCCCTGGGGGGCATGGGACTGATCCAAGGGGGTGGTGGAAGCCTCAGGTGCAACTGGGGGACGTTGAATAAAAACAAGGGAGCAGAGGAAGTATAAGGAAAGAAGATAAGACAAATTCGAAAAACCATTTGTACATATTTCATCTGTTGTATAACAGAATTAAAGTTGTAGTGATTACATTATTTTTGAAATTAACACCTGAAATGAAAGATATAAATGATCAGTGGTCAAGTCTGTCCAGAGGTCTTAACAAGTAAGTGTTGGCAGATGACTCTGTCTCACATTATTGGGAAAACACACTTGCATGCATCGGTAGGAATATGTGTGTATAATGACTTGTTTACAGTACCACACTATGTGGTTACATGATGCAATATTGCATCATCAAAATTTCAACTCAGGAAAAATCCCACAAATTTAAAATAAATTATTAAATTTAAGATGTATCATTAAAAAAAACATTTTATATACTTTTTGAAATGATGCAAATAAAAAAAAAAAACTGTTAAAGGTTTAAAGAAAGTAGATTTCCAAGGGAATCTGAGTACTTTTTTTAGTAGGTCAAATAAGTTTGGGAATCTCTGATGCAGTGAATGATTTAGGAAAGAGAAGACCTACTGTTCTGTTCCTCAAGTGGAGGAATCTGAGAGTAAGAATTTGGTCTGGGTGGTTCTGGTTGGAAGATGAGTTGTACTTAACTTTTTCTCTCCCTCAGCTCTTTCCTTTAGTTGAATTTGGAGTAGGGAAGACGAATTTGTTATTCATATAGTTGTATCTATTTCCCCCCAGGAGCCTAGTGAAAACTATTATCAACATAGGGGAAGTGGAGAAACCCTATTTGTTGAATACTTTCCAGAGGAAAGGGCTTATGGATGTGGAAAATGACAATTTTTTTCCTATTTTTCCTTTGTATTTGCCTAGCATGAACTTTGGAGGACTCACGGATTTGGATTTTTTGTTTGTGATCAGTGTCCTAGTCTTTGAAACAACTGACACAGTTTGTAGCTAACGACAAACTGAGGGAAAGAATCTAAAAGTGCTCCATGAGGGAGAGACAAAGACTTTCATCTGTTAGGAGAGATGCACTACCCCCTTTGCCATCAGTGCTGTCTAAATTGGATTCCACTTTTCCGTAGACATAAGTCCTGCTGAGAAAATGTGTCACTGATTTTAGGGAATGATTTGCACCAAACCTTGTTACTATAGCACTTTAATAAATACTTCTTTCTAAAAGCTAATTAAGTCTGTCTGATTAATTGATATTGCTTGAAAATCAATGGCAGCAGCATACTCTTTGGGTCATAAAAATTAGGATATGGGTTCTTAACCTTTTGTGTGTGCGTGTGTATGTGTGTGTGCGTGTGTATGTGTGTGTGTGTGTGTGTGTGTGTGTGTGTGTGTGTGTGTGTGTGTGAGAGAGAGAGAGAGAGAGAGAGACCCCCTTTGGTGATCTGGTAAAGTCCAACGACCCATACTCAGAATAATGTTTTTAGATACATGAAATTAAATAAGATTATAAAAGAAATAATTATGTAGAAACATAGTTAACGTATATTAAGTATTTAAAATTAAGCTAAAATATTCAGAAAAGGACAAGTTCACAATTTGAGAAATTAAGAACTAAATTAATTAAGAACCAATTAAGAGCCCCTGAGTTGTAGAATTAGAAAAATACTTAAATACTTTTATCTCCTCAGGGCTCTCCTAGACCCCTGAGAGGAGATATATATATACACACACACACACAGCAGCTCCTCTGGGGCCCCAACTCACGGGTGCTAGTAGGGATTTGGAGAGCAGCTCCACAGTCAGTGATACAAATAATAACTTCCCTTCCTTTGTTTCCTATATTAAATGAGCACATTATCCAGGGATTAATGACATATAGTTTTCAAAAACTGATGACTCCTTTCTGTTCTTAATGCTTACATTTCTAAAAAATTGAATGCTTAACATTTTAAATAAGAAACCTGATAAAGTAAGGTAGGATTTACAGTTAATGTACATGCTAGCAGCTCTTTCTACCTGACTCAGATGCTGGTGAATTATTAGTGACTTCCTTTGGTAGGGCTCATAAAGTGATAGGGCTACCATCCAGAAAACATCTTTCCTTCATGTATTGCTTAGTCCTGATCCATTTATCTACTCAGAGGGCAGAGTAGCTCGGATGATGACTCTTTTCTAAAGTGTCAAATGCTTTTGATTCCAGATTTCATTTATCCCTGTGACCCTCAACTGTAAACTAAGAGTTTGATTAGGTAAGCTCGAAAGTCTATTCCAAATTCTAAATCTGAAGATACTGTGACCACAGAGACTTCTTTAATTATTTCTGATTTTCAGCTTTATCTTGAAAAGAGAGCAATGAACCCATTAGAGAGTGGAGTAAGTTAAATCCTCCACCGGCTCACATTAAGTTGGTAGGAATCAGTATTCTCTGCACATGGAAGCGGATCAGCTCTCTAGGATACAAAGGAGGTTGTGCGACCGTCTCCATCTGCAAGGTTCAGACTTAGGGGGCTGATGACTAGGTCGGAGTCATTCTGAAACTTCCAGTGAGAAGAGAATATGGGAAAGTTTGATTATTCTTCCCTTTTCTGATTAGAATATCCACAGGGGAAAACTGAGAAGTTTTAATATTTAGTATCACCTTCCTGTTGTAATGCAGAATTTATCAAGGCCTGCCAAGCGTGCCACATCAATATAAAATGCCATTTGAAACCCTCACCCGAAAGCATGGCCCTGACACACCAGGGAAGTGACGGGGGCAGAAGGAGCCCAGCAGAAGCAGAGGAGCATCAGCATGGATTCTTTGAGGAAGGGCTGAGAAACTCTTGATTTGAAGCAAAAAGAACATTCTCCAGGTTGCCTCCTTCCTACAGTTTGCATGTTTCTGTTTAATCTTGCATTCCTCTCTTAGCTCTGGCTGTGTTGCACTTTCTCAGAACTAAAATGGGCTTCCAGGGATGTGGATGTCTCAGCTAGGACAAAACTGTCTGTCTTTCAGTCTGATGAAAGATAGTTGAATGGGGTAGGCTTTCTTTAACATGATTTATGGAAACAAAGTTCCTTTCCCAGCTCATACTGGTCTCTCTTGAGGTATGTTTTTATAGAAGGGGGAGTAAAGGAAAGAGGGGTGGGGGAAAGTAAAGGAAATGCATGAGATAATGTGAGAACAGAATGAGCTATGATCCCACACTGGGGACAGTGGGTTGGGATGGAAATGTAAACACTGGTGGCTCTTCCCTGGGAATGAACATGGAGAAAAGGCTATGGTCCCACTGCACTTTCTAATTAAACACATCTTTATCACGTCTGTCTCTCTGTTTCTCTAATAGTTACTATCCTGTTGGATCTCCCTCAACTGGAGTCCAAGGGAGAGGCTTTAAAAGTCCTGACATACACCACATAATAAAGAAAAGAGTGAAAGTCACCTGTGCACTCTGAAGCCCAGGGACTGACCGCAATAGGTCCTTGCCCAAATTCCACTTCATGGCTGGCTTAGAGTGATTGCCACTAGTAACACTTTCTGTTGATTTAGTTAAAAGGGCTATCCCCTGACTATTTCTTAAAGAGGCCTATTCCCTCAATGGGCATTACCTCCCTCTAAGTGAGTACCCGAAAAAGCCAGCCTAAGAAAGCCAAGGTCTCCTACTGCATCCTGGGCCATCTCCAGTCATCCTGATGAATATCTGGTCACTGGACCCAGGTGGCCCAGGAGGAGTCTAGTGCAAGTCATGTCTTCATTTCTCTGATGGCATGGTCTTCTTTGAAAACAAAGGACAAACATAGAGAGGGTAGTTCTCCCCAGAACAAAACAGTTTAGAAAGAACAAAGTTAAAATGAAAAATTAAACTAACAGCTCACAAAATTAAAATAAAATGGAAAAGGAAAAGAATATTCTTTCCCTCTCAGAAGAGCAAGCCAGTCCCAAGAGAGTTCCCAGAGCACACAAAGTCCTCCCCATAGGACTTGTGACTTGGGGGCA
Organism: Bettongia penicillata ogilbyi; assembly: GCA_023548195.1. NCBI lineage: Eukaryota > Metazoa > Chordata > Mammalia > Diprotodontia > Potoroidae > Bettongia > Bettongia penicillata. The sequence goes on along the minus strand of JAJHZJ010000025.1, from coordinate 2,085,705 downwards.
ACTGGAAGTACACTCACCTCTACCCCATTTTGTGCTGGAGCCAGCTCTAATCAGCTCATGACTCAATTGTTAAATGTTCAGTGTTAGTCTTTATATTTCTGAAATCAGCAAACACTACAAATCAAAGCTTGATTTATTGTTCTGTTACTTGTTTACACTTGAGAAAATGATGAAGAAAATGATGAGTGAAATCTAGGGCCCTCTCTTTTGTTCAGATGATTTACCTTTCTCCTGATGGGAGAGCTTCTTCATGCTGTATTTCCTAGTATATATTTTCTTATTGTTCAGCCTCTGATTTCTGTTTTGCTACCAATCTTAGCTAAAAGCTGGTAGTGTTAGAGAAAGACTATCCCACTCTCTTAGGGGTATACTCAGATATGAATGGTGAGATAGAGATGGTATTGCTCTGAAAAAGCAATAAGTTCAAAAGAGTCTCTACCTTAATAAAAAGTTGAACCTATTTTTTGTCTTATCACCTCTAGGGGAAAAATAGTGTCTGTGAACCTTCTAAACTGAGCAAAGAGAATGAGTGATTTGATTCAATTACCTGAAGCAGAGTAAAATGGAGAACAGAGAGTAATATTCAGGTAATTCAGTATAAAGAGAGAGAATGGGCCTCTGACTTCATTGATAGCACATGGAACTCCTGGGTGAGGAAAATCCCTTTATTACTGAATGTTGACACTTTCCCTGAATCTTATATCATTAGAATATTGCTTAGAATGCGACAGGTGAAGTGATTTATCCAGTCAGTTAGTGTGTGTCAGAGGCAGGATTTGAAAGCAGGTCTTCCTACTTCCAAAATTGATTCTCTGCTCACATCTTTAAAGGGGAAAAACCCCAACTCTTGTGGATAAGGAGAGAATTATTACTTGAGAAATTCATATTGGCATTTGCTGAATTCACTAGATAACTGGTAAACAGAGCAGAACTTTTTCTTTTTAAGTATTGTTTATGTAGTTTTTTTCCTTCCTGCACTTTTTCAGGGGGAGAACATGTGACTACTGTAAACTGTCAAAATCCATGCTCTGATAAGCTATGATTCTATGAAGGATGATCCTTGGTTTTTGTTTTCAGAAGATCTCTAAAACTTAGAAAAAGCCATGAATTCTAAGACAGTAGGTTGCAGGGCATTTCTATTACTTGATTTTTTTTAAAAAATTGAATAGAATAAATTGTTTCAGAAAACACAGCACTTTGTGTATGAGCAGGGTAGAGTATTTGCAACAGATATTATTATCTGTGCTATTAAGTATCTAGGTCATAGATAGATATATGGGAGAATTATAACAAATATGATTAAGAACTACATCTGATGGGTTTTGTTTGTTTTCTTTTTTTAGAACTGGTTTTGAGCAGGAACGGCAGTAAAGTTTGGACCTATCAACTGCCTATCTGGATTATTTCAGAAAAATAATGCAAATCTGAACAAAAGCTGTTTTTTGTTCTGTCTTAATTTAGATTGGTCACTCAATGTAATATAATTTAATTCATTTCAATAAGCATTTATTAAGCACCTCTTTTGCACAGAGCACTCTTAGGTGCTGTGGGAGGTATAAGTTTGTACAAAAACCAGGCCATGCCTTCATAGGGTTTAGAGTGGTAGTATGGACATAAGACTGGCACAGAGATAAGTATTATGCCAAATAAAGCAAGAAGTTCATCTGTACTAGCTAAATTCATCAATAAAAAATTAACTATTCACTTTGTAAGTGGACTTTTAAAAACATAAAAATAAAAATAACTAACATTTATATATAACACATTTAAAATACCCTGTGCCAATGTGATATTCACAGTAATGGCTGTGAATATCCTGGCACAATTCTGAATCATGAACACAGCAGATCCTCCACATGGAAGACAGAACCAAAACATGTATTCAGATACCAGAAAGCCGAATCCATCATAGTAACAAAAATCTATACATAGTACCACTGCAGAGGACAACACCATCCCCAAGCCTTCCCCCTGATAGCCAGCTCCAGTAAACAAATCACAAGCAGGCTTCTTAAATGAAATCACAAACAAGCTCTTTCACTCACGCTAGCCAGCTGCCTGCTTGCCTGCATCCTTCAGTTCTGAGTGTTCTCTCACTAATTTCCTCTCAGCTCTGCTCTAGCCCTGTCTCTTTCTGTTCCACCCTTCCTGCTCCACACATTCAACAAACTCCTCCCACCATAGGCTCCATGTAACTCAGACTTCCATGTGACCAAGGCAGGTCGCATGGGCCTATTAATAAATGGGAAAGATCTTCCCATTTAAATTACCATTACACACCCTTACTATGTGCCATGCTGAGTCCTTTACAATTATTACCTCATTTGATTCTCATAACAACTCTGGGAGGTAGGTGCTATTTATTATCCTCATTTCATGGATGAGGAAACTGAAGCAAACAGAAGTTAAGTGAATTGCCCAGAGTCATGCAACTAGTGCATGTCTGAGGCTATGTTTGAGCTCGGGTCTTCCTTACTCCAGTCCCACAACTCCACCCACTCTGCTACCTTTTTCTATATTCAGACAAATAAATAGCAAACAAAATGATGCATTTTAGGAGAGGGTAGTCTAAACCTCTGGTGGCTGTTATAGATTTGTATAGGTGGCCAAATGGGTGGATTTGAGGGTAACAAATGAGAGGAATTTAGTTAACCAAGCACTGATGAACTTATTGATTTGGTTTATTCATTTGAGAATTCATTCTATTGTTATTAATCTTCATTAATTAATCTTTATTAAATTAATTTTTATGAAATCTTTTATTAAATTAATCTTTATTAATTAATCTTTATTAAATTAATTAATCTTTATTAAAAACCTTTCGTATGCAATACTGACTTTTCCTCAGTCTTTTCTTAAAATTTTTCTTTTGTATTATGAAATTGATAAATATTAAAAAACAGGAATGTTTCAATATGTGAAGAAAAGCAAAAAAGAGATTTGCTTATTAAACTGTGAATGGTTATTTGTGGTTTGCATTTACCTCACTATAGGTATTTTTTCTATATTTTTTATTTAGTTAAAATTTCACCTTGAACTTTCTTTCAAAATTACTTCTGCTGTTATCTGTTTATTTTCTTAATGACTTATTCACATTTATTTTTTATTCTTCTTTTTTTGAACACCATTAGCACTATTTCCTCCAACTTTCACCCTTCTCCCAATAAAAATTTTAAAAAAAGTATACAAAAGATTTCTTTGTAACAGAGTATAGTCCCACAAATTAAATTCATTCTTGTCTATGTCTGAAAATGAAAATCTAATTTTTGTGCCTGAGTTCATCACCTCCGGGTCAAGAGGTGGGATACATGATCCATCCTAGTCTTCTGGAGTCTTAGCTGCTCATTTTGGTGATCCTTAAGTTTTGCACAGTTGTTTTTCTGTGTGGTGGTGTAGGTTTTTTCTTCTGCTAAATTTGTTCTGTATGAATTCATTAAAAATTATTAGATTTTTCTGAATTTGTTCCTTTCATCATTTCTAACAGCACAGTAATATTACGTTGCCTTAATATGCCCCAACCTGTTAAACTGCTCCCCAATTGATGAGCATCCTCTAAGTTTACAGGGTTTTGCTACAACAAAAATCCTTATAGAGTTATGGGCAAAGGGTGGGTTGGTAAATGTTTAATAGCTTCTCCTCCTTCTCCCCCCCCTCCTCCTTCTTCCTCTTCTTCTTCCTCCTCTTCCTCTCCTTCTCTCCCCTCCTCCTTCTTCCTCTTCCTCTTCTTCCTCCTCTTCCTCTTCCTCTCCTTCTCCCCCTCCTCCTTCTTCTTCTTCCTCTTCTTCTTCTTCTTCCTTTTCCTCTCCTTCTCCTCCTCCCTCTTCCTCTCCTTCTCCTCCTCCTTCCTCTTCCTCTTCTTCCTCCTCTTCCTCTCCTTGTCCTCCTCCTTCTTCCTCTTCCTCTTCTTCCTCCTCTTCCTCTTCCTCTCCTTCTCCCCCTCCTCCTTCTTCCTCTTCTTCTTCTTTCTCTTCCTCTTCTTCCTCCTCTTCCTCTTCCTCTTCCTCTCCTTCTCCCCCTCCTCCTTCTTCCTCTTCTTCTTCTTCCTCTTCTTCTTCTTCTTCTTCCTCTTCCTCTCCTCCTCCTCCTTCTTCCTCTTCCTCTTCTTCTTCCTCTTCTTCTTCTTCCTCTTCCTCTTCCTCTCCTTCTCCTCCTCCTCCTCCTTCTTCCTCTTCCTCTTCTTCTTCCTCTTCCTCTTCCTCTCCTCCTCCTCCTCCTCCTTCTTCTCCATACTTGAGAGCCATTGAAACAGGAAAATATGGAAGTACTCAAACACCAATTCTAATATACCTAATGTTCCTTCTATGAATTTCTATCAATAATTTATTAGATATAATTAAGGTATTTTAAAGTGCTTGTAGGTGAATTCTAATTCACTTCTACTCATCTTTGGGACAAGGGTAACTCCTTTAATACTCCGGTTTAAAAGTAACATCATCCTAAGGGGATTTTCACAGTTAGATAAGATGAGAAACCTCACCTTAACAAGATTAACTTTTCTCCTTAAACATACAATTTACTTTCCTATGTTTCCTTGTGCATAGTGAAGAAATGTTAGAACTAAGAAAGACATTTTCCCCTGAGTGTATCATTTCACAGTTAACAAGGGACGTTGCCAAATGGACTTTCCCCTTTGCACAGAAGAGTAACATTATTGACCAATGTTAATGTCAGGATGTCAAGACTGGAAGGAAAAGGAAACCCACAGGTCTCTCCAGTAATGTGGACTAGTAAAGGGGAAGGGTGACTTTCCCAAACAAAGAGAGAAATGCCTCGAGTAGTGGAAAAAACAAAAGATTATAATCTTATCTCTGAATTAATTTGCCCTTGAAAAGGTTCACTAGCCCAAAGTAAAATACAAAATGAATTGTGAACAATGTCCTCAGAACAACTCATTGATCTGCATTCCCATTAAAAGATTTGAATATAGATAATAAACAGAAAATTCTAGCAGTTGTGATAAATGAACCGATTCCTATTTGAATTTTCCTAATGGAAAAAGGCCCTTTCTAAAGCCTAGATGTTATCAGTCTTTGTGCTTATGGTAGGAAAGCACAAGGGTGATAACGATCTTGTTTTATCTCACTCACCAATCCTAAAACCTTAGTCCCTTTGTATTTGGAATAACTACCTAATCTCCTTTACTGGCCAGTATTACTGAAGAGATCATTTGGTCCTGTTGGCACAAATGGTCCAACACATTGATTTTATCAAACAATGGAAGAAAGTACATTCTACAGTGTTCCTTTTTGGTTGGGGTGTTACATATAGATTAAAAAACAAAGCCTGGCTTAATTACTGGTAAAATTCTACAGTGTGTTATTAAAGAGTTGATTTGTTAGCGTTTAGAAAGGGAAGGATGATTTCTAAGTACCAACATAGAAGAGGACTTCCTGCCAAGATGGCTTCCTTGAAAGGACACAGACTACTCACCTTCCACACACTCCAGCAAAAGTTTTCACCAGACCAATAAAGATCAAGAAATCCAATGAGAAACTATAGTAAGCAATTTTTTCCACCCCACAACTGCACAAAAGTCATTCAGAAGCTCAAGTGCAATAGGAAAGGAGACACCCCAGCATAGGCAGTCAGTTCTGAGGTACTGAGCGCAATCTGAGATGGGACAAGACAATATATTCTCTGTGATCCCAAGCAACCAAAGCAGAGAGCCCCCCCCTAAGAAACTCCCAAGATAGTCAGAAAGTCCCAGGTTGAACATATTAGAAGCCCTAGTGTAACACTTCAGAACTTAGACCAGGACAGCCAAGGTGTCTAAGGCTCCAAGGACCCCCTAACATTTAATCCTGAGATACCAGAGAAAGCCCTGAAGGTACAGCATGCTGAACCTCAAAGATTTAGGGAGGCCTAACCCCAGGAAATGAAGGTCATTTTAAGAACCCAGGAAACCTAGGGTGAGGCCAAACTGACCAGACTACCCTATCTAAAAGTACAGGGGGGAAAGGAACCTGGTCCTGGCACAAAGCCCCAATTCGGGAATTTAATGTGAGTAAATTAAAGAAAATGCCATACATGTAAAAAAAATTGCTGCAAATCTTGAGATTCCTTTGAAACAGAAAGTATCTGTAAAATTCACAAGCAGATGCTCAAAGGAAAAAAATGAATTTTTTACAAGGACTACACAAATACGTAGAATAAATTAAATATGAGATAATGAAATAAAAGCTTTGGAAGAAAGATTTGAAAGGAGAATAAATAGCTTAGAAGAGAAAATGGTAAATCTTTCTGGAGAAGTATGTACTCCCTGAAAACTAAAATAGACCAAACAGAAATCAATGGCTCCATGAGACCATAAAGAATATTTGAACATTATCAAAAGATGGAAGAAAGAAAAGAAGATTAAGATATTTAATATCAAAAACAACTAACCAGGAAAATAGATCGAAAGATTATTTAAGAGCAATTGAACTTCCATAAAATTATGATTATTAAAAAAGTTTGGATACTAGATTTCATGAAATCACAAATTGAAAAGAGACTAGATCTATTAGAACCAGAGGCAAAGTAAAAAAAGAGAAAGACTCCAACCAATCCCTTCCTTAAAGGAATATGAAAAAGAAAACTCCTAGGAATCTCACAATCAAAATACAGACTTCTTGTATCAATGAAAAAAAATGTACTACAAACATCCAGAAAGAAGCAGTTCAAATACCAAGGAACCACATTCAGGATCACATAAAACATAGAAGATTCTACTAGAAACACAGGGACCCTGGAGAGAATTGGCTCAAACTTTTGGTTCTCTGATAGTGAATTGTATAGAAAATTTGTGTAGTCAAGGGGTCCCAGGAAGACTTCAGAGAGTCCTGGAAGGACTTGTATGAACTGATGCTGAGTAAAAAGAGCAGAACCAGGAGAACTTTGTACACAGCAACAACCACAGTGTGCGAGGATTGGTAGACTTAGAACTTCATTGCAATGCAAGGACTTAAAAAATTCCCAATGGTCTTTTAAGGCAAAGTGCCTTCCACATCCAGAGAAAGAACTGTGGAATTCAATCACAGAATGTAGCAGATCATTTTTTTTTGGTACTATGTTTTGGTTTGTTATATGATTTCTTCCATTCATTTTAATTCTTCTGTGAAACATGACTGTGGTGAAAATGTATTTAATAGGAATGTATGTGAAGAACCTATACAAAATTGCATGGGTCTCGGGGAGGGTGGGGGGAAGGAAGAGGAGGGAGGGGAAAAAAATCCAAGTTATATGGTAATGATTCTACCAGTGGCAAGACAGAGATCTGAGCAACTGGAGGTGGCCCAGGATGCAGTGGGAGACCTTGCCCTCTTTAAGCTAAGGTCTTTCCCAGGTCTCAGTTTGTCTCAGCCATTGACTATTCAGTGATTAAAGTAAGGTAAGAAATGAGGCAAAGAGTGGCTTCTTCTACCTAAAGTTAAAAAAAATCAATCTGAGAGGGGAAGACCCTTAGGATTTCTGGCTAAAGTAGAAACAGTTACTATTTACATTTGCTCTGTGTCATCAGGGCTCAAACATTGACCAAGGAGGGCTTGGCCTGGGACCTGTTGTTGGCCAATCTAGGTATGGTCCTCAAAAAAAAAAAATCTGGTCTTTAAACCCCAAGATATCTTGCAAGGTTCCACTGGTCAAAATTTATATTCCTTTGCATAGCACTGTAAGTGTTAGAGAAGAGGACTTTTCTTATTATTTCTTGGAGTCCAGTTTCCAGGATCCATGGCCATAACAAACTCTTGTTCCCAGATATTTTGCACTGCTGTAACACATCAGGTGCTGAGTTGTGGTGCTATGCCTGTGGGCTCTCATGTCTTTCTAAGCTGAGCCAGTGAGGTGGGTGCCCAGTAAAATTGTATATGTAGGGAGCATTGAGAAAAATGAGCATGAAGGAAATGAGCGTTGAAAGTTGAGAAAACTAGCAGTAGCATCTTCCGGAATTTGCTAGGCTGCTGGAGCTCTAAGCAGCAGGAACTTCCTGGGAAGGAGAACTAACTGGAGGGGACCCACCCATGGAAAAGATGCTTCATTTAAGCCCTTTTTAAGTAGCTGTTATAAAGGAGCCTTCCAACCACGACAATGAATTGAGATGATGGTGTTTCCAGGGCTAGGCACCGGAACTTGCTTAGAGGAGAGGAGACCTCTGCTAGTGGAGGAGACCTCTTATAGATTAAAAGTGAACCTGTGCTAGCAACCCTCCTGTTAGCAGGATCTGCACAGACTGAAGGAAAGTATGGGGTTTAGTGAGGCCGGGGTAGTTGTTTCCTAGTCATTTTCTTTGGTAGCTAAAGCTCCTACAGAGATAATAAAGGAGCCAGGGGAGAAGTTTCATGGCTGGAGGCAGAGTCTGAGTGGAGCAGCCCTGTCCGAAATTATGCCAGAGGGCTGGGGGCCCTGAAAGGGTGCTGTGCCCAGAGTTCCTCAGGACTTGGAAGCTGGGGCTATGTTAACAATGTTAGCGCTTGGACTCTTTGACTCATTTGAGTATGTGTGCACCTCAGAGTGTCAGATGGGAGCCTGGGACAGTATGGAAAAGACACAGTCCTAAGAAAACTTTTAGGATTTGGACAGCTCTCTTTTGATTGGGGGGATTGTAACTTACTATGACCTAGGAGTGGAGGGTACTGTATTCTCTGCTACCCCTGGGGATGTGCTAGGGAAGACCCTGGCCTGAGATCCCTTGATTGCATAAACAAGTATTTTGGGATATACTAAATGATATGTTTTGTTTAAAGCCGTGTGGCCACCCTGGCAATAACTTGTTATGTTGTTATGAATTCTGAGTGCTTTAGTTTCTTGTGTAAGGTTTAGTTTTGAATAGAGTGCTTATTATACTGTGCGATTTGACTATAAATATTCACAGCAGCAGCACTCAAATGTGCTGTTTTGGTTGCCATTACAAGCACCCACAGGTAAGGGTATGATTTCCTGTGTGGACAGAAGCAGAGGAGGGAGAAAAGGGAGGGAGAGGAGGGGAGCAGGGAAGGAGGGAGGGAAGGAAGAAGAAAGGAAGAGAGGTAGGGAGAAGGAAGGAAGGAAGGAGGAGGGAAGAATGCTGATAAGAATAATGTAATGGACCAGAAAGTTCATGGTCGACTTAACTTCTGATCTTGCCTCTGACTCGCTGGTTGTGTCATTTCAATTTTCTGGGTCTGTTTACTCATCTGTAAAATGAGGAAGCTGAAGTAGCTGAGTTATATATAAAGATCATTTTCAGCTCTGTCATTCTAATGGTGCATGAATCTAAATAGAACATCTGGGCTACTGGAATGAAAATTTCTGAAGAGATAGCATTTGACATTTACTGCCTCTGGTCAGGAAAACTGTGATTATATTTCCATTGACAAACAGATAAATGCTTTCCTGATGACTTAGGGGGAAAAAATAAGAGAAAAAAATATTTCCCCTTTTGCTGGTTTGGTTCCTTGATGAGTCAAACACATTGGGGAGAAATTTTTTTGTTTTTAATAGCGGTAGTAACAAATTATATTTTTTCAGTACTTGAAGGTTTCCAAAATGCTTTCCTCACAATTAAAGAGCCTGAGGCCCCAAAAGGGAAGGGAAAAGCCTGATGTTAAAAGCAAGAATGAGAGTGAGGAGCTTTCCCTGGTCAATTGCATAGACTGCTTTGCATCTCAGGATTACGGATGAATTAAATAGCAAGTTGTTATTTTTTAAGAAATAAATCCCCCAAAATGAAGTTCCATCGAAGCTACTGCCTTTGACAAGCTGTTCAAGTTTTCTATGCCTTTGTTTCCTCATCCTTTGAATTAAGAGTTTGGACCAGTATCAGGAGTTGTTAACTTGGGGTCTAGGAACTTGTCCTTTTAAAAATTATTTTGATAATTATATTTCAGTAGAATTCATTTTCTTTGAGATCCTATATATTTTACTTTATGCATTTAAAAACATTTTTCTGATATTCACCAGATGACCAGAGTGGGAAATGAGCATTTATATGGTACCTATTATAGTCAGGCAGTTAATCCTCACAACAGCAAAGGAGGTAGATGCTGTTATCTTTCCCTTTTACAATTGAGGAAATGGAAATGAGTATGGTTTAAGTGACATGCTTAGGGTCCTACAGCTAGTAAATGTCAGAGACTGCATTTGAATTCAGGTTTTCCTGACTCCAGGCCCAGTGTTCTATCTGCTGTGACACATAGGCACCATGCCACAGAAAAGGTTATAAAGTCCTGGACTAAATGATTTCTAAGGTTCTTTTTAGCTGCATATCCTTTATCCTGTAAGATTTTCAATCTCATTATGTTTACTCCAAGGACATTTAGTATTTAGTTAATCAAGGAGAGGCAGCTAAGTGGTACAGTGGATAGAGCACTGGGCCTCAAATCAGAAAGATCTGAGTTCAAATCCAACCTCAGATATTTACTAGTTGCGTGACCCCCAGGAAAGTCATTTAATGCTGTTTAACATGAAATGACAAACTGTTCTAGTATCCTTACCAAGAAAACCCCCAAATGGGTCCCAAAGCGTTGGACATGAGTCACTGAACAGAACGCCAAGTTTACCTTATTTAAAGGAAGCTAAGAGTTTTCCCTCTTTCAAAGAATGCAAGGACTGAACACTGCCAACACCTACATTTTCTATAAGAAGACTATTTTGCTTTTTGTGAATGACTGTGTAAATCTGCTTTAATGGTAAAGGACATAATATTTCAGCATTCATTTTAAGTTTTCAGATCTAGATTAGGCTGTAGTTTTCATTACTATTTAATTTGATCACCCATTTGGTTTACTTAATCTGAAAACTGAGATTTTTGTTATCAAGACTTTCCCAGTCATCTTTTGTAGAAGCAGGAACAAAGCAGGGCTGTTCAGGAGTCTGTCTGAGGTTACAAAGGGAGAGAGGGGCATAGGATACGATGGAAGGGACTGTGCTTGACTGAATGAATCCTTTCCTTTGTCCATGGGTCCAGCACGCAGCATAAAGATTTACTCATTTCTTGTAATGAATTCTATAACCATCACTTTGCAAAGATTTATTTGATATGGAATTTAAGTACCTACCAAGGGTAGGAGGAATGGAAATATTTATTTTTTAGTATCCATTAAGATGCAAAGAAATGTTTCTCTGCACTGTTGATGCTTCTGAAATTATCATGTAGAAAATACGTTCTCTATCCATGAATACCAACTGGACTTTTAAGTACCGCTTTTAAGACCCTTGTGTTTTCAATTCCATTTCTTCAATCTTTGGTGCCACACAATTGCCTCAATCTTTCTGAATCTGCATCGTGAAGTTTTAGCCCTCTTCTTTTTCCTACATTGTCACGTCTCTACCAGGTATCTGGTAGGGCATGGTCTTAACAAGATATTCATGCAAGAAATGAAGAGCCTACCTGATACACCAGTTTGGGGCAGAGTTGTAGAATAGAATTGGATTCATAGCTGGAAAGGATCTTATAAATCATCTAGTTTAACATCTTCCTTATTTTATACATGTGGAAACCAAGGCCCATGGAGAGTCAATGACTTATCCAGGTTTCCTTTGCAATCCCATGCATAAAAATACATAGGATCCTATGCATAAATGTACATAAGATGCCAAGGAAATGAATTCTACTGAAATAGTTATTAAAATATAAAAAAAAAACAAGCTCACAGAACTCAGTTCTAACCTTACCCCTTAATTTTACAGATAAGAAATGTGGCATCCAGAGAGTTTAATGGGCATGTCATAGACCTCCCTGGTAGTAAGTAAGCATCAGAGACACCATTTGAAACCAGCTTCTCTGACTCCATAGTTGGGCTCCTTCCCTTCTTCTATGCTGCCCCCTACAATGGTAGAATCTACCTACATGGTAGAATCCTATTTAATTCAAACAGCATTTAATAAGCACCTTCTGCAAGATATTGGGAGAGAATTGCAACAGTAGAAGATCTTTCTTTTATTCCCAGGGAGAACTGGGCTCTCACCCTTTCCCACTAAGTGGTTCTGCTCAGTTTTGAACCTGTGCATAGGGACCGACTTTAGTTCTGGGAGAATCTGCTCTCTAAAGAGATTAGGTTCTTTCTGTTCCTTCTTATTCTCATTCTCAGGAAGGTTCCTTGGTCTTACCAGGTTGCCAAATGGGTCTGTGATGTAAAACCCCTGGGCTAGATGGCCTCTGAGGTCCCTACCTGCTCTGGATCTGTGATGCTCTGAAACCTAGGGGAGTTTAGGATGGCAAGATCGGATTGCTGCTGCACAAATGGTAAAGCAGCACCACGAATGGAGGCCTTCAGTGGCCATGTGCCCAGGGATACATCAAACTCCCTCAGATACTGTCACGAGGTGAAGTGAACATGCAGTATTCTCTAAAAATCTTTTCAGGAGTTCCCATCAGGGACAAACTTTATGTATTATCAGGTAATGCATGAGTATTCACTCCAGTGGCTCTCATTTTCATGAATATAGAGCAACCTAAATCAAAATGAACACATTTAAAAAAAAAATTTTCTGGCCTGAGGTCATTGTGTACTAATACTCAGCTGTAAAACTCACCCCCCACCCCTTTTGCAAAGAGACAGATGGAGAAACAGGTGGAGATTTATCAACCCAAGTTACACCAGACCCAGGGGAACAAGGTTAAAAAAGTACAAGTCCTTCCATTTAGAAAGCTCAGGAACAATTGAAAATATTTGCTCAGAAACATCATCCGGGGGCCAAAATGATCTCCATCTGTGTTTTTCTGCCTTTCAGAGAGGGAAACAAAATTTGAGAAAGGTTCCCTAGTGTCGCTCAGAAACTTGACTGCAATTGATATTGGGTCTTAAAAGCTATCTGTCCTCATTTGTCTGTTCCTCCTCTTCTTTGACAATGTGGCTTTCCTTTCCTGGCCTTCCTTATGGACTAGATTGATCGTATGTAAGAAAGGTCTAGTTGAGAGTCGAAAGAGTATTGGATTGGGAATTGGGAGATCCAGGGGTCAGATTCTTACCTTTGCCATTCATGCTGAATTTTCTGAACTTCTGCTTGTATCAACATTCATTCCCAGGGATCCAGGTAAGAATCCCATCAATGTGCACCAATATGGAGGATGGACTGGCACTTTAGGGTAGGCAGACCAAGGAGCTAAAGTTGTATAATGTGTTGCAGACAGTACTGGCAGTACACTTGGGCTGTGTGACCTTGGGCCAGTCGTTTTACAGATGCGTTTTCCCAACTCTGCCTTTGATGCTCAGCCTCTGTTTGGAATGTCCTCCCTTATTAGTACAATCCTTACCCTCCTGTAAGGCCCTGCTCAAAGTCCTTCTCTTTCATGAAGCCTCTGATTGTCCCAAAAGGAAATGATTTTTTCCTCTTCTAAAATCATATAGCGTTTAACATTTTTGCCACTAACATTACACTTAATACTTACTGCCTTATTTTGTAGTCACCTATGTTTAATTATAACTATATCCTCCTCAGTTCCTTATATGTGATAAAAACTAAACAAATATTTGTTGAGTGAAAAATTATCCTGGTTTAGATTTAAAGCTGGAAGGGACTTTAGATCATTTTATCCAACTCCCTCATTTTACAGATGAGGAAACTGAGGTCCACAGGTGCAACTTGCCCAAGGCCACAAAGATAATACATAAGGGTTTGAAATCAGGTCTTCTGCCTTTAAATCCCTAAATTTTCCACTGTGTTCTGCTGCTGACATTGAGTTATCTCAGCCCCATTCTTGGTTTCCTAAATTAGGTATACTTTGGAAAACCAAAAGGCAAACTATTAGATTTCATCAGGGTGAGTGCTTCCACCACTGTCTTAATTTTCAATCTCAAAAATTTCATGATTTGATATGGGAGAAAAATCTGTTAGCTGGTGATCAACTCTCTAATAATGAATCTGTCTAAATTTAGCTTCAGGTAACAAACAAAGTCCATCCCTGAGACTGCTCTCAAAGTCTTTTAAGCTTGGTGGAAAACCAGAGCTTTTGCTCTGCTTGAAAAGGCCTTGAGAACTCAGGGTTACCCGAGGTAAATGATATTGTGAGAGGACGCCAAGGATCATGAACAAAAAAAGGGGAGTTAATTAAAAAGGAGAGAGAGAGAGAGAGAGAGAGAGAGAGAGAGAGAGAGAGAGAGAGAGAGAGAGAGAGAGAGAGAGAGAGAGAGCCAATCCGCATATGCAAATAAACACATTCTTCTAGCCTTTCATTTTGAGAGGTTGTACCATATACTTGAAAATTTCCATTATTTGGCTCACTTGATGAATGCTTACATGCTTTTTACCTTTTAGTCCAAAAACTTACAAGAGTCTGAAACTCAGTTTTTTGTATGACCTTATGTGGTATCTTGGGACACTGGTGTCGTTTGGAGATGGTGATGTCAATGGTACAAAGGAGATACCACTGAATTGACTAGGGTCTTGGTTCTTAATAGCCTAGCAGTCTTAGGGAAACTTGTGGAAAACCATAGGCTTTTGAAAACAATGGTTCTTTCCAGGTTCTCCGTTTGAGGGGCTATGGAGTCCACTTGACTTGGCATAAAGGTACTGATGGTGAGATCAGAATAACTGGGAAGAAATAAAGGAATTGGCTGTCTATGTTGGATAACTGCCCAGATGGATTGTGGATAGTGGAATGAAGTTTTCACCTGCATGAAGTATTTCTCATATTTCTGAATTCAGCATTTTAGGAAAATTTTTGGCAGGACTCCACCATTTCAGTTATATAGATGGGGATCTTGCTCCTACAGGCTTTTTGATTGACTAGATATTGATTTTCAGCTTCCAGTCAGGTGACTGAAGCAGTAGTCCTCGTTACTTCACACTTCTCGGTGGGTATCTAGAGCTACTAGTCAGGGCATCAATGAATAACACAACAGTTGATGCATAAACCTTAAAAAAAAATTATTTCCTCTTTCTGGTTGATGTGAAATTTTATTTTTTGCTATTTGTTTTGTTTGGTTTCATGCTTTCATTGGTTTAGGGAGCCAAAAAGCCGTTGATAGAGGCTGACATCTATAATTTCAACTCAAGTTATAGATACATCTATATAGATATATCTATACTATATAGCTAACCTTATATGTAAAAATAACCAAATAGTAACTAACCTTTGCAGATAGGTCTCCCTAACTCTGCGGCTGCCTCTCTACCCCATTTTGTCATGCTACATCTCAGGAAAGTTTTTAGAAAAATGAATAGTACCTCAGCCTGAGAGGCTTTCAATATATGAGATTTTCAAGTGGAATGTATAGAATCAGTCATGAATATCTGATCAACTCTTTTTCCATTGAGGCAATGGTCAGAGGATCCTGAAGCCATTAAATTCAATCACTCATTTTACAGATGAAGAAACTGAAGCAGACATTAAATGACTTGCCCAAGATGGCACAGCTAGTACACATCTGAGACTGAATATGAAACCAAATCTTTCTGACTCCAGATACATTTTTCATTTGTTTGCTAGATGGAAAGCCAAAGATTCCAGCAGACAGTCTTGCATTCTAGATATGGCCATCAGAACTAAAACTTGTTAACACGTTACTTTGGGGATGCAGTTATTTCAGTTATAGAATTTTGTTGCATGACTCTTGAAAGACGATCTACCCTCAAACACTATCTAAAAGCTTAGTTACTTCCTCATTAACAAAAATTGTTTGGGTTTTGGGTCCTGTCATCTCTAAATGAAACTGGCCCCCATCTTCTGGCAAAAATAGCTTAAAACCCCCTCAAAGCTTAATAGGAACAAGAGGGTGTGTCCGTAGTTACAACCCCAATCAGTAACAAACAGATTTTTTGAGAACAGGGAGCTGTTTCTAAACCACTCACATAAGATTAAATACTCATCACTTAGCAAAATTTTAGCTCAACATCCAGTACACAAATTAAAAAAAAAAAAACCTCTCATGAAAAATTTGATTATAATATGGAAGAGGTATATAGGATGTGTTGCTACAGGTCATGGAGCACGTCATTTCAGCTTGCTGGTGCAGTGGGTAGAGCCCTGGGCTTGTTGTCAGGAGACTTGAGTTCAAATTTGGCCTCAGATACTTACTAGCAGTGTGACCCTAGATAAGTCACTTAACCTCTGTTTGCCTCAGTTTCCTCATCTGTAAAATGTAGATGGTATTGATAGCACCCACTTTGCAGGGTTGTGAGGATCAAATGAGGGAATAATCACAGTGCCTGAAACATAGCAAGTGCTATATACCTGTTGGCATTATCTATATCACTGTTATTTTTATCATGGAACACAGTCGTCTCTGAAGGATTCCAGTTGACGGTCAAGTAGGGTCACTTAAGGGGCAGAGATGTGGGTGTGAGCAGGCTAAAACACTTTACCAAGAAGGAATTCCAAAGGGGACAAACTGTATGATTAGAAAAATGGTGAGGGTGAGGCATAATCCATCCATCAATAAACATTTATTATATACTTACTATGTGCCAGGCATTGTCCCAAGTGCTGGGAATACAAAAGGAGGCAGAAGATAGTCCCTGCCCTCAAGGACTTCACAATCTAATAGAGTGTCCTTGAGATGGCAGAAGAGCTTGGGGAATCCCTCCAGCATGTGAGGAGGACCTCCTGATACAAACTTCGGGGAGGATATGAGCAAGAGTTGTAGAGGAGAGGCAGGCTGGGTAGGTGAAGGTCTGCGCTGCTGGAGGGAAACACTCCAATCAATGAGACCACAGAGCCATTGGAAGATAGAAATCTTCTTCCTTCTCCTCTTCTTCTCTTCTCATTCTTCATCTCCTCCTCCTCCTCCTCTTCCTTCTTTTTCTGTAACCTCTGTTACTACTTCTGTTATAGTTCTTCTTCTTCTTGGCTCAATATTAATATCAAAGATCACCGCATAGTAGATTTTCCCTTGTGGCAACAAGGCAGAGAATTCATCTGCTTTGACCTTTTGTTTGTTATTAGCTCTGGCTCTATAGGGAGTTAAAAGACTACACAGTAAGGGAAGAGGAAACAGTTGGAGAACACTTGTAGGTGCCATGAGACAGACAAAAAGAACTCTCCATTATGCATATTTGACGTCAGTTCTATCAGGCATCCATGTGAATATCCTATGGGGAGAAAACCTTGTGCTTTGCAGGCCAAGGACTGCCCCCCCCTCAATTACACATGCATAGCAGCACTATTAGTAATAGTGCTTAGGGTCTTTGAAAATGGATTTCTAAGTACATTTGAAAACAAACTGGATCCTGTAATTTGGGAATGGTCTAATAAATTACATTATCTAAATACAATGGAACAATATTATACCAAGAGGAACAGTAGATATAAAGAATGCAGATAAATATGGGGAAAGTTTTGTGACATAGTAGAAAGTGCACTGGATTCTAAGTCAGAGAACTTGGATTGGCATCATGGCTGTGCTACTGACTATTATAGACGTAATCTAAGACTCAGTTTCCTCATGGATAGAACAAAGAAGCTGAGCAAGGGGACTTCGGAGGTCCTTTCCAGCTCCAAATCTGCAAACCATACAAAGATCACATGTATGTAATAAATGAAATTTTAAACCCAGATAAAACTGATGTGTAGCACTGTTAAGAACTTACTAAACTTAAGGCCTTTCTTACTTCACCTCCTACTAAAAAAAGTGAAAGGAAAACAAAACCTTTGTGACAAATAAGAAAGATGGAAACCAATTCCGAAACTAGCCATGTGTCTCTTGTTCTGTAACAGCTCATCACCTCTCTGAGGAGAGATGGGCAGAATTCTTATCATGAAACCATTGTTGATGATTGAATTTATCCAAGTTCTTAACTTGTTTTGAAATGATTTGTTTTTACAGTGTTGATGTTATCATATACATCATTCTCTCGATTCTTTTCACCACTTATTATTAAGGTATAAAAGTCTTCTAGGTTTCTCTGAGACTTTTCCCCTTACAATTTTTTTATGGCACAATGATATTTCATTACATTTATGTATGACAATGTACTCAGCTTTTCCTCAGTTGGTGGATACTTCCTTAGTTTCTAACTCATTGCCTATACAAAAGAGACTATATGAATGTACATATGTACACACATATACATACAAATATTAATATGTGGATATAGATATGTTGTACATCTCACATCTTTTCCTCCTGATCTCATTAGGGTATAGGTCTACAACTGGTATTGCTAGGTCAAAGGATATACACAATTTAGTAACTTTCGGGGCATAGTTACAAAATGCTTTTGAGAATTTCTTTATCAATTCTTAGCTCCACTAACCATGTGTGAATGTGTCTGCTTTCCTGAAGCCCCCAAAATAGTTGTCATTTTTATTTTTATCAACTTTGGCAATTTAATGGGTATGAGGGGAGACCTCAGTTTCCTTAATTTGAATTTCTTGAATTATTAGTGATTTGGAGTCTTTTATTTTTGATAAATAGGTTGGATTTCTTCCATTGTATACTACCTGTTCATATACTTTGACCATATTTTGGAACAGAATGTGCTCTCTGGAACAAAGCTGCCCTCTTGATTCTGGCTGCTCAGAGCCTGGGAGCCAGGGGGACCCAGCTCCTTCTGGTCATAGGTGACTAAAGATCCACTGAGCCATTGTGTCTCCCTATTCAGTAGCTGCTAAGAGGATCACTTCGTCATCTCAGAGAAAGCCCTTCAGACTTGAGTCACACGTGGCAGGATGTAAACAGGTGCTTATCTTCCCCCAAACATCTCAGCACTGAATTAGTCAATATGTGGTTGCCAGAATCAGGACAAATGGCTTTGTCACATATCTTAATTACCACCAATTTATGCTTTTAACAGATTATAAACTAGTGAAATCAAAGTATAATACTGATTACCCTGGCCCCCATTGTCTGAAAGCTAAGTATGTTAACTTTTCACCTTTCCCCCAGGGTTCTCCATTACCCTTCATGGGACTGGGGAGGTGTCTAGTCTCTCTGCCATTGGATCTAGACCCCACCAACGGTATTCCTTCAAGTACAGGGGGTGGTTCCCTTGTGCTCCAGTTCTGTTTGAGCATTAATAGTTAGATTAGCTTTTACAAAGGAATATTTGCTTCAAGGTGTAATTACCTATATATAGATATACCCCCAAATACATACCACCTTCAACTCTGGAGAAGGGAAATGAATTAGGTTAATTTGTGCTACCTCAAACTCTGGGGAAAGGAGGAAAATTAGGTTAATAGCTTAACTTGGACACAATCCCAGTTCCAAGCCCAAAGTCTCTGTTGGGTCTGAGGACAAGGCACTCTGGCTTCTCCAGGTTTCCTTGTTGGACTGGTTGACTATGCTATCTTACCTTGCATCTTGGCTCCAGGGTCACCATGCTTAGAACTCCCTGGTCTTGTGGGGAACCTTGCATCTTGGCTCCAGGGTCACCATGCTTAGAACTCCCTGGTCTTGTGGGGAATGGCACCTGAAACTGAGAAGGACAAAGAAATAGATCAGAAACAAACACCCCGAGGTCCATTCTCTGGGCTGAGATAAAAGAGACCAGGGAAGGAAAGTCTTTCCTCTCTCAAGAGTTCAGTTCATGTTGCTCATGCTATGGATGAACTGTGATTTGAATGAGTCAGGAAAGAACGTGAACCTAAAAAGAATGCAGACCAGAAAGAGTGACTTTCTCATTCCCGATAGCTTTAAAAGCATCGCCTATTCTGTTTAGGCAGCTAAAGGAAGCTACCCTTACCTACATGGTTGGGGATGCAATGTGCCTCTATGGGAGGCGATCTGGGCATGCTACCAACGTTGCATGCATACCAGGAGTCTGCCTCACTGTTGGTCTAGTGTGTCAGTTCCCTTATTTCAAGATTCTCAGCCCTTGGGGGATGTGACCAGTGGAGCCTCTAGGTGATGGTCTTTGCTGGGATTGTGTCTTTAGAGCACACATACCCACCAAGGAGAGCTTCTCGTCAGACAGTCAGGGTGCAGCCAGTTTTCCAACAATGTGATGCATACCAAAGGAAGAAGGGGGCTCAAGAGATCATACTTAGAGATGCAAATATTATGGAAACTGGAATTATTATGGAACAGAAAAGTCACGGCCAGTCAGAAAGGCTAGAGTGCTCAGGCTCCTAGGATCTGATGACCTGTCCTTCCATATATGTTCTAATCTCCATATCCTATACCTCTGCAAGTTCATTTGGCAGTTAGGCTCTGATTTCCCACTTATACTTAATTTTGTGTTGTGATTTATGTATGCATGGTATCTGACCTACTGGACAGTAAACTCCACAAATCAGGTCTATGCTATTCATTTTTGTATCTCCTACATAGTTGGTAGTTGATAATCAGTCATTCAATTTATTAAGTACCTACTATGTACCAGGCAGGGTGCTATGCATTTAGGAATATTTAATAAGTATTGATAAATGTTTATTGAATTGAATTAAGGAAAAGGAAGGTGCCATAAGTTCTGGAATGTAGGCACGGTACAGAACCTGGGTGTTAAGAGAATTGAGAAGGTTTAGTAAACTCCAACTCTAGGTCTGGGTATTTGATGGGGGAGGGGACACTGGGGAGGAAACTACATAGTTGCCTTCCTCTTCTGGACCAAAACTGAGTACCCATCTCTTAGTACATTCCTCCATCCACTTTGTCCCCCTGCCGTTCCTAAGAGAGGGCAGAGGAGAAGGTAGGGGTAAAGTGTAAGGAAACATAGTTAAGATGGCATTCTGGGATAGAAATAAAAGCCCTCCAGGAGAGGAAGGAACCACCAGTCCAACTTGCTTTGCCGCTGTACCCCTTATCCCCTGGGAGATTCTTAGATGGAAGGTACCCCGTCAACGTGTAGATTCAGTCTGTAGGATGCAGGTGATGGTAAAAAGCTTCTCTATGTCCTATTGTTAGATTTCAATTTATTGAACTTTCAACCTTCACCAAACACTAAGAGAAATTTAAGGTTGCAGAGGAACCAGAGCAGAAATATGTGTGGTTCCATTTAAAGCAAGTACAGATCTCCCAGTGTCCCACCAGAGATGACATCAGTGCTCCTCACTGGCAAGGGCCAGGCACATGGGAGGCTGTGTTTTTACTGTGTTCAGCTGCAGACAATCATTAGGGATGATCTCATCTGCAGCTGAGTAGGTTTGACCTTTGCCCCTGTAGGCATGTGAAGTAGAAAAAAAATGGTTAGCAGCCTGAGGAAGGTCAAATAGACCGGCATCCTTTGCTCTGCACAATTGAGTGAGCATGTGTTAAGTGCCCTGCTTAGACTCTGGATATGAGGTAAAGGCAATTAAATGAGAAGACAATTAGTAGCCACTTGGGAGTTGAGTACATTCCTTGGCATTTCTTGGTGAGCCTAGCGAAACACTTGTTTTGGGAGGAAAAGGCAGTATAGGAACTTGTTTTTGTTTTTCCATAGTGAAATTGTAAAATCTATATATTCTCAATGCAATTTGGTCCTAGGAAGAGGTATTACCATTAGTCAGAACATGAGATTATTTAAATTTGGCTGGAGTGAATTGACCTCTGGTAAAAACATGGGCCATAATATTCAGAGCCAACTGCTACAGGTTATCTTGAGACTCTATCCTAGGATCCCAGGTAAGAATCCCATTGACATGCCCCATGAAAAAGAGCCAGTGGCTGCTCTGGTATGGGCAAGTCAAGGAGCCATTGTACATTGGGTTGTAGATGTTACAGTGAATTCAGTCTATTCTATTCAGATAGCTAGATGACACAGTGGATAAAGTGATGGACCAGCACTTGGGAAACTTGGGAAGTTCAAGTCCTGCCTCAGATACTTCCTAGCTTTGTGAACCTTGGCAAGTCACAACCTTTCTTTCTCCCTTCCTTCATCTATAAAACAGGGATAATAATGGCACCTGTCACGAGGATAAAATGAGATAACATGTGGAAAATGTTCTGCAGATCTTGAGGTGCTATATAAATGGCAGCTGCTATTATTATTTTACACCAAGTCTCATGAATAATATTGTAGTACTAATGACCTTTACATAGTACTTCAAGGTTTGTAAAAATACTCTACAAATTACCTCAGTTTTACCCTCACAATAACCCTGAGAGGTAGGTACTATTATTATCTTCATTTCACAGAGAAGGAAATGAAGGCTGAGAAAAGTTAAGTGACTTGCCTAGGGTCACACAGCTAGAAACCCTGGTCTGCTTGACATTAAGTCAGTTTCTCCATGGACATTCATGTTTCCTCTCAGTTGAATGCTTAGTATCTAATATTTAATTATCTAATCTTAGATTTTTAACAGTTTTTAACTATTTTTTAACTAATCTTTACTAAGTGCCTACGATGAAGCTGGAACTGTGCTAAGCACCGAGGATACAAAGGCAAAAACAAGGTCAGGGAGCTCATTTTCTAATTGGAGAGACATGCAGATATTGACCTAGTATAAGACAGACAGGCACAAATACAAAGTGAGTCATATGTGTATGTTTACATATGCATATACAGATAAATTATATACAAGTCTATTACATATATTTATATACACACATGTTTCTCTCTAGTCATACAATATGTATGTATATAGATATATTTATGCACACATATCAATGTATCAGTATATAAGTGTAGGCAAATCTTGCATGCAGGTAGATATTTGTACATGGTCTCTCCTATTAGAAAATGAGTTCCCTGAGGATTGTTATTCAGCTGTATCTGACTCTTTGTGACCTCATTTGGAGTTTTCTTGGCAAAGACAGTGGAATGGTTTGCCATTTCCTTCTCCAGCTCCATTTTACAGATAATTAAACTGAGGCAAAGAGGACTAAGTGACTTGCTCAGGGTCACACAACTAGAAGGGTCTGAGGCCAGATTTGAACTCATGAAGATGGGTCTTCTTGACTCTAGGCCCTGCACTCTATCCAATGTACCACCTAGCTGTCCACCTCCAATTCAGAGCATGCATAAGTAATCTGTGCCTGCTTTTGACACACAGCCTTCTGGAAGAGTATCAATGAGGAATAGGCAAGAAAATTTTGAGATTTGCCCTGTTATCACTCCGTGTCTCTAGCCTCCCTTGAGAAGAGGAAAACACCATTCCACCACACTGGGTCTCTGGCCTTTGAGATAAGGGAAGAAAATGACATCCACTGTGCAGGGTCTCCTGCCTTGTTATCTTCCCTTGGGATGAGGAGAAATGCCTCATCAAGTCTTTGAAGCACTAGTCTTCTGCCTTTGAAGGAAGACGAATAAAATGGAATTTTCCAGGTTTCTGGGCTGGGCTTCTACCTTCCTCAGGAAGAGAAGAATGACCACTCTTTTGAGCATCAGATTTCTCGCTTCCAGGGAAGAGGAGGAAGGCTGTTCTATCACCTCCAGCCTGGATTTCCATCTTGGGGAAAGTGGAGGAACACCAGATTTTCAACTTCCGGCACTTATCTCTTCCTTGAACTGCCTAATGCCTGGAGAGAACTCCAACCTGAGCCCCAGCCCGTAAAGACAACAGTCCAGCTGAACCCATTCCTCAGTGATTAGTAAACTCCCTCCATCATACTCTTCCCATATTGTTGTGCCGTTGTTGTTTGGTTATGTGACTTTTTGTGAGCCCATTTGGCTTTTTTTGGGCAAAGATCTTATAGCGATCTGTCATTTCCTTTTCCAGCTAATTTTACAGATGAGGAAACTGAGGCAAACAGGATTGAGTGACTTGTCCAGGGTCATACAACTAATAAATATCTGAGGTTAGATTTGAACTTAGGAAGATGAGTCTTCCTGACTATAGGTCCAGCCCTCTATTCATCAAGTCACCTAGCTGCCCCATATCCTTCCTATGTTAGTGACTCTGAAGTCTGGTTTTCATGCAAAACCTGTCATGCGTCCTCTACTTCCTGATCCCTTATTTCCATTGGCCTTAACCCAAACTATCTTTCCCTTTACTCCAGCATTCCATTTTAAAGTTACCCTCTTTTTCCGCTGCTCCATAAGCAACGAACTTACTTTTATATTAAATGTTTTCCTTTCTCCTTTCATCTTCTGGCTCTAACTGAGATTTGGATCTCTCCTGATGATCTGACCTTTCTTTCCAGCACTGACTACACTTAACTCATTCCTTTTGACTCACTGGTCAAAGTGGGGGAATTGTTGCTCCTTGCTCCCCACTGTCACTTCTAGGGTCTCTCTCTACCACCATCACTTCCCCATTGCCTAAAAACGTACCATGTCTTCCCTATCCTCAAAAAGTTCTCATTTGATCCTTCTATCCACACAAGCTATCATACCTCTCCTCCCTTTTGTGGATAAACATCTTGAGAAACCTATCTACAATAGGTATCGCCACTTCCTTTCCCCTCACCATCTCTTTAACTTTGTATAGTCTGGTTTCCGACCTCATTCAATCAAAATTGCTTTCTTTAAAATTATTAAAATCTCTTAATTGTCAGATCTAATGGCTTTTTCGCAATCTTGCTTCTTCTTACTACCTTTGACCTAAAGGGCTCAAAGTCTCCCACTACATCCTGGGTCATCTCCAGTCATCCTGATGAATATCTGGGTTCAGATGGGTTCAGATGGCTCTGGAGGAGAAGTGAGGCTGGTGACCTGCACAGCCCTCCCTCACTCACAACAAAGTCAAGCACAAGTCATGTCATCATTTCTCTGATGGCATGATCTTCTTCGGCAATGAAGGACGAACACAGTCCTGTGAGTAGATACAGCTGGTTGAATGCTAGCTGGGTAACTCAATTCCTCCTCTCCTGTCTGCCTCCCCCTCCCCAAAAGAATCCCTGTTACTCCTTTCTCTCTAGGTTTTCATACACTCCTTTCTCTTAGGTCTCCTACCTGTGTATTACTCCTTTTCAGTTTTGTTTGCTAGATCTTCATCCAGGTCATGCCTGGACAACTATGGGTGTCCCCAGGGCTCCGTGCTGGCCTTTTCTCTCTTCTCCTTTATTCTTTTTCACTTGAGATCTCTTCAGCTCCTATGGATTTAATTATCATCTCTCATTCTCATATTTGCATATCTAGTCCTAATTTCTCTCCTAAACTCTGACTTAGCATCCCCAACTAACTGCCTATTGGATATATTCAATGTATGTCTCATAGACATCTTCAACTCAATGTGTTCAAAACTGATCTCATTATTTTCCCCCGCTCCAACCCTCCCATTTCCCCAAATTCCCTATTACTAATAAGGGTACCACCATCCTCCCAGTCACCTAGGCTTGCAACCAGGCATCATACTTGATTTCTCATTTTTTCTTACCACCCATATCCATCTGTTTTCAAGGCCGGTCAATTTTACCTTTGTAACATTTCTTGAATTCTATGGCCATGCCACCACCCTGCACCACCCTGATGCAAGCCCTCATTGGTCTAATCACGTCACCCTCCTACTAGATGAACTTCCTTTGACATCCAAGATCAAATATAAAATCCTCTGGTGTTCTCAGTCCTTCTTGACCTACACCTCTATCTTTCCAGTCTTCTTATACCTTATATTTCTCTCCCACTCCCCCCAGTGCTCTATGATCCATTGACACTGGCCTTCTCTCTGTTCCTCAAAAAAGACACCTCAAAAATGACTCTGGCATTTTCCTTGGATATCTCCCATTCCTGGAACGCTCCCCCATTCTCATCTCACTGTCCTGCCAATCCTGACTTCCTTTAAACTCCAGATCAAATCCCGCCTTCTTTCCCAGTCAGCTATTGTTTCAGTGTCTCCCCTCTGCCGATTATTTCCAATTTATCCCGCATCCATCTTCTTTGTACATAATTATTTACGTCTCCTCCAGTAAACTGTGAGGTCCTTGAGAATAGTGGCAGCTACCTTCTGCCTTTATTTCTGTCCTCAGTATTTGGCACATGTGCTTTCTGGAACATAGAAGGCACATTATAAGAGTTTACTGACTGTTCCAGTTTCTTTACTGACTGATATTGAAAAGCTTTTTAATTGGCTACTGTGCATAAAAAAGTTACCAGCTGATGAAACTTGGCCTCCATTTCCTGGTGGTCATTGATGCAAGAACTGCTCAACACCTGTGGGTGGGGAGAGGCCTTGCTGGTGGCCTACTTTCCCCACTAGAGATGACACTTGGCTGGTGTTACTAACCATGGTGTTACTAACCATGGTGTTACTAACCATGGTGTCACTTTTTCTTCTGTCCCATTGTATTTATCATTTTATGTTCTTAGATGAAGAAGTAGTATAGACAGAATGAATTCATTAGTTTTGAAAGGTTGGAAGAGAGCTGAGGGAAAAGAACGGCCATGCCATGAGGTGAACCTGTGCGATCCAGCCCAGGAATGGATCATTCCAGTAGCAAAGACACAGTAGTTTGTAAGTAAAGGGGCAACAATTTCTTTTCGTTTGAGTTTCCCAGGGATGGAAGTGGTAAGTGAGAAAGTGTGCCAAGTTTAGGGGATGTTTTCGTACTTTGACTTTTACTATGTCTTCTCAGCAAATATCCCTTTGTAAAAGCTAATTGGTGTTAATTGATTACCAATATTATCTAGAAGACAACAGGTTGAAACGACATTGGAGTGTTAATCAGTGATGTCAATGACAATGAAGACGTATTAACTGGAGATCGTATTTCAGGCATTACACTGGAATGGGGTCTTGAGACAGTAATACTGGAAAAATACTCCAACTTCTCCGAGGTGCCCCTGGAACTTTGAGGAAGCATTTTGCCATCCTCTAGGGACATGATTTACCAGTGGAAGTGGAATTTCAGCAGCGACCCCTTAGCCTACAAAGGCTACCTTAGTGCCTGATGTTATTTTTAAGCCAAAAAAACTCAAAAACCAGTCACATGAACTTGTTTCTAGTAGAATCTTTTCTTGGCTTTTTATTTTCTATAAATGTTAGCATCATTACAGAGACAAAGTTGTTTTTAATGACTGCTTTATAAAATAAAACTATTTAGCAATAATTATAGAAATAATAACCTCTATAATATCTTGGGTTAGTAAAAGGGGCACCCTGAGGCAAGAAGGGCAAGGCTAGAGGATTAAAGTAGTTGAAGGTCAGTAGGAAGCATGTTCAGGTACATATATAAGTACATACACAGGTACATACATAATTCAGCCCACTGCATTTTAGAAACATGAATTCTCTGCTCCTTGGACTTCAACACCACACCCCTTCAACTGCTGGCTCATCCTGGAAGTTACCTTAGCCTCTTTGCCTTGGAACGGCCCATCATGGTCCACTCACTATTGAACGTTCTCCTTCTACCAATGGTGAATCCTCTTGGAGCCTCCATTTGGTGGTAGGGACCATGCTGACCTAACTTTAATCCTCAGCTGACTGCTCCTGACTTCCAAGGCTTCAAAATGGGCCCCACACAGCATATTTCATCTCCCTATACCTCTCCCTCTCTAACTTTTACCTCCCTTTTGTATGCCATCTTCTACCCTTAGAATAAAAGCTCTTTGAGGCCCAGGACTGTCTTCCTTTTTGCTTGTATTTGTATTCCCAGCACTTGGCTCTGTTCCTTGAACATAGTAAGTTTTTAATAGGTACTTGTCTCCTTCCTTCTATAATGAAAAATAAGTGAATCCTAAATGCTTATGAAGAATTGAGAGATTTGTTTTAAATTACTTTCATATAATTTCATCTCAAAATATTTTATATTATTACTGATTAGGAACTGAAATCTCTAGCTGTGTTCCAAACTCCATCTATGTTCCAGTTCATGGTTTACTAAACTCTAAGCATTAAAGAATTTAGAACTAATTATGCAATAACCATAAGAAAAGCATAAGGAAAATTCCAAAAAAGCATTTGAATATAGCCATTTTTGTCATTATTTTCCTAATAAGTGGACAATATCAGTTTTAAATTTCCAGGGCAAGGATTCCTTAATTAGCAACAAATTTAAACATAGTCAACTATATAGTCATGAGCAGGTTGTGTTCTTGAAGTCTATTTTAAGTTAGTTTGTAACTCAATGCGTTTTCCAATGAAATACTCTTGCAAAGGGTGAACACATTGTAGGTGAGTCTACAAAATTCAGTTTAACCCATAAGGTCTAAGAAAAGTAGTACTGATTATTCTAAGGACATTTAACCACCATTCATAACATTATTTCTAACAGGAAAATGCATTCCGAGCACTGGAGAAGAATGCCTAGGAAATATGACCCTTTGTCCTTGGACCTCTACACCTCTAATTCCAGAAAGATATAAATATTGCTGAGCAGTAATAACTTGTTAAATCCTTATATATGCTCAAGAAGGTGGAAATCTCCCCAAATTTGCATAAATGAAGTCTTCTCTACCCAAGACAAAGTCCTTTTTCTCAGAATGCCCAGCTGGGAAAGGGTTAATATTCACAGCTAGCTTCAACTTTTTTCCCTTCCTGTCTGTTTCAGCTCCATTGATCTCCCCAGGTTCTGGAACTGGCTCAATTCTCTCTGGAAATCATAGTGGGTGATCAGAGGTACACTTCTATCCTCACTCCTATAATGAACCAAATGTGGAAAACAAAACAAAACATTTTATCCCCACAACCAACCCATAAGTGGCTTGTAGGTTAATTTTAAATAAGAAATTATGTAAACATAGTGAAGCAACAAAAGTAGAAAAGTGGGTTCATGCATGGTAGATGAAGATATATAAGCTAGAAAGTGCCTCATTAAGTATAATAGTGAGACTGGATATTTTCCCTATGTAACCCATGACTTAGTCAGTAAGCATTTATTAAGTACTTAACTCTATGCCAGATATAGAGCTAAGACAAATAGTCCTATTCTCAAGAAGTTAGACGTTCCCAGTCTAATAATGGCTAACTTCCAGGTCATTCCCATTCCTTCCTCATTGGGTTCAGTATATGCCCTAAATGCGTTCACAATTTTTCTCTCCTCAACTCCTTCCCTCGTACCCGAGGACTTCAACATATATACTGCCTCTCAAACACCACTCAGTTTCTCAACCTATTCACTTTTCATGACTTGCTCTCCATTCCACTTCAGTTACACACAAAGATGGTTACATCCATCAATGTGCCACCTCCACATTCACAAAGTCCCAGATCATCTTATCTGACCATAATCTACTGACTGGCCACTTCTGTTTTACCATTCTTGTTCTTCATTTATAACAGGACCTCCAATTCCTTGACCCCTCAGTTCTCTCCCAGGCCATATACCCTCCACTCATCACTCTCTTTTCTTTTCCCCATCTTGACCCCTTTGCTCAACTCTATACGATGCTCTTGAGTCCCTTACTCCCTTTTCATGTCACCAATTGCACCTCCAAACCTCAGTTTTGGATCAGTCCCACCATCTGCTACCTTTGCTCCTACACATGTGCTTCTGAAATAAAGTGGAGAAAATCGAGCAACCATTTTGATTAGGTCCAATACAAATTTATGTTACACAACATAATGGGGCCCTCACTGTTGCTAGACAATGTTACTATACCTCCCTTATCAACTAATTTGCCACTCTCCATAGCTGTTCTTCCAAACTATTTTCTCCCTCCTCAAATTTCCCAAGGTTCCCCCACCCTCCCTACCTACTCAGATGAGAATCTTGTCTCATATTTTACAGAAACAGCTAAGGCCATTCCTTCTGAGCTCCCCTTTCTCCCCCTCCTCATCTCATATTATTCATATTCATATTATGCCTTCTTCCACTATCTCCTTCACCCCCATCTCACCTGAAGAGGAGACCTTAGTACTTAGCGAAGCTAACCCTTGCCTATACAGATGATCCCATTCCATCTTGCTTCCTACAGCAGGGAAGATTCCTCTCTCACTCTCACTCTGTCACTAACTTCAATCTTTCTCAGTCTGCTGGTTTATTCCTTGCTTTCTATAAACATGTTTGTGTCTCCTGAAAACAAAACAAAACAAAACAAAACACAACCTATCCCTTGGTCCTTCCATCGCTGCTATCATTCCATATTTCTTCTGCCCTTTGTGTCTAAACTCCTGAAAAGGAGCTCTGTAATAGGTGCCTCCACTTTCTCTCCTCTCATTCTCTTACAATAAACTTTCCAGCCTCATCATTCCACCAAAATTGCTCTTTTCAGAGTCATTGGTGGCTTTTAATGGCCAGATTCAATGGCTTTTTCTCAACCTTCATTCTGTTCAACTTCTGGGCAGCCAGACAATGCTGATGGCCCTCTTCTTGACATTCTCTTCTCTCTAGGTTTGCAGGACACCACTCTCCTTATTCTCCTCCTCCCTATCAGACCACTCCTTTTCAGTAAGTATCCATTTCTGGATCCCCTCTTCTAGATCAGGCCCTCTAATCCTACGTGTCCCTCAAGGCTCTGTCCTGGGTCCTCTCTCCCTTTGTATTGTATCATTTGGTAGTTGCATCTGCTCCCAAGGATTTAATTACCATCTCTCTGGTGACTATTCCCAAGTCTACCTATCCTTCTGTAACCTGACCCTCAATCTCACATGTCCAACTGTCATCTCAAAATGAATGTCAAATAGACATCTTAAACTCAACACTTAGGAAATTGAACTTATTGTTTTGACACCTAAATCCTCTCTACCTTCTAACTTCCCTATTTCTGTTGAGGGCAGCACTATGCTTTCAGTCTCTCAGACTCACAACCTGGGTGACATCCTTAATTCCTCACTATCTCTCCCCAAGGCCTGCCAAGGTCCCCTTTGCAGCATCTCTTGGATATGGCCCCTTCCCTCTTCTCCCACTGCCACCATTCTGGTACAGGCTCACATCACCTCAAACCTAGACTATTATAATATTCTGCTGCTGTCTGTCTGCTTTAAGTCTCTCCCCAGTCTAAACCATCATCTGTTCAACCATTAAAGTGATTTTCCTACAGAGCCATTCTGACCATGTCACTTCTTTACTCAATAAACTATAGTAGCTCCCTGTGGTCTGTAGGATAAAATATAAAATGCTTTACTTGGTGTTCAAAGTCCTTTATAACTTACCTTCTTCTCCCAGCACTTTTTCACTTTCCAGTCATATACCTTACTTCCCACCACATACTCTTCAATCCAGTGACACCGGTTCCCTTTCCGTTCCATGAACAAGACACTCCATTTCTTAGCTCTGAACATTTTTCTCTGGATATCCTCTATGTCTGGAATGTTCTCTTTCCCTATCTCTACCTACTGGCTTCCTTTAAAGCCCAACTAACATCCTATTTTATACAGGTAGCCTTTCCCAACCCTCTCAGTTTTAGTGTCTTCTTTCTTTTCATCATGTCCTATTTGGCTTGGATATAGTTTATTTACATACGTGTCCATTTGTCATCTTCCTCATTAGATTGTGAACTTCTTGAGGATAGGGGCCAGTGCCTGGCACATAGAGAGTTCTTAATAAATATTTATTGACTTTGCATTCTAGGCACTGAGTTTTCATGGACTGGAGTTCATTATAGAGACAGAACCCACAAACTTCCCAAAGAGGCCTCCCTCTTTGGCTCATAGTGCCCCTACCCAGAGAAGACTTGGGAGAAATCTCCAAATAGTGTTCAAATATACTCCATATGTAGGTCTCCAAAGATGTGTTTAAAGGTCCTCTAACTTTTGCACAAACACTCAAGGTGATATATCACACCAAGTACTGGACAGCCTTGTAGATAACATGTGAAGAATTTATATTGACTTCCAAAACATTGATACAATTATTGAGCAAGTCTCCATTTCCCCTAGTACTCACCATATATTTCCCTAGACTCATAGTGCCACCATGTGGTTTATGTTCCTCTCAAAAGGCAATAAATTGGTGATTACTGAAGGCCAACTTCCCAATATTTCCAAGACCCCACTTTTACTCCTCAGAGACATACACATATTTTGCCTTAAGCCTGGAACACAAATGCTGCCACTGATTCTTCCACAAATTTGGAAACACAATTTTCTTAGGAATTCATGTCTCACAAGAATTATCTACAATGTTATTTCAAGAATGAAGGATGAGCAGCAGCAAAAGCTTTTAACCACTTGGCCCCTCCCTTCCTTCCCAGTCCTCTTATACTTACTGTACTCCTCTAACACATTTTATGTTACCCAGATGCACTGGGCTACTTGACATTCTTTGTGCACAACATTCCATCTCCCAAACCCATGTCTTTTTATTGGCTGTCCCCCATGCGTGGAATGTTCTCCCTCCTTCCCTCTATATCCCCCTACATTCCCATCATACATAAGAATCAAATCCCATCTTCTGCAAGAGGTCTTTCCCTGTTTCTCCACCCCTGTGCTAGTGCCCTCCCTCTAAGATTAAACTCCATTCACACTATATGTACTTTGTATGAACATCATTCTTTGTTTAGTCTCTCACCCACTAGATGGTAAACTCCTTGAGGCTAGGGACCATGTTTTTGCCTTTGTTTGTATCCCCAGCACTTAGCACAGTTCCCGGCACATGGTAAATGCTTAATAAATACTTGCTGACTGACTAATGAATATTCTTTGGGTTAGATTATTTCAGAATATGTCTAGCTGGGCTGTCATTTAGCTCATACTTTCCCATCTTGATCAAACATTTCATGTGAGTTTGTTAAATTCTTGAAAATCTAGTTATATTATGTATAAGGTTTTCTCATAACTTATTACTCTAATAATAATCCTGTCCAAAAAAACAAAACAAAAAAAATGCAATTAGTCCAGCATGGTATATTTCTGGTGCTTATATGACAGTTTTTATTGATCACAACTTTCCTGAATAAGTATTTAGAAACTACTCTTCTCTTAAAAATTATATATTGATTTTTTTCAGTCATCAAATATTTTCTTCATTCCTGCATTGACTATACTTTCATTGATTAGCCAAGAAGAATAACTCCCTGCCCAAGCCTCATTTGATCATTGTTTGGACTCTGCAATTGTTTTTGTTTGGACTAAAAACCCTGAAGGTCTTTCCCTCCCAGATTTTTTTTTTGACTATGTAAAAGAGACTGTCTTTGCTTCTTTTCTTACTTAGCCTTTATCATTAAAGGGGCTTAAAAAGGCCTTTGTCACTGTATCAGGGCCATCTCCAGTCATCCTGATGTATATTTTGCCACTGGACCCAGATGGCCCTGAAGGAGATAATGAGGCTGGTGACTTTGCACAGCCCTGCCTCACTTAAATCCAATCCACATGCAAGTCACAGCATCAACTTCTGGATGTTAAAGTCCTCTTTGAGAATGAAGGATAAACAGAATGACTCTATTAAAAAAATGTCTCACTTTCAGTCCCCTGCTTTCTATAAGGAGGTGGGTAGCATGTTTTATCATTCATCCTTTTGAATCATTGTTGATCATTTAGCTTATCAGAGTTCTTATTCTTTCACAGTTGTTTGTCTTTCTCATATTGTCATATAAATTTTATTCTTTGGGTTCTGTTCACCTTACTGGACATTAATTCATACAAATCTTCCCAGGTTTCTTTGAAGCCATCTCTGTCCTTATTTCTTATTGCACCATCACATTCTAACCCACCCATATACTATAACTTGTTCAGCCATTCTTTAATTTGTGGGATGCCAATCGATGGGCGTCCCTTCAGATTACCATTCTTTATTGCCTCAAAAACACCTACATATGTTTTTGTATATTCTTACCTATAGTTTCTTTGGTTTAGATTAATACCTCCTTTAACTTCTTCTAATTCTTTTTTTCTTTTTCTCCTATTTCCTTGTTGAGTAAAATGCATTTATACCTAACTGTGCATTTGTGTGTATTCCTCTCTTCTGTGATTAGTTCAGATGAGAGCAAGGCTGAGGTGTCAGGGGCTCCCTCCACCCCTTCTTGTATGTATAGATGTCTACTTGCACATCCTTGTTATGTGAGATAATTTTCCCTTACCTTTCTTTCTCTTACTCTCTCCTCACTGTATTTCTCTTCCCCACTCTTTCCATTCTTCTCTTGAAATCAAGAGTAAAAAGAACCACTCCCAAGTCTCATCTACTTGGATTCCCTCTGTGACTTCTGATGATAAGGTTCAGAGGGGATACACACATCATCCCCCCATATTTGAATGTAAACCACTTACTGTGTAGTCCCTTATCGCTGCTGGTTCATGTTTACTTTTTATGTTTCTCTTAACTCCTGTGTTTGAACTTCAAAGGTTCTGGTTTTTTCATCAGGGACACTTTGAAGTCCCCTATTCATTCAAGATCCATTTCCCCCATTGGTGCATTATACACTGTTTCCATAGATGAGTTATTCTTTGCTGTAAGCCTATATCCTTTGCCTTCTGGAATATCATATCCCAAGGTCTCAGCTCCTTAAAAGTGGTGGCTACTAAAATCATGTGTGATCCTGGCCCTGAATCCTTGACATTTGAATTCTTTATTTCTACTTTTTTGAAGTATTTTGAAAACTCAGTATTTTGGCTATAATGTCCTTGGGAGTTTTCATTTTGGTGTTTTTTTCAAAAAGTGGCCAGTGGATTCTTTCTGTTACTCTTTGCCTTCGGGTTATAAGATACATGGGCAATTTTCTTT
Source organism: Bettongia penicillata ogilbyi (assembly GCA_023548195.1). NCBI lineage: Eukaryota > Metazoa > Chordata > Mammalia > Diprotodontia > Potoroidae > Bettongia > Bettongia penicillata. The sequence continues at coordinate 2,051,470 of JAJHZJ010000025.1, read as the reverse complement.
TTAAGATTTCTTGAAATATGATGTCTAAGCATTTTTTTTTTGGATATAACATTCAGATGGTCCAACGAGTCTTAATTCCCCCACTCCACCCAGTTTTCTCGGTCATTCATCTTTACTATGAGATACCTGACATTTTCCATTTTTTCAGTTTTTGGATTTTGTTTTAATATTTTTTATCTTATAGAAATTATTGGCTTCTATTTGCTCCATTCTGATTTTCAAGGAATTTCTTAATAGGGCAAGGTTCATTACCTAGTGCCAAGCTGCTAATTCTCTTTCCAATTTTTTCTCCCATTACTCTCATTTCTTTTCATTTGTTTCCCTTCTAGGCTCTCATTTTATTTATTAAAAAAGTTTAAACTTCTTTAAAAAAACCCTCTTGTTTAGTTTCTTTGAGGAATTCTGTTTGAATTTGTACCCCACCTATCTTTTTCTCTGAGTCTTTGTATGTAGATCTTTTGGAGTCATTCTCTTCTTCTGCATGTGTTTTAAGCTTCTCTGTCACCATAATTTCTCTTTATGGTGAGATTATCTTTTATATTTGCTCAGTCTGCCAACTTATTACTTCCTGCTTTTGGACCTTGATAATGGGGCTAGGCTCTGCATTCTTCTAGTGGGAAGTCTGTGCTGATCCCGTTAATGCTTTCAGTTCCCAAGGACACATGATGCAAAATGCTATTCACATCCAGAGAAAGAACTTTGGTATCTGAATGCAGATCAAAGCAGACTATTTTCACCATTTTTGTTGTTTTTTCTTTCCCATGGTTTTTCCCTTTTGTTTTGATTCTTTTTTTTTTTGGACCCTACCTTAACTATTGTCCTGTCTCTTTCCTCCTTTTCTTTTTTTTTAAATTTTATTTATTTATTTATTTAATTTTTTACATTCATTTTCACAAATTTTTGGGTTCCAAATTTTCTCCCCTTTTATCCCCTCCCCCACCCCAATACCCCAAGCAATCTAATTTTCCCTATCTCCAATCTGCCCTCTCTTCTGTCATCCCTCCCTTCTCTTGTCTCCATCTTCTCTTTTCTCCTGTAGGGCCAGATGACTTTCTATTCCTCCTTAACTGTATGTCTTCTTTCCTAGTTGCAACAACAATACTAAACAGTTGTTCCTAAAACTTTGAGTTCCAAATTCTCCCCATCCCTCCCTCCCCACCCATTCCCTTTGGGACTGCAGGCAATTCAATATAGGCTAGATCTGTGTAGTTTTGCAAATGACCTCCCTGATAGTCGTGTTGTGTAAGACTAACTGGATTACCATCCCTCCTAACCTGCCCCTCATTGTTTCTCTTCTGTCTTTTGATCCTGTCCCTCCCCAAGTGTTGACTTCAAATTGCTCCCTCCTCCCTTTGCCCTCCCTTCCATCATCCCCCCCTTGCAATATCTCCTTCTCCCCCACTTTCTTATACTGTAAGATAGGTTTTCATGCCAAAATGAGTGTGCATTTCACTCCTTCGTTTAGTCAAATGTGATGAGGGTAAACTTCTTGTTTTTTTTTTTTTTCTCAGCTCTCCTCTTTTTCCCTCCACTAAGAAAAACTCCTACCTGCCTCTTAAATGACATATAGTTACCCCCTTCCCTTTCCCTCTCTTTCCTCCCCCTACATTTCTCTCTCACCATTTACCTTAATTTCTTTTATGGAATGGTCCCATCCTATTCAGTTCAATCTGTGCTCTCTATCTCTGTATGTGTGTGCATGTGTGTATGTGTGTGCATGCGTGTACATGTGTGTGTGTGGTCCCACCAACTACCCCAGATACTGAAAAGTTTTAAGAGTTAGAAATATTGTCTTTCCCTGTATGAATGTAAACAGTTCACTTCTGGTAAGTCCCTTAAGACTTCTCTTTGCTGTTTCCTTTTTCATGCTTCTTCTCATTCTTGTGTTTGAAAGTCAAATTTTCTTTTCAGTTCTGGTTTTTTCATTAAGAATGACTGAAAGTCCTCTGTTTCATTGAAAGACCATATTTTCCCTTGCAGTATTATACTCAGTTTAACTGGGTAGGTGATTCTTGGTTTGAGTCCTAGTTCCTTTGCCTTCTGGAATATCCTATTCCACGCCCTTCGATCCCTTAATGTAGAAGCTGCTAGATCTTGAGTTATCCTGATTGTATTTCCACAGTACTGGAATTGTTTCTTTCTAGCTGCTTGCAAGATTTTTTCCTTGAGCTGGGAGTTCTGGAATTTGGCCACAATGTTCCTAGGAGTTTCTCTTTTTGGATCTCTTTCAGGTAGTGATCAATGGATTCTTTCAATACTTATTTTGCCCTCTGGTTCTAGAATGTCAGGGCAGTTTTCCTTGATAATTTCATGGAAGATGATGTCTAGGCTCTTTTTTTGATCATGACTTTCAGGTAGTCCCATAATTTTTAAATTGTCTCTCCTGGATCTATTTTCCAGGTCAGTTGTTTTTCCCATGAGATATTTCACATTCTCTTCCATTTTTTCGTTCTTTTGGTTTTGTTTGGTGATTTCTTGGTTTCTCATAAAGTCATTAGACTCCATCTGTTCCATTCTAATTTTGAGAGAACTATTAAATTCAGTGAGCTTTTGAGCCTCTTTTTCCATTTGGCTCATTCTGCTTTTGAAAGCATTCTTCTCCTCATTGGCTTTTTGAACCTCCTTTGCCAATTGAGTGAGCCTATTTTTCAAAGTGTTAATTTCCTCAGCATTTTTTTGGGTCTCCTTTACCAAGGTATTGACCCGTTTTTCATACTTTTCTTGCATCTCTGTCATTTCTCTTCCCAGTTTTTCCTCCACCTGTCTAACTTGCTTTTCAAAATCCTTTTTGAGCTCTTCCAGGGCCTGAGCCCACCCGCCACCCCCCTGGGGTGTCTGGGGTACTGAGGCCCCGCCCTCCACGTCTTTCCCTGATGGCAAGGATACGTCCTCATCATCAGATCCGAAGGTCGGGATCATTTGCATTTGTTGGAAAAAACTCTCTAAAGTCTTATTTTTCTTCCCTTTTCTAGGCATTTTCCCAGCCAGTTACTTGACTTCTGAGATTCCTTTCCACGCCCGCCTGGATCTGCCCAGCTAGTGCTTGGCCTCTGAGATTTAAATGGGCTTTCCTCCTGCCGGCTGTCAATCAGTGAGCTTTAGTTCTGGTGCTGGGGTGGGGGCAGGGCCACCTCCCAGGCTCCGATCCCTCAGGGGCTTTATGTAGAGACTTTCAGGAATGGAGCGGGTGGGGGCGGGGTGGGGGGCCCGCCTCCCAAGCTCAGTTCCCTTGGGGGCTTTAAGCAGAAGCCTTCAGTAATAGGGCGGGGTGGGGGCAGGGCTGTCTCCCAGGCTCAGCTCCGTCAGGTTATATGCAGGAATCTTTCGTAATGAAGATCCTACCTGCTGCTGGGGGATTCCTGAGTCCTGGTCCGCTGCCGCCTCAGCCGCCGCCCACACCTCTGCCTCCGCAGCTTCCTGCCCCCGTCTCTGCCGCCGCTGCTTCCTCCCGAGGGGGCCCGAGTCACGGAGACGCCCTGCTCCCCTCTCCTCCAGCCCGGCCTTCTCTCTCACTGACCTGTAGCTTCTGTGGGCAGAGAGACTTTCCCGGCTGCTGGACCTTCCGTCTCTGAAGCCTGCTCGGATCAGCTTCTCTGGGGCCGCGGCCAGGGCAGCGCTGGGGGTGGGGTCCACTTTCCGGGGCACGCCGGACCTTGGGGACAGGTCTCTAGGGCTCCCTGGAACGGAAATCTCTTCCACTCTGTTTCTGCACACCTTGTATTGACCCAGAAGTTATGGGGAACTCTTTTTACATTAATTCTATGGGCTTTTGGTTTCGGAGCTTGTAAACGTGCGTCCTTCTACTCCGCCATCTTGGCTCCACCCCTTGTTTTGATTCTTTTACAACATGGTTAATGTGGAAATGTATTTAATATGATTGTACATGTATAGCCTATGTCAGATTATTTGCTGTCTTGGGGAGGTTAGTGGGAAAGGAGGGAGAAAAAAATTTGCAACTCAATATCTTATAAAAGTAAATATTGAAAACTATCGTTACATGAAATTAGAAAAAAAATACTATTAAGTAGAAAATAATGCCAAATGACTCACTGTGATTTCCACCCCCTGGATTTCCCTATCAGAATTTAGCAACATTGATAAAAGCATCAAAGGAATACTTATCTACTTAGTAGATAACATAAAACTATTACTAGTTACACAAAGAATGACGAGAAATATTTAAGATAGTTTGATAGAGTGCAACAATGGACTGAAATCAAAACAAAGGAAGAAACTTCACTTGAAGGTTCTTCCTCTGAAAAAATTCTAGTATCTTTAGTTTTAGTTTAGTTTTAGTTTGGAGGATTTTTTGAGGGAAGGGATGGAATAGGACTTACTATTCTGTTTCCTGCTACTCTGCTATCTTTGCTCTGCCCCTCCTTACAATCTACTCTTGAATAATATATTCTAGAATTTTGCTAGAGATAGGGGATTGAGGCCTGGGAATCTGCATATGTTTCTGTTTTATTTCCTTTACTAGATTATAAGTATCTTTAAAGCAAAGGATGTTTTATTTTTCTTCTTTGTATCCCAAGTTCCTAGGTCAGTTTCTTAAACCTAATATATTACGGTTGACTTGAGAATTTGGATCAATTAGAGGAATGATCATTTCTTTCGTATGATGAATAGTTTACTTCATCATTCTTTTAATGGAGGGCATGAACTCGCCAGGCATACTCCTTAAAGAGTTGAATCTATCTAGTTCAAGAATCTACACCACAGAGGCTTTTAGCGTATGTAATATACCACTGTCTCTTATTCACTGTTTTCCTTACTCTTTTACTTTGTGAATTATCCAGAATCTTGACTAGCAGGAAGTCAGAGAATGACAGTTAATTGCCAAGGAGAGGACATTATACATGGAGTACCCACAATGTCCATTTCTGATATGTGCCTCACCTAGTCATTCAATAGTCAAGCTTTTAATAGATGTCTACTATATGTCGGGCTAAGAGAGATAGAAATGGATCTGAAGCTTACCTCACTAGATTGAACTCAAATCCACGTGCCAGGGCACAGAAGAAGACAATAAATACTTGCTGATTGGTTGATGCCTCAGAGGGCATGCTGTCTTCATATTAACATGAAGAAGTTGTAGCTACTGGTGACCATGTCACGTGTGTGTGTGTGTGTGTGTGTGTGTGTGTGTGTGTGTGGTTATGTGTGTGTGTTGCTTAGTGGAAGGAGGTGGACCACCCCACATAAACTGTAAAATGTAAATTATTGTCACATTTCCTCTGTTGGAAATATATTTCAGTCAGTTTCTTCCAAGTAATATAACACAGAGCTCCTGTTACGCTTTGTTATGGGAAACATTAAAAAAAATTAGCAACGTTGATAAAAGCATCAAAGGAATACTTATCTCCTTAGTAGGTAACATAAAACTATTCCTAGTTACACAAAGAATGACAAGATAAATATTTAAGGTAGTTTGATAGAGTACAACAATGGACTGAAATCAAAAGAAAGGAAGAAACTTCAAGAACCCTAACTTCACTTGAAGTTTCTTCCTCTGAAAAAATTCGAGTATTTTTAGTTGATCACAAACTCAATGTAAATTAATAATCTGGCATTGCTACTATAAAATCTAAAGCAGTCTTTGCTGTATAGAAGCAAATATAGAAATAAGGAAGGTAAGAACCTTATTGCATTGTACATCTGTTGGAACTCACCTGGGGTATTGAATTCAATTCACAGTGACACATTTTATGAAGGACATTGATAAGCTGAAGCATATCCTGAAGCAGGAGGATGATGTGATTCAGAGACTTCAAAGCGAGCTGTCTGCTGAAAGGCATCGGGAGCAGTTAGCCTGAAGAAGGGAAAGCTAAGGGCTTGGGACATGACTGCTATCTTCAAATATTGAAAGATTGAGATGTGAAAGTGGCACTAGTTTAGTTCTATTTTGACATAGAGGGAAGAAGACCCTATGGTATAAAAAGTTACAGGAAGATAAACTTCTACTCTGTGTAAAGGAATGGAACTGTTCAAAAACTGAGGATTCTAAATTGACTGAACTGCCTTACAAAATATTGAATCTCCCCTCTCTCTACTATCCCTAGAAGTGTTCAAGCAGAGAGAGAGGAAGGGAGAGGCTCAATGACATTTGTTGATAAAACTGGACATGGTGTAGGAGAAGGAATTCCTGCATTGACTGGTACCTTTAAGATGCCTCTCAGCTCAAAGATTCAGACTTATAAGACAATGCTATAACAAAGGCACAGGTCACAAGCAGTAAGTGACTGAGGAGTGGGGAGAAGATAGAGGGAAGAGAAGTGGTTGTTGGATAAAGGCTTGAGGTCCTTTTCCCCAAAACCTTTTACAGGTAATTGTTGAGTCAGGCTATACTAGCTGTATTAGGACACTGGCAGGAATTTTATCAATGATGGTTTTCAAGGAAAGTAAAGTACTTTAGTGAAAAGGGTGGTAAAAACCACTGAAGGAAAAGAAGGCATAAGTCAGAAGCAGTTCTATGTGCACATCAGGAAGAGAAGGTAGATGAAAAAAGAAGGAAATAAAAAGAGAAGATGCAGTTGGAAGTAGGGTTATTTTCAGAGCACTTCATAGATAATTGGCAAATGTGGTTACTGTTTAAGGACTGGCAGAAAAAGTCTAAGGACCACGTCACAAGGGTTAGGGACTCCACACACCCACAATCTGAAAAATCCTTGTAAAATTTTTTAACCTTCTCTTTGTACCAGAGAAGAACTCTGAATTATTATGGTATTAAAAGATAAAATATGTTGATATTATTCAATGCCATACATACATTTTATTCATTTCTGAGTTTCTAAACTTTTTCTGTGCCATCTGCTGGCCTTTACATGTCATCTGTGACTTCTGCAAAGTTCCCCCCAAATTCTCATTTAATTTCTTATGCTGACCCACAATATTTTGAAATCAGGAAACCATGATGGGGAAACTTGCAATGTGAAAGGGATAGCTGTACTTGTTTTTAGAAAACTGTACCTGTTAGTTGTACTTATTCAAAATAGGAAGAGGTATGAGAGAAAACAGGAGCTGCACATTAAAGATTTGGAAAAAACATGTGGTCTGCCCAAAGTTAGCTACAGGAATTCTCAGCACGAGTCACAGAGAACTCTCCCAATTTCAGTAGGGATGGAAAGGGACAGGAATGCGATAGTGGGATAGTGGTTAACAAGGAATCAAAACACCAGAGAAATGAGGAAATGATAAGAGAGGTGTCCTTGATGAGTTCAAGTCGAGTGATTGAGACTCTGTTTCATTAGACTGTGAGCTCTTATGGGACAGGAACTGTCTTTTTTGGGGCACCTTTTGCAGCCCCTGGGTCCAGCATTAGTAGGAACTTAGTAAATATTTATTGATCAATATTTTAATTTACCAAGAATATGAGGATGTGATTGCTTTATTGCTGTTAGTAATTTAAAAAATCATTGAGAATGGGGGGAAGTGTTGAAGGTCTGAAGCTAGGAAAATACCATAATACACGTTAAAAAAAGAAAGAAGATAGGTTTACCAAAGTAGAGGTTGGTAGCCTTGAAATTAAGTATTGAGAAAGTTTTAGAATATATTATTAAAAGGATGTTTTACAGGCACTTAGAGAGAGAAGAAGCATTCTCTAAGGGCTAGAATGAGTTCATTAAGAGCAGGTCATGTCAGGTTAACCTTATTTTTTTTGATAGTTATTAATCAATTATGTCAAGGAGGAGCTCTGGGTACAGTATACCTGCATTTCAGCAAGGCATCTGCTAAAGTATCCCATAATATCCTTCTGAATAAAATTGAAATATGTTAAGTGGATGATACAGTTATTTGGTCTGATGGATAAAGGCTTTAATGTTATGCCTATCAAATTTGTAGATGACAAAAAACTGGAAGAGATAGTTAATGTGTTCTGTGCCCAAGTTGGAATCAAAAAGTATTTTGAACGTTGGGGTGAAATTTAACAGGGGTAAGTATGTAGTACTGTACTTCTGCTAAAAAAAAAATCAATTGCTGTATTATAGGATGGGAAGATATGGTCAGACATCAATTAGTTTGAAAAATTCCTGAAGATTTACATAAAAAAATTCCACTGGAAAGAAAGTTTAGAGTCAATGTGACGTGGCAGACAAGAAAACCCAACGTGATTAAAAAAAAATTATCTAGGCCTGTGACTTTATCAGCATTGGAAACTCCCTATTAAGAAACCCTCTATTAATGCAGGAGTCCTTTGAAATTTGGTCTTAGAGAGTAACTTGGGGCACTGAATGGTTAAGTTACTTGGCCATGATCAAATAGCCCTTTATATCTCAGATGTGGCATTTGAACTCATGTGTTTCTGATGCTAATGCTAGCTTGAGAGCTACTTCAGTGCAGTGGAAAGATTGTAGTACTTAAAATCAGAAGACCTGGATTTAAGTCTCAAATCTACCATCCGGAGAACCTGGAGAAAGTCTGTAAACATGATGGGCATCAGTTTTCCAATTTAAAATACCATCTTACTCTAAATGTATGTATTATGAACTCCGTCCACTATCCCATACTGTCTTTTTGATGTGATGGTAGGCTGGATAATTTCTGAAATGGTGATCCTTCTGTTTTGTGTCAGTTCTGAGGTCCACATTTAGGGAAGGATATTTTCAAACAAAGCCACTGTTAAAAGTAGGTTGATCAGAATAATTAAGTGACTTCTAATCATGTCAAAGGAGGATCTATTGGCAAGACATGTTTACCCTTGAGACAAGAATACTTAAGGATGTGAAAAAGGGACATTATTAATATTTTAAAATATTTAGAGCAGGCAGCTAGGTAATACCATAGTCAGGAAGCTCTGTATTCAAATTCAGATTCAGACACTTAATAGCAGTGTAATCAACCTCTGTCTTCCTTAGCCACATCTGTAAAAACAGATCACTATTTTGCAATGGCATCTACCTTCCAAGGTTTCAAGATAAAATGAAATAATATTGTAAAACACTTTGCAAACCTTGTAGTGTGATATTTTGTTGTCCATTTGTTTCAGTTGTGTCTGACTCTGTGATCCCATTTGGGGTTTGCTTGGCAAAGACATAGGAGTGATTTATCAGTTCCTTCTCCAGCTCATTTTAAGGATAAAGAAACTGAGGCAAATAAAGTCAAGTGACTTGGTCATGGGCACACACCTAGTAAATGTCTGGTGTCAGATTTGAACTCAAGTCTGCCTGACTCCAGGCTTGGTACTCTATCCACTGCACCCATAGCTGCCCCATAGTGTTTTATAAATGCCAACTATTATTATTGGTAGCTGTAGTACTACCATTTCATTGACCACTGACTGGAAGTTTTAGTAAGGCAGATTTAGTTTTAATTCAATGAAAGAGAGAGCACCCTAAAAAGTGTAGCTGTTTCAAAATGGAACAAACTGCCTCCAGTTTCAAGGTCTTGATCCCCAATGGAGGCTGGAGAACCATGGTCAGAGACATAAATGGAACAGAGATGCTCCTGGTATGGATCGGGTTACATGCTTTCTTCAGTTCTTTTCACCTCCCAATTTCCTGTGAATCCATTATCCTAAGATTCTGTTGGAGATGAGAGACAGGTGCTGTGGTAGAGAGGAGTGTTGTCCTTGGAGCCAGGAACATTCGAATTCACGCTGATTTCAGTCACTGTTCAGTCACACACTAGCTGTATGACCTGGGCTAGTCAGTTAACCTTTTTCAGGCTTGATTTCCTCATCTGTAAAATGGGAATAGTAACAGCACCCAGACCACACAGGGTTATTGTGACAATCAGATGAGAGAGCAACTAGATGAAGAACATTTGCGCTATCTCCACTGAAAACAGGAAAGGTAAGAGGCAGGAGAAAATGATGCTGGTTGCTACGGCAGAGGGGAAAGTCCGGAAAACCAATTGAACTTTTAAACTTCCAAGAGTCTTGAAAAGGATTTGCTTTTGAAGAAGTACAAGAATATTTTTATTTTGGACTTTGGGACTCATGTGAGTCTTGAGGTCTATTCAGGAAATTGAACTTTTCTTATGAAATAATATCCTCAAATTGTATTTTTTTTTGCATTGAATGGAATTTCTTTAGAGTGATATTGGCTGTGGCCCAGGATTTCTGTGATTCTTTTTCTCTGAGGTCGTATACATAAAATGGAGAAGTGGTATATGCATCACTTTCAACTGGAAATTCCAAATTTCAATGTAATTGTAAATTATAATATATGAATTACATATATATCTATATATGAATTAGAATTCTTATAATCTATAGCTAAGGAGAAGAAAGGAAAATTCACTTTTAGGTAGCAGTCTTTTTCCTATGAGGCTAAGGGGACTTTTCTTGTATCAGCTGACATATATTAATCTGTGCCATGTTTTGTTAGTTGTAATTAGATAGACAAAGAAATTCAAATACAGTCCCTGTCTTCAAGGAGTTTACATTCTAGAGAAAAGGGCTTTCAATTTCTTTATTGTTGGATTGGATCAGGACTGAGATCAGTCCAGGAAGCAGATCAAGAGTCTGACAGTAGACTGTCATCTGAAAAGTATCCAGGATATTAGAAACTCATCACCAAAAGGTTGGCCAACTGAGGGTGATTTTTTTTGCCATAACAATTAATGAAACTTTTCATTAAAAGGGTGTGTGTATGTGTGTGTGGTGGGGGAGGAGGTTACCATCTGTGTGAGTACAGGAAATATCCATATCAATCCACATCAATGGAATTATTGAAGTATCTTAAAGCGGGTAACAAAGGATTCTGATACCTAGAACAGGGGAGAAAGGCAATCCCTGCAAAGCGTGCTGGGGAGCCAACAGTACAAAAGATGCCCCTAAATCAACTTTTTAAGGTAAATGCAAGTGAATGGGGAGTCGAGACCTCAGGGAGACAGTTCAGACCTAGGGAACAGAAAGTTTGTTAGGGAGAGACCTTGAGACATTGGTCGAGGCTTGGGGACCTCGAGAGAGGAAGCAGAGTAGGGCTGAACTAGGGAGGGGTTTACTCGGGTTGGTGTTACTGGGGCAGAGATAAGCATACCTGGTAACTTTCTATTTTAATTAGTCTTGTGAATTAGATCTTAAGCTTTTAGTCTGCTGAAGAGAGAGCGTGTATTATTAACATCCCAGGCCCAAGTCCAGTTGATTCCCCTTTAGCTTTGACTCTGAGCATGTGCAAAGCGCAAAGGAGACAAAATGAAATAAAGCATAATCTCTCATTCTTAGGAGCTTAAAATTGGATGAACCGTATTTATGTCATATTTGAAATGCTGAAATTAGTCTCATTTGCATCTAATGGTGATGATAAGGCTAGAAGCCACCTCACCAAGTCCAGAATTTATGTCCAAGGTCAGAAATTTCCAAATTCATATTTGATGAAAAAGGATACACTCCCTTGTTACTCTTAAGCACTACAGAAGGAAAGAAAGAAGAGTATAGAACAATAAACTTCGTAGGGAATTCGGGGCATGCAAAATCTACATTGACTTTTTATGGTTCTGACTGAGATTTTGCCTCCAGAGGGTTTGGAGTGGATGTGAAGAGCGCTGATGCTTTTTCTGCACATCCTACGGGTGTCTCCCACCTTTATCTGGTCTCACTCTTAAGCATTGTACTGTATTCATCAGCAGCGGAAAGAGGATGTGTTCTGGACTAGCAGACCAGGGCTGAACTCTCTTTTATTCATACTATTTGTGTGACTGCATTAAACCATCTTAGATCTGAGTTTTCTCCTCTGCAAAGTGAGGGGGCTTGGACCGGATGAACCGGGAGGTCCCTTTCCATGCTAGATTCATGCTTCTAGGAAGTCCTTCCAAAGCTCCCCTGTAGGATTCTTTTTTGAGTTCTCCTTTTCCCTACCTCCTTACCCTTGTTCCCTATTTATTCCCCACCCCCTGCCCCAATAGATTTCACTCAAGGTACAGAATATTAAATAGTAGTTGAACACTAAATGGATAAAGAAAGTGAAGAAAGAGACCTTTTTCTTTCGCATACCCTCTAGATGAATAGATTTATACAGTCAGGTTTCTAAAAAAAAAACAAAAACAAAAACAAAAAATGAGGCATTTCCAAAGTGAAAGCATTTTATTTCTTCTCTAGAACAGTGCTTCCCTCTGCTGGGGAACATCTGGAACTCCCCCCCCCCCCACTGGATTATCTCTGGAAAAAAAAAAACTTTCCCGTTCTCCTGATTTTACAGTGAACCATTTTTATGAAGGCTGAAAATGCTGTTTTCCTGTACAGAATGTCTGTGTTTTTAGAGCTCTTCACCTCCTCCTCTCTCCCTCCCTCCCCACCCTGGAAATCCATCATTACGTTTCCGCACGTACACTAACTTCTCCTGTAGAGCTTGCTTCCTGAAACAACGTCTTCATGTCCCTGGAGTGTCCATTCTGTTTACATAAATGAGCAGTTCATTCCCAGAGAGACGCTTTCATAGTAGAACCAAACTAATTATTTTTTAGCTAAGAAGAGTTTGCATTTCCTACTCAAGGGAGAAAGTCCTTCCTTTTTGTCTTCTTAGGAAATGGTTTCTCAAAGTACGTGATAACATGAAGACATTTATTTGCCTGTTAGATGCTCCTCCCTTTTTCAACTACATATGGGCACGAGGCAGAATTTTCTTCACATTCTTCAACAAAAATAACATATTGCATCAGATTGAATGTAGAAGCAGATACGAGAATCCAGCTGTCTACTACTGTCAGGCGTTCAAGAGATTTGCAAAACTATGTAAAACTATCACTCTTCTCACAAATTTCTTTTTTTGGAAAATAGTTCTTTTTTAAAATGCCACTTACACCAACGTGTGATGGGTTTGTCTTATTTCTAAGTGAATTAGCAAAAATAAATATTTTTAAATTTTATCAGTTTTAATTTCTAGTATGGTAAATATTAGTAGATATAATCCACATAAATAAAACCCCATTTTGGTTCTTAACAATTTTTAATAGTATAAAGACCAAAGACCAAAAAAGTTTGAGAATTGGTACCTTGGAGAATGAACTGGATTTTTCATTTTGTTCAGTTAGTAAGAGTTAGCTGGAACTGGGGACTTTATATCAAACTACATTTGCAAAATCAGACCTCTGTGACCTATAGGTGAGCTTACCCTATCAAGTCAAGACAGCAATTGCTTATTAAGTGCTAGGCACTGTGCTAAGCACTGGAATTTGTATTAACTGTATGGAACCGAATTCAGAACAGAAAATCTATTTTAAAAATTTACTGGAAAATGGTGAAAATTTACAGTAAATTAGTGCAGTGGGATTGGGTTGGGGAAGTGTTAATATAATTATAAGAATAGCAATAAAATAATTATAAGAATAGCAATAGCAATAAAAAGCAAGGTTTTGCAGAAAGAGTCCTGGACTGGGGTGGTGGGGAGGAACCCTCAGTTTCTGGCTATGACACTTTTCAGCTGTGTGCCCTTGGATAAGTCATTTGTTCCCTCTGAAAGTATTTCCTTCTTTATAAAATGGGCATAATACTACACTGTCTAACCCACAGGATTGTTGTGGGGAATGAACTTTGGGAACTTTAATATGTAAAATAAATCTGAGTTTTTACTTCAATACTTAGTTTAAAAAATTGTAATTACATTGTTATGGATAGTTTTTTGCTTGTGTGTGTGGTGCAGTTGGGGTTAAGTGACTTGTTCAAGGTCACACAACTAGTAAGTATAAAGTTTCGAGATCAAATTTGATCTCAGGTTTTCCTGACTCCAGGGCAGGTGCGTTATCCACTGTACCACCTAGCTGCCCCATTATGGATGCATCTGCCGCTGATGTTGACTGGGATTCCTCCACACAGAATCACAGAATGTCGGAATTGGGAAAGGACCTAAAGGCCTGTTTAGTGTAACTCATGCTAGATTATTGCTCATCATTATAAACCCCCCCCAAAGTCCATCCAGTTGATTTATCTATCTCCATCCAGAAGGAACTCCCTGTCTCCTGAGGCCATCTATTCTCCTTTTGGACTCTCTTGTTTTCTAGGGAGTTTTCTCTTACGTTTGCCTTTTTGCAACCTCTACTCAATGTTTTTCATTCTCCTCCCTGGTGACGTCTAATCATCTCATGTATTTGGACTTTTCATGTACTGTTACATATAAGACATCTATAATACCCTTTCCCTTCCCTAGGATAAAATCCACACTTCCTTTAAGCAATCCTCATATGATATCGACTTGAGAGGCTTTGCCCTTGTCTGGACACTCTCCAGCTCATCACTGTCCTCCCTCATGTGGTTGACCAGGTCTCATGATGCCTTAAGGAAAAGTTTCATGAGCTGCTGTGTCCAATGACATCATTACTCTTTGGTGGATCTGATGATGGTAAGTAAGTGTCTCTGAACTCCGCTGTGCTGGGCCTCCGATGACAGATCAAATTTATCCCTGGGTCCTTGTTTGAGATCTTTCTAAGGGACTCTCCTCAGAAAACAGAGTCCTCTTTACTCCACGAAGAAATGCTGGAGGAGGGTCTTAGTGGCAGAAAATAATAAAACAATCCTACATTTGTACTGTACTTTTCATTTTGCAAAGTGCTTTCATACTAGTATCTCATTTGATCCCCAAGTGAGCTAAACAGGGAGTCATTATACTTTAAAGATAAGAAATCTGAGTCTCAAAAGGTTACTTTGCTCAAGGTTATCCAAGTGTATGGTGGAATTGGAACTAGAACTCAGGTGTTTTTACTCTTAGAAGTTATAATGAATATATGACAAAGATAAAAGCAACGAGGAAGGACAGAACATTTTTAGACTTCCCCAAGGAGGAATGGATGAGGGTCATAGAAAGTCAATAGGAGTTGAAGAAGAGAAAATTGTTCTAGATCTCTAAATCTGGATTAACTTCTGAGGGGAAGGAGAACTATTCCCTTTGAAACGTCTGGAACTAAACTGAGTCAAGTTTTAGCTTTGCTGTTCTCAGCCCACACATTATTTTTTAAAGGGTAAAGAAGATTCTTGATGCACATATCAATCCAAGAGCTTCCTCAGTTAAGGAAGACTTATCAGAGAACCTGAGAGTTTTTATTTCCCACTCTAGGAAAATTGGGGAACACAGGAGTGGTGTTGCTACTTGAGAACAAAGGTAATTTATAGATGTGACCATACAGGATGAAGACCAGTGCTGTCTGGTTTTGCTTTGGCACTTCCAAAAGCACATGTTGGCTCAGAATGAGTTTGTGCCCTAGTCCAATGCTGTAAAATCAAGTATTTACAGAAATCATTGCAAAGACATGACAAGAAGGAGTATCCTTCTTCTACCCTACTGTTCCAGCCTAGACTCTATCCGTGACCTTGCTGCCCTTTTCTCTTCTTGACTGTACATTGACACCATTTCCCTCCTCCAGTGTCGGCCCCTCTCCCCCATTCCTACCACTGCTGGAGGGAACACAGAATCTCTGCTTCATTATGACCCTTTTCTTAACGATGGCAGACCAGACACCCTAATGCATAGAGGAATGGACTTGAAGTCAAGAAGACCTAAATTCAAATCCTGTCCCAGACACTTATTAGATGTGTTTCATTGGGAAAATCATTTAATTTCTGAATAACTCACTTTCCTTATCTATATAATCAAGGAGTTGGACTCATAGGCCTCAAAGATTCAGCTCTAATTCTACAATCTGACGATTTCTGCTTCTTTCTTTCCTTCCTTCCTTCCTTCCTTCCTTCCTTCCTTCCTTCCTTCCTTCCTTCCTTCCTTCCTTCCTTCCCTCCTTCCCCCTTCCTTCCTTCCTTCCTTCCTTCCTTCCTTCCTTCCTTCCTTCCTTCCTTCCTTCCTTCCTTCCCTCCTTCCTTCCTTCCTTCCCTCCTTCCCCCTTCCTTCCTTCCTTCCTTCCTTCCTTCCTTCCTTCCCTCCTTCCCTCCTTCCTTCCTTCCTTCCTTCCTTCCTTCCTTCCTTCCTTCCTTCCCTCCTTCCTTCCCTCCTTCCCTCCTTCTTTCCTTCCTTCCCTCCTTCTTTCCTTCTTTCCTTCCTTCCTTCCTTCCTTCCTTCCTTCCTTCCTTCCTTCCTTCCTTCCTTCCTTCCTTCCTTCCTTCCTTCCTTCCTTCCACTCAGTGCTTTACGTATAATGAGCGTGGTGCTTGGCACATAGTAACTTCTTAACAAATGCTCATTCGTTCCTTCATGGCTATGAATAGTGGCCACGCATCAATGTCTTTAATAGCAGCATCACAATACACTGGATTTGGAGTCAGAAGAGTGGGATTTGAATTCTGTCATTTATTGCCCATGAGACTTTGAGTAAGTCATTTAGTGTCTGTGAGCCTAAAGTTTCTTATCTATAAAATGAGTGGGTTGAAGTAGATGGCTTCTAACATCCCTTTCCATTCTAAATTTGTGATCCTGATAAATTATTGCCAAGTTAATTTTTTGAGAAAAGAATGAAGAATTTCCAAATAGAAAATCTTCTAAACATTTCCACGTTCTTATCTTTTGGTGAATTAAAAAAAAAAATAAAGGATAATGCTTTCCCGACAGCTTGTTCAGGGGTTATCTGAAGCCAGGGAGTCAGGAGAAAGCACATTATCGAAGCGGGAGAAAGAGAAGCTGATGAACTGTGATTAGAAAGATATTATAGGTATAGGTGTGGTTGGGAAAAAGACTGAGAGACCATATTATGATGACTGGCAGCTGAGGACTATATAAATTCACTGGGGACTTCTCAATGGGCCTGGACACAGGGGAGGTTGGAGAGGAATTGTATCCCTTAACAGATGCAAACTGGGATCAGGACTTTAGTGTTGAGGTGCAGCCCATTCTCAGAGGACAGGGGACGCAACTAAATGGAGAAGAGAAAAACTTGTTGGTTTCTTATGATGTTGCTTCATGGGTACTCAGGTAAAGTCAGAGGATGAAGCACAGCTGTAGTTCTCGGAGCATCAAACCTCCCCTGTGACAGGCACTATGTGTTACATTTGGAAATATTTAAATGTGTCCTCACCTAAGGTATTTCAGACCTTTCCAAACTCATTTTACTCATTACCTTTGGGCATTTTGAGTCTTACTTGGTGTCTGGCTTTTACTCAGAACTGACCTGATTGCTCATTTCTTTCAGAAGAATGAATAGTACATTTCAAGAGAGAAAATGCTTTAATTTCCTGCTGGAAGGTTCTTGTCTTTGTAGGGCTTCTCAGGGAGCTGCCAGATTATTCACTGTGCAGTGCAGCAGCCCCTGGGCCTCTCAGTGTCAGGCTTCTCCTATACCTATACAATCAGACCAGAACCTTCATGATGCAGGGTGGATTTCATCTCATAGCCAGAGGTATTTTTCAAATGAAGTATTGATAACTTCTGGTTTCATTTAGCTCTCTAGACCAAGAAATTTTAACCTAGAGTCCAAGAGGGTACATGCCTAGATTTTAGGACATCAGTGAAAATATTTATCTCTGTCTCTATTTTCACTAACCTTTAATTTCTTTTATAATTGTATGTATTTTATGTATTTAAAAACATTATTCTGAAAGGGGGCTCATTAGGGTTCACCAAACTGCCACACAAAACCAGCTTAGACTCTTTGCTCTAGTCCAGTGATAGCAAACGCAAATAGAAATGGGGAGGACAAATCTGTACACAAAGATTGCTGCTGGCTGTATATTGATTTAGCATTCAAATGTAATGTTATCTATGTTTTGTTGTACATTTATTTTGTTACATATGTCCCAATTACATTTTAATCTGGTTTGGGCCAGACTCTGGAATGTTGCCCTGCTTGTGGACAGCAGGCCAAGTATTGGACAGCTCTGCTTCTGGATTTTTTTCATGTCATTTGAAAATTGCGTATTCATATAATTTAGTCATTTATGTCTTGAGGGATGGTTCTTAGTCTTATAGTCTTGAATATTACTTCTCTATGTCAGATATAAAATCTTTATCAGAGAAACTTGATGAAAAACTTTCCAGTTATGTTTCCTTTCTAATTTTTACACTAAAGTTGTACAAGACTCTTAGAATTTATATATTCCAAACTGTCTGTTGTGTGATCTGATCACTTGTTTAGTTACAGACACTTCCTCTATCTACAAATCTGAAAGGTAATTTCTTTCGTGTAATTTGCTTTCACATCTAAGTCGTATCCAGTTAGAGATTATTTTGGTATATAGTGTGAGATGTTGGTATTGACCTAATTTCTTCCAATCTACTGTCTAGTTTTTCCTTTTTTTTTTTGTTTGTAAAAAAGTGAGTCATTCCCTTGGTTTTTCTTTTTCCTTCTATAATTTCATTCTTGAGAGGGTTCCATCTGTCCAAGGTGAAATTTTCCTATAGATTTTAGGCTATCTAATCTTATAAATCCTTTCATCCCTATGGTTCATCTTTGAAATGTGTTCTTCCTCAGTCCAGTAGGCATGTCAGATTGCATGACAGAAAAAAATACCTCTAAAAAGAATTCTAGGGTGAAGTGGCCCCTTCCTCTCAAAGTGCCTCTCTTTTCTGCAGCAGCAGAGTCCCTCTTTGCTGGTTACTTCCTCCAGAATATCAAAGATGGAATTATCATCACTAAGGCAAACCGTTAATTTATCAGAACACTGTAAAACAGAACCCTCCCCTCCCACTCAAGCTTATCTCTCCCCCTAACGCCTTATTTTTATTGAGAAATTATCTTTCCTGTCATTTTGTTTCATATCCTCAGAAGCATGTGTGACTTTTCCTCTCTCATTCCTGGTTATGTAATTAGTGCCAAGGCTTATCACTTCAGTTACTATAACATAGCTCACTACTGCCACCTTTTGTTCACTGGAATGAGTGAATTCCTAGTATGGCCCTCATTTGTAGCCTTGCTTCCCACAACTGGCCCCTGGAACCCATCTACCACATAGCTGTTAAAAGAAGCTTTCCAAGACACAGTTCTGTCCAGGTCACGTTCTTGCTCAGATTTTTCATTGTGCTATAAATATCACTACCTGACTTTTTTTTAAACCAAATTGATCTTAGGGCTTTTTTTGGTGTGTGTTGCATGAACTTTTTTGGCAATCTGATGAAACTTATGGACACTGTCTCACAATAATATTTATAAATGCACAAAATAAAATACATGAAATTACAAAGGCAACCAATTATATTGAAATAAAGATGTACTTTTTCCTTTCCAAGTCAAGGAACTTCCTGTGATCTTTCCACAGACTATTTGGAGAGGTCCATGGGCCCAGGTTAAGAATTTACTTTCATAGTCCGAAATATATGTTTTCTAAGATTGCACTAGCCTTTTGGCTGCCATTTCAGAGTTAACTCATCTTGAAGTCTTGTCACCAACTTAAGTTGCTCCGTCCTCTTAGTTGATCCTTACTACATTTCACTTGAAGAGATCTAGTTCAAATTTCTAGTCTATTGTGAATTTTTTGGATGCTGACTGCGATCCTGTGTGTGTGATTCCTTTCTAGCTTTGTGTTACCTATTTCTCTGATAAATATTCCATTTACATCTTTATCTGAACAACTGATAAAAATTTTAAAAAATTATGACTAAGACCTCCTTCTAAGTTGGCATTAAATTCTTAAGGACTACTCAGGATCGTATGATAATATTTGTAAAATCCTTAGTGCAGTGCCTGGCACATGGTAGGTGTTTAAGAAATGTTTGTTTCCTCCATTTCTTCTACTAGTTTGTCATGAAAGACTTTGCCAGATGCTTTCTTGATCTCTATAGCGTTCTCTTAGCCTATTAGTTAAGTTACCACCACCAAACAGGAAATGAGATAGCTCTAGCATAACTCTATTTTTAATAAATTCAAGTTGGCTCTTTGTGAAAGTTGTTTCCTTTTCTAGGTGTTCTATAGGCGTCTCTTTATTAATATATCTAGAATATTATCAGGAAATCAAGTCAAACTTATTTGCTTAAAATTTATAAAATCTATTCTCTTGCTTTTTTTGACATTTTTCCTTCTTTCCTTTCAACCTTGCAATACTTCTCAAATTCTGACATATCTCATGTTATTTCTTTTTTTTGCTTACCTCACTGCAATATCCCATGTATTCTTCCTCTCTCTCTCCTAAGAAGTCATCTCAGACACGTACTGGCTGTGTGAGCCTGGACAAGTCACTTGATCACTATCTGCCTCAGTTTCCTCAACTGTGAAATGGGGATATTAATAGCACCCTTACAGTGTTGTGGTGAGGATCACAAGATAATATTTATAAAGCACTTAGCATGATTCCTGACACTTAGTAGGTGCTTAATAAATGCTTGTTTCTTCCCTTCTCCTTTTCCAAGTCTAGACAAGAAAGAAAGATCTTAGTGACTAGTTTCCAAGGGCTCACTTTTCTAGAGATCTCTCTTGGGTTCTGAGAAGACCACAACATTTCAAGTAGCTCATAAAATGCAACAGTTGCATTGTTCTTGCAACAGTTGCATTGTTCTCCATCTTGAATCCTGTCCCTAAAACTTGACATCACCCACAGAGTCTACATCTATGTGTAGTCTTTTCAGCAGTTTCCTTCTCACGATATATAGTTGCCCCTAAAATAAACAGTTTTGTTGAGATTCTGTGAACCCCATTGAGAACTAGTTTTTCAATAAATGGGCAGTCATGGCAGCTTTTCAGCTCCACACATATTATTACAGTTTCCAACATTAGGCTTGCCAGCAGAGTCTGTTCTGCTGAGGTTGGAAGTCTAGACTCTAAAATTCTGATATAAGTAAGGGAACCTTGATAGCATAACCTCAGTTTTTATTTCAGATGACCCCAATTACCAATACCATTACCCCAAATACCGATTGTAGCTTTTAGTTCAGTGAACTTTGAACCCTTTCAGATTTCAGACCAACTCATGGGATTTTAAATGGAAATTATTGGTCTGTTTTGGTCTTGCCCCCCACCCAATTAGAAGAGTAGGGACTTATGAACTTAAGACAAATCTAGGTATTTCATTAGGTCCATTAATAGGTCTAGGTAAGGAATGGTATTGAAATAGTGAAACCATTAATCAAAGTAGAGATGAATAGTAAAACAATGGAAAACAATCTAAACCACATTCTCAAGGGAATGTGGTTTAATTTCCTGATCTCCAAAGTAGTTTGATGTCCAAGTTCCTCTGAAATTCACAGTTCTTTCAGAGAAGATATGGGCAGAATTTGCCTTTCTAGATGGAATATATTCCTGGACAGATGTGAGGGGAAAATCTTTAGTGAATGACTGAGTTGATCTCTGGCTATCTGCGTACTTGCTGCCTTCTCTGCTAGCACACTCACTTCTAAGTCCATGAAGGTTCCAATTTATCTTATTTCAGAAATTCTTTCCATTCCATTCCTCTTCCTTCTTCCCAGCACCAGTCAACATCTGTACCATGAGAAAATGGCCTTACAGGAAATGAAGCCAATAAGTCTTCTTTTGCTGGGCCCAGGCACCATGGGAAATGTAGTCTATTCCTATTTTAGCTGTGCCTTTTACATTATGCACCTGTATAGCTTGCAGCTAATTCCTATTTGTCGCTTCCCAGGGCTATTTGGATCCAGATAAGACAGAATACTGATGATTGACTGCCAGCCCATCTACCATTCTGAATCTGTGCCTGTGTGGACAGTGGATCACTGCAGGATGAGCAGACCATCTTGCTCGCAATGGTCCCCTCACATTTTCCATGGTTCATCCTTGCTGCTCTAAGTTGAACTTTGGCTCCTTTTCCAAATCCAAGATAGAAATAGAAGGTTTAGTAACTAATCTCCAAAATGATCTTGTTTTAGGGAATCTCTTTAGGGATTTGAGAATCAAAGGCATTATTGAGTCTAAGATTTAGATGCCTTTCATTTTCTCCTGGTGCTGGCTTAAAAACATGATCAGATGCTACATAGAATGAATGACATCTTTGTATGCAAAAACAGTAAAAGAGATCAAGTGTTCCTTTAGTTCATAAGGCTGAAAGGTGGCAAATGAAAAGTTGGAGACCTCACATGCCATAGCCCTTTTTCCCCACTTTCAACAAAAGACAGCTTCCTATTAAAATAAGATAACAACCAAACAGGTTATTGCTGTCCTATAACTGAAGCCCTAGCTTCACTTCTTTTCCCTCCCTCCCCTTCTAAAAAGCCCTCAAACAAAAAATTGAGCAACTTTGCAAAAAATAAGTAGTTTTAGAGGTATGAAAGACTTACTCCATTTTTTTCTCTTAGGATGTCATGGAAAGAGGAGACATCTATATTCAGAAATATGGAAAGAATGCAAGGAAGAATCAGCCGTGCTCACAAAAGAAACCTCTACTGTGATGGGAAGTCCTTCCACCATAGTGGTACTTTGGTTTCTTGACTTGAAACTGGCTAGATAGTGGAGATGCAAATATAATAAGTGAAATAGACACTTTATTCATTAAGAACACTAAAGTTGTATTTATAGTGATATTAAAAGGATCACCATTTCAACTCCATTCTATCCAGAAGAAAAGGACTGCTCTATGAGCATAAAATAAATGAGTTCTTTTCCATCTATGATATTCTTTTGTTAGGTCCAAGAATCACAGAGACACATCAGGCGCATGACCACCATATTGTTCCATTCATTGAATGGGGGATAAAGGAGGAAGAGCTGTCTTAAACCACATAGTCCCATTAGTGGCCAGTTTCATCTTCTCCCTGACCAGCCTCTTCATCCAACATCTCTGCCATGGTTTGGACTCAGGCTTCTGTTTTTCTGGACTTTGCTTGGGTTGTCACTTAGCTTGTTTCTCTTTTCTCTTCCTCCAGAATCCTGGTTCCATAAACTCACAGTCTGGTGCTTACTTTTCTTCCTCCTTAAATTCAAACACATTCCATTTTGGGGCAATTGTTGTCTATGATGACACTGTTGTTCCAGTCACTTGGAACTTATACACTAAAGCAATTGATACACAGCCAATTTACCCGTAGGAGTCACTATCTTCTGTGAATTCAGCTAAAGGGATTGGCTCAGCCATTCTGTAAGTAGTTGGTTTAATGGCTGTGCCAGTCACTTGGACCTTTTATTCCTATCCCCTCCTACCTCTCCCCTCCCCCAAGAAATGAGGGAGACTCTGAACTAAGGGCAGCTTTAGAGAACTCAGAATTTTATGACAAATGAAGTCAAGTCAACAAGCATATGCAAATCACTTACTAAGTAAGTGCTTAGACACTTAGACAGGGTGCTAAATTCTAGGGATACAAACAGTCAAAAAGCAAGGTCTCTGCCCTTAAGTCACTCACTTTCCAATGGAGAAGACAACAGGCAAAGAAATCCCTAAATACACTATATAAATGGATGTATACTATGTAAATGGAAGATAATATCAGAGGGCATGCAGCTAGGTGGCACAGTGGATAGAGTACCAGGACTGAGTCAGGAAGACTCATCTTCCTGAGTTCAAATCTGGTCTCAGACACTTACTAGCTGTGTGACCCTGGGCAAGTCACTTAACCATGTTTGCCTCAATTTCCTCATTTGTAAACTGAGCTGGAGAGGGAAGTGGCAAAGCACTCCAGAATCTTTGCTGAGGAAACCCCAAATGGAGTCATGAAGTCAGACACGATTTTTGTACAACAACAATCTTAGGAAAAAACTGGGTAAACTATTCTAATCTGAAGGGGATTAATCAAATATTCCTGCATGATGTTAAAACCTTCGGATAATAGACTGCACATTTATTTCCAGAGTTAAGATGAGTTCTTCATTGCTAAATTAAATTCTCAATGTTTATATGGGAGGAAGGAGTCATAAAGTGCAAAAGAAATCTAAGAACCACAAATCTGCCCCTTTTTTTCCATGCACTCAATTAATTTAATCGTCAGAAGTACCTTAGGAGCCTCCTGATGTGACAAGGTGAAATAAAATACATCTCAGCCTTTCAGTTTTATAAGTATAGTCACAAATAAGTAATTATTAAATAACTCAGAATATTCATGTGCTTGCTTCCTATAAAACCTTTTTAATATTCATTTTCACAGTTAGTGTGTGAGAAGCGGGGGAGGGAAAGGGAAAGATTGACCATTCTGTATTATTATTTGGAAAAGCAAAATTCAT
Organism: Bettongia penicillata ogilbyi; assembly: GCA_023548195.1. Classification (NCBI taxonomy): domain Eukaryota; kingdom Metazoa; phylum Chordata; class Mammalia; order Diprotodontia; family Potoroidae; genus Bettongia; species Bettongia penicillata. The sequence goes on along the minus strand of JAJHZJ010000025.1, from coordinate 2,027,566 downwards.
TCAGAGAATGGATGACCAGAAAAAAACCAAACCAAACCAAACTCCGGAACCTCCATTGTTATGCTGTTAAATGTTATCTTGGACTCTGAATCAGCTGGGTCAGTTACCTAGAGAAGCAGATAATTGTTTTGACATGATTATTTCAGGCCCTTGGTACTGCAAATATTTTTTCAGTGATGAAGCTTGGTTTTAGTAGGAAAGAATGTTAGACTGAATCACTGGAAAATATATGAGAATTCGGCAAAGAAAGAGAGCCTCTCTACGAAGGGAACTTCACCTAAAAATTCACCATGGAGAATGCAAAACGAAGAAACTGAACTCTACACCACTGGGTGTGTGTATGTGCATGTGCGAGCATTAGAGAATATTAGAGAAATAATATTCTAAAGAATTCTAGAGATTAGAGAAATAAAATATAGTTTTCTTTTTAAAAATTTATTTTTATTTATTTTAAATTTAAAGCAAAATTATGTACCAGAAGACCAGATAATTAGTGGCAAAGGAATAAGAACAATGGCCATTTAAGCAGTGCTTTAAATAACCACCATTTGTATAGTGCTTTAAGGTTAGCAAAGCATCTTCATCAAGAATCTGGAAGGTAGAGACTATTACTATGATTAATATTCCTTTGATTTTGCAGATAAAAAAAACCCTGGAGTTTAATTGACTTGCCCAGGGTCACACATGTAGTAGCTGTAAAAACTTGGAGTCAACATGGCTTCTTTAGTGAGGGACCATAACCTACAACATGAGACTGCTTTATTCTAATGGACTAGAAAAAAAAATTGGGAGGGTAACTCACTCCATGGCCTTGATTTGAAATACATGTCTACTAAGGACTACCTGTGGGACTCTGGAAAATTCACTAATCCTTTCTTTCTGAGTCACAATTTCTTCATCTGTATAAGGAGAGGGTTGGAGTGGTTTACCACTAAGGACCTCTCTGGCTCTAAATCTAGATTTATTGTTTTTGCTCTATTTGAGACCTGCATACATCTCTCCCCTTCATCTCTAGATCTTGCTTCTGGGGAAGGAGACAGAAAGAGGAGAAAGATTTCACAATGTGGCAAACAGATGTTCACAAATAGGTGTTTTCAGTATTCCGTCATGCACACATCCTACTTAAGTGGGGCTATTACTTACTGCTCCTTGTCACAGAGCAGTTAAATAGCAAAATCTTTCAGGGATGAGACATCTAAGATACATGAGTTTCGATGAGGAAAAGGCTACTATTAGCATATACAAATATCAGTGATTGGTGGGGCATTACAATAGGAAGCATCCAAGCAACCAGACAGACTTTGCCACATGAAGGCTTTGCACAGGTGATGCATGAAGGAGATAGAAAGCAAGAGGTAGGTGGCAAAGATAAATTGGGCTCCCTCCCCAATCTCGGATGGGGTCACCCTTGCCAAAAGATGAGGACATCATGCTGGGAAGGACAGTGTAGACTTGGATCCTTATTACTAGGAGTGAATTCTAAAGTCCCTTATCCAAGAAATTCGATCACATGTATAGCTCCTGCTAGACCAAAGTAATTTTAGTGTTACAAAGTGGGAATTTTGGTTTTGGCAAGCTAGCCAAAGAGGGACTGACACCCCATTAATTTATTTTTTTATTCTATCACAGTTGAATTCTATTCTCAATTTCCTATGCATAATAAATTAGTTCTTCATCTGTTCAATGACTTACTTGTACTGAATGATATTTATATAACTGATGCTGTCTTTCCAAGTCTGTTTTATGATACACATATAACCGGGAACTAAGGAATGAAACTCCTGGGACCAAAACCTTTCTGGTATAATCAAATGTAGATAAATAGTTCTAAGAGTACCATTACATGCTTTACTGGCTCAATAAATCTGTGGTAGCAGAAAACATTAACTTTAAGTAATGGAAACAGATATTTAGACCAGATCTGCATTTCTCAAAATGGGCTTAGTGAAATTCCAGGAGCCCAGTGTGTAGAGGAGTTGTGGCTCTCCCAACTGTGTGGAGAAGTATAGTTTATTAATATAACTTCCTCCTCATCTACCCCATCATCACCACCCTTTGTTCGTCTCATACCCCTCCTCCTCTTCCCCCCAACATGTTGTCTTTCCTTCTTCCTCTGTCCTTCTTAGACCCACATTCCAGATAGAGGTCATAGGTCAGGGAAGACCCTGACCATTACTAAAATGAGCGCAATGAAACAATGTGACCATGACCACCCTTCCTTTCTCAATACTCAAAATATTCCAGTGTGATCTCATCAGTGTGCATATTTCCTCCAACATTGCACACAGTGCTTTATATCATACAATAGATGCAAATTGATGTGTCAGATCGAATTCTGGACTTGGAGTTAGGAAGATCTGTGTCTGAATCCTGTCCCAGATTCTAACTGTGTGAACTTTGATAAATCATCTCTCAGGGCCTTTGTTTCCTCAATCTGTAAAAAGAGTGGGGCTGGAATTATGGGCTTCTAGGGTTTCTTCTAGTTCTAAATCTATGATCTTATAGTATTGAAATGAAACAGGTGGCCCCTTTCTTCCTGGGTAAGTTTGAGATGATTAAGGGAGCTTTGTGATTTCCTGAAGGTGACCCACCCAGTTTGTTTTCTATTTAATTCAAAGGGTAGCCTGTCCATTTGTATTTTCTTAGCTAGTTTATTTATATGCTGGTGGATAAGCTCTATAGGTTGTTATCTAACCTGTGCCATAGATGCTTTTTATATATTTAGTATTCCCTGAGCTGGTGGTTAGGCCAATTTTTTTTTTTTTTTTTTTTTTTTGAGTAGCTAAGTATCTTCAGCAAAGTCCTGCATTGCGCCAGGGCAGGTTAGCCAGCATCCGTAAACAGGAGCATCAGGGCATCAGGAGGATGTCACCATCCCTAGGGAAAGTGCTCTGTGCTAGATATTTTTTCATGACAGTGTTAAATTCCTTTCCCAACATGACTCATGGTTTATACATCACCTGATATTTAAGATCGAGGGGTTTGTGAACAAGGCTATTTCTGCTGTTATGCAAGTTTGAATAAATTCGATGTATGGATGTGATATACCTTGTTGGAAAAGAAAGCCTTTAGAGCAATACCTGGCTTTACCAAATCAATGAAAAATGATTAACCAAAAGTAATTATGGAGGGACTGTGTATTTTCCACACATTTCAGAAACTTGCAAACCCCACTTTTTTCAATGTGAAGTTCATGCCAGAATTCTATTTTGTCATTTTGCTTTTGACGAATACTGGTATAGAGCATGGATTAGATGGACATATTTTCTGAACCAAAAGTGAAGACACACAATCTACATATATTTCTTTGTTTAAAGTGTATTTTTCCCTTTGAATCTAGAAGCATTAAGGCAAATCTCAGACATATAGTCATATGGTCATCTGGTCATCTGAAGGAGTGGATGTCCAAAGATAATTTAGGGGCATATATTTTTTTTCCTCTTCAAACCCATAATTTCATATGTTTTGGGAACTTTATTTGTCTAAACTGCCTTTATCAATGCAGATTAGAAACTCTTCTGTAACTCATGATCTTGGAAAAGTATCTGAGGGTAAGTGAATTGTTAAAGGTCACCCTGCCAGTATGTGACAGAGGTAGGTCTCAAATCTAAATCTTCTTGACTGTAAGATTAGTCTTTTATCCGTGATGTCTACACTGTCTATCAGCATCTCAGAAGCTGCACTGGAGAGTTACACAACTGTATAGTATTCTCTTACCTTTCAATGCGACCAGTACTACTCACATCCATTCAACCAGAACCGCTCTCAGCTCTTCTGAGAAATTAAAGGTGTTGGTAGAGTGTATTCCATTCAAAGAGCTATATGGAAAGAGTACAGATAGAATCATAGATCTAGAAGAGACTTCCAAGGCTGTTTACTTCAGCCCCAACATTCTACACAGGAGGCACCTAGTAGCTCAGTCAACAGAACACTGGACCTAAAGTTAGTAAGATCTGAGATCCAGCCTCAGTCACTTACTAGCTACGTGACTCTGGGCAAATCATTTAACTTCTGCCTCTGTTCCTTCATCTGCGAAATGGGGATAATAGTAACTCCTACTTGAGTTATTGGGTAGATAAAATGAAATGATATTTGTAAAATATTTTGCAAATCTACTGTTGTCAGGTATTATCATGTGAGGAAACTTAGGCCCAGGGATGTTAAACAACTTTTCTAAATCACACAGGTGACAAAAGTCAGAGTCAGAACTTGAACTCAGTTCTCCTGATTTCAGAATCATTGTTCTTTTCAATGTATCACACATCCTCTCCCCCTTGTAGTTTGTTCTTTCAAAGAAAATGAAAATTTATATGTAATTGCTAAATTACAGCCCTGTATCTGAGCAATAAGGTCTTTTTCAGCTATCTTAATTTAAAAGTTCAGGAAGAATGAATCCTTAAGCCTCACTCTCTGTACCTGATTCAGTGTCTGCAGTCACTTAATCTTAGTTTTTTGGTTTTTTCCTGCTGTCATTTTATTTCTCAGGATTAGTGGAGGAGGTCAGTTTTGGATGATTGTGAGGCCTTAGAGAGAAAACAACACATACGACTTTATCCTTGCCATTCCTTTGTCAGAGAGGAATAATTTACTTTGAGATCTGAGCTCCCTGCTTGGACAGAGGGCTTGTCCCAGAGACCGAGGATTTATTTTCCTCGCTTGTTTGAGGTGCTGAAAGTGTAATATAATGTTCCATGCACAAATATGGACATGAGACTGAGGGACTGTACTTTTAACGACTCTTACAGAGGCAAGCAAGTATGCACACATAACCCCAGGAACACCCAGGGAGGTTACGGAGGGAGCTGGTCTAGCATCGCCAGGGATTGGTGCCTGACCTTGTCAAACATCCAGTGAGGGAAAGAATGTTTCTTCTCACTCCATCCCCTTGAGTGATTACTGGCCCTGTTGGCATCCAAACTGTGGGGTTTCCTTAAAAAGCCACCATGGTACAGCATTGTTTGAGGGCGCCAGGTGGTCTTTTCACAGTCTAGACAAGTTTACTGCTATTTTCTAAGACTTCTTGTCAAAACACCCAAGTCAGGGTGAGGTTATTGACTAATGTTGTTAATGGCATCTGCTAGGATGTGTTTAGACGCTTCTAGCCACTGAATCATTACTGCCAGTTATTTACAATTCACCAGGTGATGGAACCACCTTTTTGATAGGCTGACAATTCAAAAGAAGAAAGGCATGTCTCCCAGGTAAAAAAACTCCACTGATATGCCATTGATTTGCTGTCTTCTGTTTCTATCCAGAGACAGGGTAGAGAGTGTGGTTCAGGGGAATGAATGCTACACATAAAGTCAAAGCATCTTGCTTTGAATCCAAGATCTGCAGTTTATCACCAATGTGACCTTGGACATGTCACTTTACTGTGCCTCAGTTTCCTCACCAATAAAATGAAGTAGTTAGACTAGGTCAGGACTGGGGACCTGTGACCTTGAGACTGTAAGTGGCCTTTTAGGTCCTCAAGTGTGTCCTTTTGACTGAGTCCAAGTTTTACAGAACAAATCCTTTTATTAAGGGCATTTGTTCTGTGAAGTTCAGACTCAGTCAAAGTGTCACATTTGATGACCCTAGGCTCCACGTGGCCTTGAGGCTGCAGGTTCCTGTACGAGATTATCCCTCAAGCCTCTTCTAGCCCTGGGGTTCTGTGACCCTTTGGTTCTTTCCTTTCAGTCTCATCCTCCTTTTCTGTAAACCAGAAGGATCGTTGAATGTGTCCGATGAGATGGGGGGCCTTGGGTTGTATGTGACCAGAGTAGTCTTCGGACTTAGCAGTGAACAAGTAAGTAAAAAAGCATTTATTAAGTATTTACTATGCTCCAGGCATGGAATGAAACTGTCCTTTGTCACTTCATTCATTCATCAAATGTTTATAAAGTATCTGCTACATGTATCTCAGCTAGGTGTTAAGTGAGGAGGGAACCACAAATATGAATAAAATATAGTCTTTGTCCTCAGAAAGTTTACAATTTCTTAGAGGACATGCATCATGGACTATGTTACAAGGTCAAACATGATAACTATTTTAAGAGAAGCACCCATCAAATACCATGGGAGGTCAGATGAGGGAAAGAACTCTTTTGGTCAAGACTTCTTTATAGCAACATTTATAGTGGGCTTTGGTAGATGGGTAGGACGTTAGCTATGAAATAGAATGGAGGTATTATAGGTTAGAGGATGACTTGAACAACGGCACAGCATGGGGAAAGTGTAGGGGAAAGTATGGGAAACATGTGGGCAGTAGTACAGTTTGGGTAAAGCATATGGTATGCAAAGGTTGCCAAGACTAGTTAATTTTTTTTAATTTGAAGGGGAAATAATGAATTGGATTTTGAACAGGTTGAAGTTGAAGTACCAGATTTATGTTAAGGTGGGAAATGTATAGCAGAGAGTTAGGGAGTTGGGTCTAGAGTTTAGGGGAGAAGTTGGGGCTATATATAAATTTAAAATCTACTTCCAAAGAGGTGATAATTGAAATTATGAGGCTGAAAGATTGCCAAGAAATTGTGGGGATAACAAAAATATGAATCAAGGCCTTTTACCATCTTCCTCTGGAAAACCTCTCATTTGTCAATATCTTTCAACTATCTGCTCAGAATTGAAAGTAGTCCTACAGATCAAACCTGTTGAAGGAAGAGTATAATGGGACTTCCTCTCCAGGAATAGATTCCTGAGATCGCTTACAAGCCTAAAATTCTGTAATTCTAGAGTGTGAGAAATGCTTAAAGTTTCAGATTAATCAAGGTAAGAGAATTCAACAGAGGACAAAAGAATGATTAGACATGGTCAAAGGAGAGGTAGGAGAGATCTGTGTCATGGAAGCCAATGTAGGAAAATATATGGAAAAGCTCATGGTGTTCAGTAATCTCAGATATTACAGCAATATCTAGTAGAACACAGAATGAATAAAGATTATTAAATTTGATGGTGGAAAGATGATCAATAACTTTGGAGAGGACATTTTTTTTTTGTAGAATTACAGGGGAAAGAAGCCAGATTATAAATGGTTTAAAACTGAATTAATGGTAAGGAACAGAGACCATAAGGGCAGATTGCTTTTTGGTAAGAGTCTTATGATTTATGTGACAAGGGAAAGGAGAATCAGAGTGGATTTAGTAGGAATGAAAGCATTTGGATAGGAGATCACATGTCCTACTCTGACTGGACAGTTTCAGATGGACAGCAGTCTTGGGAATCCCAAATCCTTGAATTCATTTGGTCTTGAATGCTTTCCAGTACAAAATGGTTTATATCTTGACCAGTATGACCTAACAGTGCTGCTAAATGAAACTCTAGGATAGTTGGAGGGGTATCCAGAGCAGATAGGAGCCAGACAAAGCAAGTAGAACTACTAGTACAAGTAGGTTGTAAGATTAACTGCTTTCTTTCAATTGAAAAAAGGCAGAGTGTAGATAACAAAGTCAGAATTCAGAAGACATGGAGTTATTAAAGAGAGTGCAGAATCCAGGTCAGGTGCTAGTGCAGGAGGCAAAAGCTATAGGATCAATAAATCAATCCCTAAATATTTATCAAGTGCCTGTTATGTGTCAGGCACTGTGCTAAGTGTGGGAGATACAAAAGGAGGCCAAAAACCCCCAAAACAATCCCCCCAAAACAGACCTTATATTCAAGGAATTTACGGTCTACTGGGGGAAGCAACATACTAACAAATGTATACAAAGCAAGTTGTATATCAGATAAATAGAAAATAATGAACAGAAGGAAGTCACTAGAATTAAGAGGTGTTGGGAAAGGGTGCTTATAAAAGAAGGGAGTTTAGTTGGGACTTAAAGGAAGTCAGAGAAATCAGTAGGTGGAGTTGAGGAAGGAGAGTATTCCAGGCATGGGAGACAGCCAGAGAAAATTCCTGAAGTTAAGAGATGAAGAGTCTTGTTCATGGAACAGCCAGGAGGCTAATATCAACTGGGTCTAAGAGTATATGGTGTGGATTAAGGTGTAAGAATAGAAAGGTGAGAGGGGGCTAGGTTGCAAAGAGATCATAGATTTAGAGTTGGAAGGGACCTCAGATGCTCTCTTATCCAACCCCATCTTTTTATAGAAAACTGATGCACAGGGAGGTCAAGTGATTGGCTCAAAGGTCTGTCTCTCTCTCATTTTCTCCCCCCCAAATAGATGAGCAAATAGATTCTTAACTTGCTTTAATGAAAATTATATTCTTTAAAAAGTCTGGTTAGCAACAGAAGATATTGCTTTTATCGACCTAATTTTGACCTAGCAGTCTTTGCTGAATTCAGTTTGCCGGGTCAAATGGTCTATATCCCAGGATACAGAACTGGTGAATCTGATTGTTAAGCCACTGTCACGATCTCTGGGAAATCATGGAGAATGGGAGAAGTGCTGTAAGATTGGACTTAGGCAAATATCCCAATTTTAACAAAAAGGAAAAGGAAAGAGCCTGCAAACTTCAAGCCTCTTTGACTTTGACTTTGACTTTTAATTCCTGGCAAAATTTCAGAAGGTATTATTCAAAGGCTGATTTGTGAGTATTTAGAAAAGGAAGCAGTGACTACAGAGAGCCAGCATGGCTTCATGAAGAACAGGTTAGGCCACACTAATTGCCTTTCCTTTCCTTTTTTTTTTTGATAGGATTACCTACACTACGATTAGATCAGAGGTCTTTTGACTTTATTTTTCTGCAGTGAAAAAAGGGACTGAAGAAAAATCAGAAGCCAAATGATATATTTAAAGAACAATGATCAAACCAGTCTGACTGGAATGTTTTATTTATTTATGTTTTAAATAAGGGAATAGAAAGAGATACGCTTAGAGAAGTAGATAACGACCACTTTGCTAGAGCTTTGAAGGCCAAATCAAGGAGTTTTCTTTTCTGAAAGGTAAGAGGAATGGATACAAGAATGAGGATGAGGAAGACAGACCTAGAAAAGGGAAGCTGGAGGGGGCCAAAGAGAAATCTCTTACTTCAAATATTGTCTAAGCCAGCTTCACGTTTTGGGACCACTAAAGAACATGCCATTTTTGTGGTAACAAAGAACTGGAAAGAAAATGGGTGGCCATAGTCTGAAGAATTTGTATTACTAGAAGACAATGAAATATTATTGTGTGGTAAGAAATGACAGGAGAAATTCTGAGAAATTTGGGAAGTTTTGTATGAACTAGAATCAGAAGTACAATATACAGAAATAGACTGAGTAATGAACATATACATATAATCATGTCAATGAAATGGATCAACATTGAAAAGGAGCTAAACTCTGTGTTATTTTAGTAACCAACTGTGATCTTAAAGAAGATAATGAAAGGGGCCTCCTATGTGAAGGCATTATGTAGAGGATTACGAGGATAGAATGGTGCATATATTATCATGTGTGGTTACTACATCTGTTGTTTTTGCTTCATTTTTTTTCTTTGTTTCTAGGCAGGGTTCAGTTCTGGGTTAGTGGGATGGGGAAGAAATGAGCATATTTGGAAATTAATGTAATGCAGAAATAAAAGGCATAATTCAAACTTTTTTTTAATTAAAGAAAGGATAATTATACAGAAGAAACTGACCAGGTATTCTGCATCTATGGTGCAATCAGAACCAAAACAAAATGGACGCATATTGCAGCATAAGGGCTTAGGTTCGACATAAAAAATAACAGCAAAGCACTGTTCTCATGCCATGTGGCCAGACTCCTGCCCTCTGGGGAAAGGGAGGTCAGGTGGATAGAAACAGCAAGAGTGACCAATCATCTAGATGTACTGGAGAGCACTAAATGTCTTGGAAAGCCCATTGCTAAATTTTCAGGGTGAGTATTAATGCCTCAGGATCAGTCATCTCTACAAGTCAGGGCTTGACTTAAGAAAGTATTAATAATACAGCTAGAACTTTAAAGTATATGTGCATGCATTTCACCACTACCACCACCACCAGTACACCCTGTATTATTCCATAAACACTGCTTGAGTTCAGCAGGAATGCAGCGAAGGCTCAGAAATGAAGTCTCTCCTCCTGGAGGCATGGTCAATGAAGGTGAATAACCAGCATTTATATAGATTCTAAAGGTTTACAAAATGCTTTAATCTCACAACACCTCTGAATAGATACATTGGTGCAGCTTCTGAAATCAGCAACATTCTACCAATGTCTGTGCATATTCTTATCCAGTTCATCGCTCATTCATGACTGGTGTCTTTCATGCCACTGAAAATATGCTTGAGGAGACAGCTGAGATTTGGTGGGTCAGCAGAAATGATTGACAGATATAGGTTTTCAACCTTTTTGTAGAGGTATAGTACTGGCGGTTTGTATACTATTTAAAAACAACCTCATAATTAGATCTTCAGAAATAGAAAATAAAGTATGTACACATACATATATGCATGTATTTATATGTATATACATTTATATGTATGCCACACAGATGTGTATCTATATCTATATATTTAATATATATCTGAAAACTGACCTGAGGATTTCTTAAAAGTTCTGGACTTTGGAGAGCATGCACAATTGCAAATTCAGTGAAAACTTATACTAAAATTTACACCAAATACTAAGTCAAATATCTCAAGTACTGGTTTAGCAGTTAAAGAATATTTGCTAAGGCATTCTTTACCTATGGGATTTCCTTCAATATTTTTTCTTGTAAAACAGCATAAGCACCATAAAGCTGCTTTTAGTTAGATCCTCAGGGAAAACACAATTGAAAAACTTATATTATTACTCATTTTAGAAAGTAAAACTCTACTATCCCAAAGCAAGAATTATATCAGGGCATCTCGAATACTTTTATAGCACCAACTCAAAATGCAGTTTAACAAACACTGATTCCTGTGCCAGGACTTATCACTGATTTGTTTTGTTGATTTTGACAGGTCACCTGACTTCAGACTTTCCATTTAACAGAAGCTGGGAAAACCAAGTGTGAAATGGAGAGTGAGCTTTTCAGTTAAGTATTGTGATAATTTGAAGCAGATGAAGAACACTGAGCTAGGTATTAGTCAGGATACCTAGGCCTGAGTTCCTACTCTTTTAATAACTAGTTGTCACTTATGTTACTTAATTTCTCTAAACCTTAGTTTTCTTATCTCTAAAATGAAGGTGTTATAATAAATTGTGTCTAATACCTTTTCTCCGTTATATGGTTTGAATCGATGGAGGTTCTAAGAGTTGGTGTATTCCTAATAAAATATTTTCTTCAGTAGAAATTACAAATGTTCCAGAAGGCAAAATGTCCTTATTCATATTTTTAGAAGTAAAAGAAATGTGCCAGTTACTTTTGGCTTGAAAAAGAACCAACTGAGCGATTTGAAAGACAATCACTCATATCACTGCCTTTTGAAAATAAAATAATTAGGCAGAGAATGACTATTTTGGGAGTTAGTGATGGGAAAGTGCAGACTTTGGCTTCTGAGTCAAAATCCTAATAAAAGTTAGGAGGAATTCTGGGATTCTTGGAGAGAGGCAGTCTGACCTAATCACCTCTGGGATCATTTTACTTCATCTTTCTTCCAAAGTCCAGTCTAAATTTCTTGACAAAAGGATCATTGTTATTAAATCTTAGGTTTACAATCTGCAGTTTCTACCTCAATCTACTTGCTTGCATTGAGTCTCTTGGCCAATCTTCCTGCCTCTTTCATTGGCAAAATGTCCTTGGCTGAATCAGACTTAACCAAAAGAATTAGTGGGGTGTCATAGAAGGGACATAGGACAAAAAAATCAGGAGATATGTGCTATAGTTACAGTTCTAGAACTTATTGACCTCAGAAAGGTCAGAGAAAATTATATGACCTCAGAAAGCCATTTTCTTTAGCTTAATTCCTTCTACAAAATGGAGCCAGTTAATAGTGGGTCCTCTTTGATTTTTGCTGTCTTAATTTTTTTTCCACTTCAGATACTTGCTAGTGTCTACTCTATCCCCGAGAAACCTATCCCGAAGAAAAACAGCTAAGTATAATTAAGTGACATTGTCACCATCCCTGACAGATGATGCAATTCTGTTATCCTCATGTTTCTAGTGAGCATAGGGAGATATGTTCATCATGTGTCCTCTGGAACCAGTATTGTTCATTGCCTTTAATCTGAATTTAGTTGACTTTTCTTTTCCTCACTTATGGTAGTCATGGACATTTCCCCTTCCTCTACTATTTTCTTGGCCCTACATCTGTTAAGACAAGTCTTCACAAGTTTCTCTGAATTCCTCATTTTTTTTTTTTTTGTGGGGAGTGGGGAGACCTGTCATTTCATTAGTATAGGGAGCTCTCTGGCGAGAAAAACTCCTTTTATCTATTAAGATTGACAATTATTTTGCAACATAGAGCCTTAGAGAGTTGACTGGTGCCCATAGCTGGTAAGTATCAGAGGTGTTACTTGAACCCAGATCTTTATGGCAAAAAAAATAAAACAAACAACCCCAAACAGAACAAGGCAACGATGACAACACAAAATAAACCAAAGCCCAGAAACACAGTGGGTGTCCTTCAATGGGGAAATAACTGGTTAAGTTGTCATGCATTTTCATGAAAAGAAGTGCATTTCCTTAGAACCTACTTTGAGGGGTACCTGACCCTTCTGTGAGTAGGTGAAGATGACATTCTAAATAAAATCGCTGCGCAGAATTTCAAAATTACAGGATTAATGAAGTGTGGAACTCTTAAGCTGGAGAAAGATATAAAGAAGAAGACATTGTGCCTGCCCTCACTGGGCTTACAATTTTGTAGAAGAGATTGATACTTATACTCTTCTGTGGTGGGGGGGAGGGGGAGCTTTAAATATCAGTAATACAAAATAGAACAAGTTTTTGGTTTTTTAAAATAAATATCTGTCTTACTGCTGTAGGTCAGCTAGGTGGTGCCATCGATAGAGCACCAGGTCTGGAGCCAGGAAGACTCTTCTTCTTGAGGTTAAATCTAGCCTGTATCTTTGCCAAGAAAACCCCATATGGGATCACAAAGGGTTGGAAAAGACTGACAAATGACTGACCAACAGCCAATTGCTGCTTCAGAGTATTTCGACAAGTTTTATTCATTGAAAACAAACATTTTCTCTCTTTGTTTCTTTGTTTTTCTTCATACTTGTCTTGGGGATTTCTTTTCTTCGTGGAATAAAAAGAAGGCGCAAAGTGGTGCAACATTCTAATGTCAATTATCACATTGTCTTAAGTCATGTTCCTTCATGGATGCCAATGTCACCCAAAGAATATTGGTATTAAAAAAAGACACTTTTGCTGTAACGAGCAGATTAAATGTAATCCAGACTGATTGTTCTGGAACCATTTGTAGCATCTATTGATCTATCAATCAATATTTATGTATACTGATGGACTGAATTCCTGTAAAATACTGTTTCTGATCTGAAACTGCAGGGAAGTTGTTAGTCCTTTGTTTTCAAAGAGGACCAACGATATCATGGGGTGATATCTTGACTTGCGCATGGACTGGATTTAAGTGAGGCAGAGCAACACAAAGTTGTAAATCACCCTCTTTCTTCCTGAGTTATGAAAAGTCCACGGCAGGACAGAAGTCAAGATGACTGGTGATGGCCTGGGACACAGTGGATGATCTTGGCATCTTTGATGTCTGACCAAGCTCTAAGCATTCCACAGAGCCTGCTTCAGATGCTTTCATGACTGTTCAAATAAATTGTTCTCATCTGTTGATTCTGCAGGAGTAAGTCTTCACATGCTTGGGGTAGACATCTCCCTAATTTCGACTGCTGGTTACCCTCAACCTGGTTTAGCCTGGCTGCTGAAATGGTTTTATTGGGCTATCGCTGCTGTGTATGCTATAGCTTCTTGGAGCCACAGGTGAGAGCTAGGTAAAGGTGGACACCAAAGATGGATGAATAGCCCGTGGAAGGGCTCAGCAAGTCCTCAACTCACCGAACACCCCATACACCCCAACTGCGGGGAAACAATTGTGTGTGAAATGCATAGTGTGGCAAGCACTTGATTTGGAATAAGTAGACCTGAATTTGAATCCCAATTCTGGCACTTAACTACCTGAGTGATCTTGGTATAACTAATTTACTTCTATAAACCTCCATTTCCTTATCTAGAAAATGGAGATAATAATTATATTACCTGTTTCATAAGATTACTTTGGGGATTCAATGTGATATATACAATGCATTTTGTAAATAGCAGAACAAATCACAAATTAAAATGACAACCATTCCTTAAGAATAAGGCTGCCACCTTTGTTGAAAATGAAATCTTTCCTGTAGGCACCAAGGATGTCTGAGGATAGGTGTGCAAGTTGGCACAAGTTCATAATTCCAGATTCTTCTTTATCCATTGTGCCACACTTGATCTACCTTACAGTCAACTTTCAAACACATTTTCCTGAAATATTATATTTAGCGTAAGAGCTCTTGCTTTGCTATTGTATCAAGTCTAAACTCCTTAGTCTGTCTTTCAACCTCCCCCCCCCTCCCAGAACCTTGTTGCCCCTTCACCTGTTCGGCTTTAAGTGATGCTTGTGTGTCTTGAAACAAACTCTGCACTAATGACCCTTAGTAGTATGAACAGTTCAAACTGGCTCATGTATTGCCTTTCTTTAGCTTAAAGAACTGAAACATGCAATAAAGTAGCAGAGCATTAAATGTAGCCTATTAATATAGGCAACGGATTTGAAATATCTGAGTCATTGAGCAGGTGGTGTTCTCCTTGAGCCTCCCTCCCAGGAGCCACCTCAGTTCTGTTTTTGGCACATGTGCAGTATGACCTCCCTGAAGGCTACTGCATCCCCTTGGTCCCCAGTGGGTATTTAGCTTGCAAACACTAGTCCACCCCCATCCTTTCCAATCACTTGAGAGAAATGATTATTAATAACCAATTACTTGGAGAGGTTCAGATTTCCCCCTTTTCTTACTCCACATTTCAAGACCTCAGTCTCTGAATGTTGAGCTAAATTCTCCTCATCAGGTGGGGCAGCCATTGTCTTATGCTCAGGCTTGGGTGGGGCATAAATTCTTGGAATAGGTTGCCCTAGGCTTGGGGTGGGTGTGTAGGGGAGGTAGGTGGGGGACCTAGAAGTGGATGACACATAATCAAAGTTGAAGTCTAGCCCCTCATTGTAATATCCATTTTCTCATTGTTAATAGGAGTTGATTATCATCCTTTTGAATATTCCTCTTCCAAAAAAATGTATAAGCCATAAGCCTGCTGCCATGATGGTTTTTAGTCTAAGAGAGAGACACCAAATGATCATCCTTCTATTAAAATGCTGGCATTATTAATAAAATGGTTTAATTGTGTCTGTCCAACCTTTTCTAATGTCACACACTCCTTCAAAAAGAAAAACAGTTAAAATGCACTTTGGTGCTGTGTTGCCCATGTAGGGGTATGTCCACATGGGTCTGTCTAGATGTGTGGCTCATAAAGAGGCAAGAATAGATATCTTTAGAATTCCCTTTCCCCCATTCTTCCCCAGGGCAGACTTTAATTCCTGACTGGAGGTGAAGTAACAAGATGGGGTCAGAGGCTCTGTTCTCCTCAGAGAGGGAAATTATATCTATACACTCCCTTAAATATTATTACTCTAGGGAAAACAATTTTTAGGTTTAATCTGTGTTTCTGATTATTATCACTTAGCAGTGGAGTGTCCCAAGCTATCTATCTAATTTGGCTTGCCACCAAATGCCAGTTCCACAATGAACAAACATAGCAAATATCAAAGAAATCTATTTATCCAAATGGAAACAAAGCAAAACTGAAATCAGATAAAGTACACATAAAAATATATATAGCAGACAATACCAAAAAGGGAATGAACTGTACTGCTGACAAAGAGGTGAGAGAGAGAGAGAGAGAGAGAGAGAGAGAGAGAGAGAGAGAGAGAGAGAGAGAGAGTTTCAAATCCCAATCAAGGAGAAATTCCCAGAAGTTTCTAGGGTAATAATCTGGGCATAGGGACATGATCAAAATACTAGGTCCTCTACATGTTGGCCTCTACATATTCCTAGAATATTTTTCTCTTCAAGAACTGAAGAAAATTTACAAGAGAGTGGCCTCCCAGAAGACCAGAATGCTGTTAAGCTCTCACCAACTCTACTCCTTCCAAAGGTTCAGAACATTGAGTAATCAGTCTCGGTGTATGAGGAGAGTCTTATACAAATTGCCCAAGGGATATATTGAAATCTATACCTCCAGAGCAGGGCTTCTTAAACTTTTCCACTCCACCCCTTTTCTTGTCCAGGCAACCTCAGTTGGCAGTGCCTGACCTGAGGGCGTGCTTTGTGTTCAGAACCAAGGCTGCAATGAAGTTGGGTGGAGTAACACGGCCAAGTGCTGCCAGAAACACCTCAGATTCTTTACGTATTTGATTTTGAATTAATTTTTGGTCATTGGATGTTCAGAAACCTTTTCCTGTTGCCAAATTCATCTAGGTCCACAGTTTTAGAAACACTGCTCTAGAGGACCCACTCTGTATCTGGACTTTTCTCTCTTTGGTCATTTTCCTTTCCCTTCACCTCCTAATAAGTCACAGTACTCAGATACTCCAAGGTTTTGTAACCACATAGTTCTTCGGATATGGTTAAAAATGAGAAAAGTGTATGTGGAATCATCTGTATCTATTTATCTTCCAAGACCTCCTCATGTTTACACTTTTAATTCTTCAGGTATGACCAGGGAAATTTCTAAACCACATGCACGTACAGATCATGGAAAGGAAACAAGGTGAGGGAAGTAGGTGACCAGGACGATGCCAGGTTAAATCAGAGAATGAATCATGTAACTCTCAATCTTTTTGGAGTTACAGTGGCTGCCAGTCTTGGAATGAGGAATAATCTAAATTGCTTCTGCAGTACCAGTGTCAGGACACAGCAACGCTGGCACTTCCATTGTCTCATGGTAGCTTGGGAGTCCTAGTCCTATAGCAACAGAATATCCCTGCCTGTGAGGAGTGTGACAGCCAATAATCCAATATGGCAGCTGCTGTTGCTACAGTTTCCCACATCGTCACAGGCGAGTCTGCAACTCAAGGGCAGTGAGAGGAAGGAGAAAGACCCTCAAACCCGGATGCCTGTGACCAGCTCCTATACTTGCTCTATCCTTTCTAGGGACCAAATATACAGATCCCCATCCATCTAATCATAGTTCTAGAGCTGGGGGGGACCTCAGAGGCCACTTAGTGCAATCCCCTCATTTCACAGATGAAGAAACTGCAGCCTAGGGAGGTTCATTTACTTGTCCATGGTCAAATAGGTAGAAAATACTGGAGAATCCAGGACTTTTTACTTCCAACAAGGGTTCTTAACACTTCTCATGTGTGTCTTGTCCTCCTTTTGTAACAAAGCCTGTGGATCTCTTCTCAGAATAATGTTTTTAAATGCATAAAGTAATATATCTAGCATTACAAAGAAACCAATTATCCAAATACATTAAAATACAGCTCTTTCTCTCCTTTCTTATGCATTTCCTCCCTACCTTTCCCTCTCTTTTTCTTTCCCTTCCTCTTCTTGTTCCTTCCTTTCTTCCCCCCCCTTCTCTCTCTGCCTCTCCCTCTCTCTTTCTTTCTCTCTCATTCACTAACCTCAGATTAAAAGCCCCTGATGTCTAGCATTAATGCTCTTTCCACCAGACCATCCGCTGTAGCCTCATCTCTCTTCTCCATAACAACTACTCCCACCGCCTTTAGACTGGGACAATTTTTTCCACTGTAGTGGCTCACAAATTGTTTCCCTTTCTAACAACATCTGAGATCCTTGAGTCTCTAAAGAGATGGAGCAGTGTTAGAGATGCACCTGTTCTGTTTACTTACTATTACACCTCAACATAAAGGCAGCTAGATGGCACAATGGGTACGTACTGGGCCTGAAATCAGGAAGACTCATCTTCAGTTCAAATCTGGCCTGAGATACTTATTAGCTGTGTGACCCTAAACAAGTCATTTAATCCTGTTGGCTTCAGTTCCTCACCTGTACAAGGAGCTGAAGAAGAAAATGACAAACTACTCCACTATCTTTGCCAAGAAAACCCCAGCTGGGGTCATGAAGAGTCAGATATGACTTAACAACAGCAACCCTTCACCATCTACCCTCTCACCAGTGTCCTCAGTGGCCTGTACACACACACCGCACGGTGTCCTCAGTGGCCTTTACACACACACCGCACATCTTCTCATATTTACTGAGTTGTTGCCTCCACCTGGGGACACCCTCCTTTCTTTTTGCCTAGCCATGTCCTAAAAATTGAGCTAAAATCCTGCCTTCCATGAAGTTCCTCTACTGCTGCAGCACAGAGACTTCTCTTTTCTCTGAATTTCTGTTGCGTTTATAGTCAGCGTCATTTAGTTTTAGCGCTTGATGTTTCTACTTTGCTTTTCTATTAGATTGTGAGCTCCTCCAAGGCAGATGCTGTCGTATGGCAGATTTGCACAATTGCCTAGCAAAATATGAAGAGTATAGCTGCCGCTCAATGATTGATCAGTAATTAAAATCAGTTCATCCTAAATCTCGAAACTCCCTTTTAGTCAATATTTTGAATGTTTCCTCCACTAGAGGAAAGTCATGTTGTCAGGCTCGGAAATAAGCAGCAGAACCAGAAATTGGACTCCCCACTCCTTGCTATGGTCATGGCTTTAGTTAGCTACAGCTGTACATGCACCGACAAGTGTAACTGAGTCTCTAAAATGTGGACAAGACTTTCCATCCACCTATAAGGCTGACTGCTCCCTTGGAGCAATTTACTTATCTGGAGTCACTTTCTCAAGTAAAGTTAAGTTTATCGCGTTAAGATGAGTGTTGCAACATCTGGATTTCTAACTTCGATACATTTTCTCTGTGCGTTCTTTGGAGTCAGTGTGTGGTTCTTGTTGGACTGATCCTTGGTTGATCAAGTGATTACTGTGTCTTTTCTATCATAGTTTATCTCTAACCTGCTACAGTAACCCTAATCCATGGTGGCATTAGGCTCGCTTAGGTTTCCTAGTTCACCTTAATACCACCCTCTCTCAAAGCCCCCCTAAGCAGTTTTGCTTTGGCTCACTCCTCAGCCTAAGTGCAGACCAGGAAACAAAGATTTGCAGCCTTTTCTTTCTGAGAAAATGTGGAAAAACTCTTGTGCTGAAAGCTCTGTGATACCCGGGTAAGCCCAACAGGTGGCTGTGTTTCTCAACATTTCAAAGCTGCCTGCTTTGCAAAATTCCATCACCCAAGACAGCCATTCGTGGCAGGCAAAGTTCATTTTCTGATTCCAGAACATTTAACACAAGGGCTCCAGGACAAATAGTGGGGAAAGGAAGTTCTTCAAGACTGAAGAAATCTTTTTTTTTTAAATGATTTTCGACATAGTACTTTCATTATAGTCTGTTCAGGTGAATCAGACTACTTGTCAATTTTAAGAACACAAAATCAAAAATTGAATTTTTACAAACTATAGAATTGCATATATTGAACTTTATAACAAAAAGAGCCTTAAAAAAGTTGGTATATTTTGTTACTGTTTTGTTTAATAAAGACGGTTGCTTACTTTCCTGACTGAATCCTATCTATATCCAGGATGCTTAGTAGGAGTTTTCTCTCAAAGATCATCACTCCTTTTGTTAGTGAAGCCCAGATATGGGCAGAGCTCCAGAATCTTACTTGTGAGTAGAACCCTGATGTAGATTGAACCAGTACAGATAAAGCCAGATTCACTTTTGGTGGATCAAATAAAGTTATTTATTGGGAGAAAGGGACAATTCAGGAACATACGTAACCTAATTCATGTAGTCACTCTTGTCCCAGAATAGGGACTTTAGGATTTACAGCAGCCCATGTGTCACTGGAGCATTCACCAGGGCCAGCTCCAGATCCTCTGTTTGGACTGATAGGTTACTGCAGGTTTGGATTTTTAATATAGTTTCAAACAACATGAATCAGCAGAACAAAATTTCAATCACACAAAGTTATAGCATTTACAGAACAACCTGATGAGGATTAACTGTTGAAGCATGAATCATGAGTAAACACTATGGCCTGGACAATCATACCACTAGGAATCAGGGGCTATCTAGTTAGGGAAGAAGATGGGATGAAAGAGGGTAATATCCATGTTGTGCCTGAACAAAAAAAATGCAGGAGTACAACGGAGGCTTGGCTATATCAAGACATGAGCAAAAGAGACATGAAATACCATTAGGCTATCTGGCTTATGCTAACCTGTAGTGAAAGGAATATTATCCAAATCACAATGGTACTAGGCTTTAAAAATTAAAGAGGTTTTTATTGAGTAAAATATTGGGAACATTTCAACATTTAGGTGATCTGTTTAAGCCTACAGATTGGAGGTAATAGATTACAAAATATTAGCTAGGGAAGGAACATTAAAAAATGACCTAATTCAGCATGTTTCCCAATCAGGGAAAGACTGTCTGATAGACAGTCACCTAGCCTCCTCTTCTTGGAGAATTCAATGATTTAGAATTATCCCAAAGTGGAGTAGCTCCCTCTGGAGGAAGTAAGTTCTCCTTCACTTGGGCTCTTTCAATTAATCAGTCAACCAGCATAAATTTATTAAGCGTCTCTTAGGTGCCAGGTGCTGGAGATAAAAATGTGATGAAGGAACATTCTCCATTTGCTAATTAAGGGTAGATGACTTCTGCTAGGGATGTTATAGAAAGGATTCTTAGTCAGGTATGGGTTCAGCTAGGTATTTAGAATCGGATCAGAGCTCATTGGATTCTAACCCTAAGTGCGATTCCGTCCCTTCCAACTTGGAGGTTCTACCATTTTGGGATTCTCTAGGGAGGCTGGCCCAGTTCTGGGACAGACCTTATTGTTCTAATGTTCTGTAAGTTCAGTCTTTTGGTCCCAGTTCTTTGTTCTGAAGCAAGACAGAATAAATGTAATTCCTCTTTCACAGGAGAGTTCCCAGGAGAATTCTTGTCTTTGCCAAGCCGTGATCATGTTTCCTTTTTAGTCTTATCTTTTCCAGGCTAACCATCCCTAGATCCGTGTACCTGCTGCTTCATTGTCCTATTAAAGCAATAAGTCTCATGTCACTACATCTTAAATGTCAAGTTCCCCATATCCTGTGCATTGATATGTAGAGATCTGAGGCTAGAAGTGTATCCAACCCACAAGCAATTTAATAATAAAGCTCAGATTGTAGACAGATCTTGGTATTAGGTGCTGGGAGGAAATGGGAAGTTTAAATAAAATATGATCCTTTTATCCATTCTGAAGATTATAATTTTGAAGCTTATCAGAACTCAAACTCTTATAGACTCTGGCAAACTGAAAAGGCTTGGTATGGATCAGACTAGCTAACCATGTAGAGAGGCTCCACCTAAGCACCTGAATACCACATGATGGATTATTTCACCCATGGCACCCATAAAATGTGGACACTGAGATTTTTATTTATAAAAGTAATACCCCCATATGCCATAGGATTGTGGGATCATAGATCTAGAGTTGGAAGGAAACTCAGAGCCCATTTACTCATCCCAATGAGTCTCATTGACTTGCCCAGATCACATCTGTAGCAAGCATCAGAGGTAGTAGATTTTAAACTCAATGGTTTCTGAATAGATTAAAGAACAGATTTTTCAAATGGTCTAAGTAAGTGCATAGGATAAACATAAGAGAAATAGTAAATGTGGTTCCAGAGGAAAAAGATATGTGTCCTTTGGGAGAGAGAGTCAGGGAAGGATTCTTGAAGGATATGGAATTTGAGTTGAGCTTTAAAGGATGGATATGTAATGAACAGGTAGAAAATAAGAACAGAGAGGGAAAGTGTGTGAAGTTATACATTTATTAAGAGCTTACTATATGCCAGAAAGTGTATTGAGAGGTGGCTAGGTGGCATAGTGGACATGGCACCAGCCCTGGAGTTAAAAGAAGACATGAGTTCAAATTCGACTCCTGACACTTATAAGCTGTTTTCTCAACTGTAAAATGGAGAAAATGATAGTACCTACCTTCCAGAGTTGTTATGAGGATCCAATAAGTTAGTATTTGTAAAAATGTTTAGAACCTCCTACCTTCACAGGAGGCTATATAAAGGCTGTTCCCTTCCTTAGTCCCTAAGTGTTGGAAATACGAAGAAAGGCAAAAACACATTCCTGCCCTCAAAGAGCATGGGGGAGACAATTTGTAAAGTAGGTACATAGTAGCTGAAGGTTGTCTGCAAGGAGAATGCTTTAGTGGACAGTGGGACTGAGAAAGGACTCTGAGCTGAGCCTTGAATGAATCCAGGGAAACCGGGGGGCACAGCATTCAGCTAAAGCCCACTGGGAAATTGTGAAGACTGGAGATGGAATGACTGCCATATATGAGGAAGTCTAAGTTGGCCACTGCATCTGGATCATAGAGTGTGTGCAGGGGGGTAAGTTGCAAGGGGCATGCAAAGGTAGGCAAGGGCCATAAGGACATTTAAATGCCAAAAAGCTTATACTTGATCCTGGAAATAATAAGGAGCCACTGGAGCTCAACGTAGAAGAGACAATATGGTGGCAGAGTTGGGCTTTAGAAGAAAAATCAGATTGGTGGCCAGTTGGACAATGGATTTAAGGAGGAGAGACTTGAGGCAAGGAGACCACTTAGAAGGTTATTAGGATAGTCTAGGTGAAAGGTGATGAGGGCCTGAAATAGGGTGGTGGCTGTACAAATGGAAAGAAAGAAAGGTATATGAGAAATTCTGGCAGTGAGGTGGAGCAGTGGTTAGAGCATTGGGCCTGAAGTCAGGAAGACCTGAGGTCAAATCCTGCCTCACTCACTTACTAGCTGTGTGATCCTGGGCAAGTCATTTACCCTGTTTGCCTCAATTTCCTCCTCTATAAAATGGCAAACCACTCCACTATCTTTGCCAAGAAAACTCCAGATGGGGTCACAGAGAATCAGAGATGACTGAAATGACTGAACAATAAATATGAGAGATGCTGTGAATGTAGAAATACAAGATTTGAAGTGGCAGAGAGGAAGGAACAACTGAAGACGGCACAGAGGTTGTAAGCCTGAGTGATTGGGAGGATGGGGGTTACTCCAAAAGTAGTTGTGGAGATGTGAAGGGGTGTAGGAAATATAATGAGATCTGTTTTGGACATGCTGAGTTTGAGATGCCTATGGGATATTTAGCTCAAGATGTATAAGAGGCAGTGGGAAATATATGGCTAGTTCGTCAGAGATACTAGGTCTAGATATGTAGATATAAGAATAATCTTCACAGAAATGATCACTAAACCCATGGGAGCTGATGGGATGACTTGGGGTACATAGTATATGCATACATGTGCATACACTTAGCAGATGCTAAGTAATCCAATTTGGGGGGACCTTAAAAAGTGTGAAGGGATAAGGCCATAAATATAGAGTGGCGATTAATTATAGCTAAAGAGGTTGAGCTTTACTCAGGAGGTAATAGGGACTCACAGAAAGTTTCTCAGCAGAGAAGTGATCTTACCAGATTTATGAAGATTAATGTGGCAGCTATGTGAAGGAGGGAGTGAAAGAGAGAGAGCAAGGAGTTAAAGTTGATTGGAATGCTTGCTATTGTAATAGTCTAAAAGGAAGGTAGTGAGAAATTTTATTAAGGTGGTGGCATTAAGCTTGAATTAGAGAAGAGAGAATTTTTACAAAAGCTATTATGAATTGACAAGATTTAGTCACTGTTTTGATGTGGAAACTGAGGGAGAGGGAGCGATAAATTACGCAGACCCTTCCTTCTTATTTTCTTGGACACATCGTTTACTATTATTCTTTTTATATTACAGTTGGTTTTTTTTCTAGTGTCTAGTTATATGGTTTTATCTAAGCATTTTCTTTATCCTCTTAAATTCTGCTTTAAAGCTCTTTTGACCAAGTTATAGGAGTTCCTTACCAAATTTGTTTTTCTATTGTTTATGTTATGCCCTTTTCCCCTTGACAAGAGTCCATTATTCTGATATCATAAGTCCAGAGAAATCAGATCCATCAGTGTAACCCTCTGTTAATTTCCTATGTTTCTCTTTGTCTTGTAAAGTTTCAACATTTATTTGGAAGAAAATATGAATACTCTACTGTATCCCTAATTCCTTTTCTCTTATCCAGAATTTCAAAATCCTTAGAAACATATTCTAATTTCCTTTTGACCTTATCACTCGTTCTCAGATATGGGTAGCTGTCAGTGTGTTTTATAAGTATTGGAAGGGTCTCCATCAATGTTTAGATACAGACTCTAGGGAGGCAGCACATTTTCTGACTAGCTATGTCAGATATATTGTTGACTGAATGAAAGCTTGGTTTTCCACTGACTCACAAGGTGTGTGTGTGTGTGTGTGTGTGTGTAGTAGAGAGAGAGAAAGAGAGAGAGAGAGAGAGAGAGAGAGAGAGAGAGAGAGAGAGAGAGAGAGAGAGAGAGAGAGAGAGAGAGAGAGAGAGAGATATTTAAAGGACTCCAAAGTTTTCATGAACAAATTATGATGGGAATGCCCATCAGTTGGGGAATGACAGAGCAAGCTGTTGTGCTGTAAAAAATGATGAACTTGTTGATTGTAGAAAAACATGAATAGATTTGCATAAAATAAGAGTGAAATGAGCAGAACGTTGTATATAGCAAAAATGATATAGTTTTAAGAAGAGCTTTGAGTGACTAAGTAGTTTTAACTTTTATAAATACCCAAATTAACTACAGAGGACGTAGGAAGGAAGATGCTCTCTGAAACCAGAGAAAGAACTGATAAATGGAAGTATGTACAGAATGGTTTCACACACACACACACACACACACACACACACACACAAACGTCTATACATATTTGTGTCTAAAGGTAGCCTTCTTTTGGGAAGGTTTGGGGGAGGGAAGAAAAAAGAAAGTTACATGACAACTTTATTATACATTTAAAAGGAATAGCCAGTTGTTCACAACAGATTTGCAGTTTCACATGCAATCATCTTTTCTATTCTACTCTGTTGTGAAAATGCTCATTTTATTTAAATTCAGAATAAAATAAATAAAATTAAAATAAACGAAAAACCAGATAATCTTCTTGGCTCATTTCTTCATGAGAATGTAATTGTCCTTTAGTGGCTCAGATATCCCTAAGAAAGGAGCGTGGTCACCAGAGTCCTAGTTCCCACCTCTGTCTTTGCCCTGAAATACAGACTCACTCATTGAAAACAATGGAGTCGTTGGTGAGATAGAGTTAAGCAAAGGCTATGCAATACTCATGAGACTCAAGATTGAAGCAAAAGATCAGAATGAGACAGAAGTGTCCGAGTGCAAAATCAACTGAGCCTTTCTGTACAAAGCACTGGTCCAGGTATTGGAGACAAAGACAAGCCCAAAACTGGGCAGCCTATTAGGAAGGAAACATGTCAATATAAAGTATATACAGAGTAAAGATGCAGGAATTTCAGGAGAAGAAAGCACCAAGAACTGGGGGAATCACATAGGATGTGGCACCTGACCTGAGTTTTGGAAAAATGCTCAGTTTTTACTGAGATAAAAAGGGAGAACATTCTAAATCATTATGGAGATGGGGGAGGGAACAGCCTGTGCTATCAGACAGCTGTATGTGAGCAGCCAGAAGATGAAACCTCATGTAAGAGGTCAATGTGTTGGGAACATAGAGAGTATGAGGGGGATTAATGGGAAACTGGTAGGGAGAGCTCAGCTGGATCCAGATTTGGAAGGGATCTAAATGCCAATGAGTTTGCATTTTATCCTAGAGGAAGTAAAGAGCCATCTTGAACAGGGGTGACATGGTTAGGCCTGTGTTTTGGGGAAATTATTTAGGCAGTTGGGATTTAGGCAGTATGGATTGAAGAGGGGAGAGACTGAAGAGTCCCAAATTAGGAGGTGATTGCAATAGATTCAATCAGAGGTATGAGACTTTGTGAGGGGAACAAATGTGAGAGATGTTATGGAGGTAGAACCAATAAGACTTGACAAGTGGATATGGGGATGAAGGAGGATGAAGAATCAAGGTGGCCTCAATGGAAAGAGGGAAGTTAAGAAGAAAGATGGGTTTATGGGAGAAGACCTGTTTTGGGCTTCTATTTATAAACCAAGCAAGTGTTCATTTGAACAGTCCTTCCATATAACAAACACTGTACTAGACACTGAGGATAAAAATGGAAGTTTGCGTCTTTATCCTCATGGATCTTGTATTCTACTGGAGGAATATAGCATGTTCACTAAAAAGTAAATACACAATAGAAGACAGAGACTGGACAGCAACTTCCCAGGTGAGAGCAATGTAGCCAACACCTTCTCTGCAACTTCGTAGTCTTAGGGCCTGCTTAGAGCAGAGAGAAGTCACTTGCCAAGAAGCAGAACTTGAACGCAGGTCTTCTGGGCCTTGAGGGTGGCTCTTTTTCCACTACTCAATACTGCCTTTACATAAAAAGTAATGTAAGTAAGTACATGATGATTTTAGGGGGAAGTGATGCTAACATCTGGAGGAATCAGGGAAGCATTCTTGAAGGAGGTGGCACTGATACTATCTTACAAGGAGCTAAGGGTGAGAAGGGATCATATTGTGAGGGACTTCAGATGACAAAGGAGTTTCTTTGTTTTCAAGAAATAAAAGGGAATTACTCAAGGGAAGGTCCTTGAGTAGGAAAATGGCTGTAATGCCAATGGTACCCACAGCAGTTACTATGAATATGCATGCACATTTCCAGGGTAAATTTGCAAAATATAAACTCTCTTGCTCAAAGACAAAACAAGACATTTATTCAAACACCAGAAAGCCAAGTGCATCATAGTAACCAATAACTCTATAGATATTATCAATGCAGGGAACACAGTCATCTCCAAACCTTCCCTCTGTCAGGCCTCCCCACAAACAAGCTCCCTTAGGCAAAATCATTCCCTCTCTCACTCACTCTAACTACCCTGCTCTGCCCTCCCTGCCCTCTCTCAGTTCTGCCTCCCTCTCTCTTCCTCTTGTACCCTTCCTGCTCCTCCCACTATTGCCTTCATGTGACTCAGGATGTGCGCTGGGCCAAAGTTCAAAGCACGTCACATGGGCCTATAAAGGGGCAGGGAAGATCTTCAAATTTCCTTACCATTACAATGGCACGGTCAAACTTTTGGACAATTAGGAGACATGATGATACATTCAGGTGATGAAGATATATAGCAGATAATTGGTGGTATCGTATTGGAGTTCAAGACAGAGATAAGGAATAGACAGGAAAATTATTTTAATTTCTTTTATTTTTAATTTGTGAAATAAAACACATTAACATAACAAATTATGATAAAAAAGATGATTGCACATAAAACTGCAAATCTGTTATGTAGAACTAGTTATTCTTTTTAAATATATAATAAAGTTATGTAAATTCCTTTCCCCCTTTTTTAGTTTCCCTTTTTTTCCTTTGCTCCCCCTCTACCCTAGAGATGGCTACCATTAGACACAGATCTGAATATATATGTAAAACAATTCTAAACATATTTCTATTTATCAGTTCTTTCTCTGGATGCAGATAGTGTCTTACTTTATGTGTCCTTTGTAGTTAAATTGGATATTTATAATAATCAAAATGACTTATTCACTTAATTGTTCTTAAAGCAACGTTGCTTTTACCGTATACAACGTTCTTGAGTTATCTACGTAGAGATCACAATTGAACCCATGGAAGATGATGAGATCACTGAGATAAAAAAGAGGGTCCCAGACAGGGCCATGGGATATGATCATGCTTAGGAAATGTGTTATGGATTATGACCTTTCAAGCAAGACTGATGAGAGCTTAGATAGGCAGGAGGAGAACCACTTGAGAACCATGTCTCCCCAAATTAGGGAGAGTAGAGTTTTTAAAAGGAAGGGGTGGTCAATGATATCAGAAGCAAGAGAGAGTTCTAGAAGGATGAAGACTGAGAAAAAGACCATTGGATTGGGCAGATGAGGCCAATGGTAACCTGGAAGGAGTGAGTTTCAACTGAGTAGTGAGGTCAGAAGAGAGATTAGCAGTGGGAGGTAGAGAAGTGGAAGCAATGGATATGGACAATTATTTTTCTAGGAGTTTGGGTATGAAAAGGAGAAGACATATAGGATATAGCTCAAGGAAAGACTAAGTCAAGCAAAGGATGTTTAAGGACAAGAGAGACCTAGAAGATAGGTAGTGGGGAAGAAATAAGTTGTCAGGAAGAGGTTGGAAATGAAGACTAAAAGAGGGATGGCTGAGGGAAAAAAGTCCTAGAGGAAAGAGGAATAGATTAGATCCTGGACATAAGTAGATGGTTGACCTTGGCCTCATATCCTTGTGCACCAACACAGGGTAATTTGTAGTTGATTTTCATCTTCTTGTTCCTGCCCCTTGATTTGATTAAGTAAGAGGCAAAAGACTGTGATAGACTTGGCCCTCAGGGGCCCTAGCTTATTGCAGCGTTGGTAATAGGTCTGGTTATGAAACTACAAAAGCTCCTGAATCCTCTTTGTTCAATTTTAACAAAAGAGAAAATATATCTGGCAATCAGGATGCAGAGAATTTAGGATAGAGACATGCTTCTCAATTTTAGGATATTATTGGATTCTGCAAAGAGTGCCTTTCATTCATCTCAGACTTCCTTTACTAGGCAGAAATGGTCAGGCTAAAGGAACGTAACTAGAAAGAGTCCTGAGAGTGGTTCTTGCCTTTATGTACAGATACCAAAAGTGCACCTCCCCACAACACACACACACACACACACACACACACACACACACTCACACACACACACTAAGGTGCACTGGAATCAGATTTCCTGAAATGAGACTTGAGGAAGGAAATGCGGATGAGGAAAAAAAAGAACTTCGATTAAATCAGGCAAAAAAAAAAGAGAGTAGGAGTCAGCATTGTCAGCCTTTGTCCTGAACGCCTTAAAGAACTAGTGCTTGTGGTGGAATGTTGTGGGGCAAGGATAAGAGTGGAGAAGGGTGAAGGTGCATCTGTCCAAAAGGTAGAAAGCAAGACTGTTTATGTTTCTATTTGTGGTAAAGGAAGCCAGACTCAGTCAAGGAATCCATTCAGATCTCATATTACAGGGGAATATAAATATTTTTGCAAAATGAGCATATGTGGAAGAAACATTTTTTGAGTCAACGTTATATTTCACAAGACCACATTAAAGTAGGTGACTTGGCTTGGAAACTTGGAGAATGTTCTAGTCATGGACAGCGCCATATCAGGTGGCCATCTTGGACCTAACTTTCCTTGGACTCTCTGAGAGGATGTCATTTTTAGCACTTATCCAGATGTGTTGCATGAGCAGCTTAAAAAAGAAAAAAATAGAAACAACATTAATCCTAATATACTGATGCTGTCCAAAACTTTCTGTGGCTTAGGAAGTAGCAGCAATTCCTTATATCATATCCTACATATCCTTTGAGGTTATGTATGGTTATGAGAAGTGAGCTAGCTCTCAGCAAGCTCACCAACGACTTGGTAATGGAACATAGATGGAGGAAGTAATATAGTGGGGGGGAATGGACAGAAACAGAGACAGAGAGACAGAGATATATACACAGAAAGAGATGAAGACATGAGATGAAGGGATGAAGGAATACAGCGAGACAGGGACAGAAAAAACAGAGATAGAAGATTGCAGCCTGGTAATAGAGAACTATTCTCAAAGCTGGGAAGATTTGGGTTCAAGTTGCAACTCTAAAACCGTACTAAGGAAACCTCAGACAACTCTTTAAGACCTTCATGTGCAGAAGAGTTACCTATCTATCTACATTGTTGAAAGGAGATTTCTCACTTGGGGTTCTCTACATCAATCAAATCACAGGTAAAGATTTTTAAAAAGTATCAGTAAAAAAGCCCAAGGGACTTTTGTGATAGGATAAGATATACTCAAAAGTTTGCTGCTCATTATTTGTTGTTTTAGAAAGACTGACTTGGGGAGGAAATGTGGTATATTGGCAAATCACAGGATATGAGTTGAAATTCTCACTCTGAGACCAACTTATGAGATCTTAGGTAAGACACAGAAATTCTCTGGGTTCCAGTCTCTTCAGTCGTAACAGAAGGGTGTTACACTAGATAATAATAATAAATATTTACATGGATTCTTAAAGTTTTAAAAGTTCCTTACATGTATCATCTCATTTATCCCTTCTAACTTTAAATCTTATGAGCCTATGAATTGAACTCTTGTTTTATAATTGAGTTGCAGATGGAGGAGGGGCATAGAAAGAGGTCTAGAGAATTTCCATCAACTTTCACGATATATATATTTGCTTAAGTAGCATACCTCTGTTTTCATGCAGTCATTGATTTCTCTTTTGTCCATTCTCATTTTCTGGGAGTCTGTTGCTTAGATAACCTTGGGTTACCTCTTTTCAATTTTTTCCTTTATAACTTTCATTTTATGTATAGTATCATTTTGTACTGTCTTCAAGATTGCAGAGTTAATAGAAGTAGAGCAGACTCTTTCTCCTAATCAACACAGTAAGCATGAAAGAAAGATCCCCAGAAGGAGTAACATTCAAGAAATGGAACCATAGTAAGTTTACTTTTTTCAGTGCAGGTCTTTACAAAGAGACTCACAAGTCTGCGGGCAGTGGGGAAGGAGACTAGTCAGAAGAAAACCCAAACAAGGTGCAAAGTGTATGGAAACTTTCTAGCTAGAGGGACAGAAACAAGACAGGGATACAAAAAGCTGGTAGCCATGTTCTCAGGAACAGGGAATCTCAATTAGGAGCTAGTCATGATAGCCTGCTCTGACTCTGAACCTGCAGGTCAGGAGCTTTTAAAGCTTGTACGAGGAGGGCAAAGATCAGGTCTTCCCCTCTCACTGTGCAGGCTAGAGCTATGCCTTAGATGCTCATACAACATGATGCTCAGTATCTAGAAGCAATCTAGAGGCAGGACTCTAGAATAGGTTCAAACAAACCCCACCATTCCTTCAGAACCTGTTTTTGACACAAAATACCAATTTAGCAGGAAAGGATAAAAAATGAGTGGGCAGAAGATGCTAAGGAATTATTACAGAATCAGAGATGCATGTAAATTTAGAATCATTATCTATGAGCAAAGTCTCATGTAAAATCACAGATATTCCACACATTCTCCAAGAATTCCTGGAAGAAAAGGACTAAGAATGGGAAAAATGATATTTTAAATGTGAACTCCAGAACATAGAATTGGAGAGAGACTAAACAGCTTAGTATAAGAAGGGCAACATCTCACCCAAGCAATAGATTCTTTGAAAATTAGTGTGGGCCAAACAGAAATGAGTGAGTTCATGGAACAGCAAGAAATACCATAACAAAATGAAAGACTGAAAAAAGAAGAATATATAAGGTGTCTCCTAACATAAAACAATTCACCTGGAAAACAGGAAAATGAAAATTAATCCAAGAATCATTAAATTATCTGAAAACCCTAACCATAAAATATTCTAGATGTTATACTCCAAGAATTTATGAAAGAACATTTCCCAGATCTATTAGAACCAGAAGGCAAGGAGAAAAAAAGAAATCCACTGGGTATCTAATGAAAGAAACTCCAAAATCAAAAGTCAAGGCTGTCATGACCCAAACCCAGAGCTTCAAGATCAAAGAAAAAAAAAACTTGCAATCAGCCTAAATAAGAAAGAGCTCAAGTATAAAGGGGAAACAATCAGGATCACAAGAACTGGAATCTACCACAATAAAAGAATGGAGAGACTGGAATATATTATTTTAGAAGACAAAAGATCGTTTTATAAGCAAGAATCATTTACTTGATGACAATGAGAGAAAAAAATGAACATTTATTGAAACTTCTAAGAATGTCTAACAAAAATATCAGAACTGGATGGACACTTTGAAATACAAAATGGGAGTCGAGAAACAGAGAATAGTAAAATACATTTGAGAAAGTGGCGGAGACTATACAATGATGGGATTTTTTCATCCTCATAAGGGAAATTGATAGAAATGTCCTCTCATAGCCCTGATGCCATAGAAGCTATAAAGAAGACAGAGGATCTATGATTCATTTTGTCATAATTTAAAAATCTAAGGAGGAGAAAGAAAAGAGAAAGAAAAGGAATACACTAAGGAAGAAATAGGGAAAAGGAGTGTAACTTACTATCTCACAAAAAAAATGATGCATGAGAAGATGACTATACTAGGAAGAAAGAAGGGATTAGGGGAGAAACTTATTTAAGAAACTCACATTTATATGAATTGAATAAAGGTGAGTTGAAAAGTCATTCATAAAGAGTTTGATAAAGAACTACATCAAATCAACAGGGAAATAGATGTGAACAGGGTGGGAGAGAAGGTTAAAAGGGAGAAATTTATCACAAGAAAAATAATCTTTAATTTGAGAGGGTGGATAATGAAAGGGGGATAAAAACCAGAAATATAAGAAGTTACGATCAAGAATTAGGAAAAGAACAGCAGTGGTGCATTAATCATAGATCACTAGTGCTGAGTACATTACTTCTCTAACTGTATTTTTTTTTTAATAAAGAGGAAAGTATGGAGTAAATAAAGAAAAAAGTAAAAAAAGATAGGATGGAGGTAAATACACAATTTGCAATCATTACTGTGAAAATGAATGAAATGAACTCACTCATAAAATGAAAGAATGGATTTGAAGGTAGAATTCAATAATAGGTTCGTACAAGAAATATGCTTGAAAAAGAAAAAAACTAATAGTGTTAAAATAAAGATCTAACTCCTATGTTTTAAATGAATTTCAAAAGCAGGATAGCAATCATGATTTCAGATAAGACAACAGTAAGAATAGAGCTGATTAAAAGAAATAAACAGGAAAACTACATGATATTTAAAGACATTAGAGAAAATGAATGAACATCAGTGCTTAATATGTATGCACCAAGTGGCATAGCATCTTATTACTTAAAGGAAAAGTTAAATGATTTATGAGAATAAAATTCTATAATAGTTGGGAATCTTAAGGCACCCTCTCAGACTTCCACATAAATTAACAAAAATATAAAAAAGAAAGGAGTTTTGGATCTGGATAAAATTTTAGAAAAGTCTGATTATTGAAAGGAAATATAAATGAGTATATAAATAAAATGACAAATGAAACAAATACAGAGAAGCAAAAATATTAAACATATCATTTACCAACCATAATGCAATAAAAATTATATTCAATAGAGGATCTTTGAAGAAAGAATTACACACGAGTTAGAAATTAAATAACTTATTCTTAAGGAATTTGTGGCTCAAAGAATAAATCATAGGAAGAATAGATTTTTTGAATCCAATGAAATTAATAAGAAAGCATATCCAGACTTTTGAGATGCAGCCAAAATAATCCAGAAGAAAAAATGGATATGTTTAAATACCTTAATAAAAAAAGAAAGAACAAATCAATAAACTGGTGACTCAACTAAAAATACCTAGAAAACCAGCAATTAAAAATTCCTGGCTGAAAACCAAAATAGGAGATATTAGCAAAATTGAAAGAAAAAATGCAAATATAATATATAACATAACATATAATGTATAAATTACATAATCATATTTTATATATAACTATATATAATTATAAACCATAAATAGATATAATTATATAAATTATAAAAATAATTATATGAATATATAATGTAAATATAATATATAAAAATATAAAAAAAAGAAAAAAATTCAGGAGAAAATTCCCAATAAAATAGATAAACCATCGGCTAATTTGATTAAAGAAAAAGAGAAAAGGAGCCAAGTGCAAAAATCAAAAATGAAAAAAAGGAGAATTTTTATTATATAATGTAACTTAAAAACTCTTGCTTCATTTCTCCTAGGAATTCTATTTTGACCTTGTAGCCCAACTATGGTTTTGTTCAAGGCTCTTCTTTTAGTTGTTTTGGAGTCATTTTCTTCTGGGTTTCTCTTTGGGGGCATTCCTTGCATTAATGTGTTTTCTCTTTTCTAATTTTCCAGCCTTTCCTCCTGACCTGGGACTTTGTATTGGGTCCAAGTTCTCCAAATGTCTTGAAGGAATGTCAGAACCTTGTTTGGTTTTGCTCTGTGGTATCTGGAAGTTTGTCACTGCTTTCTTTGGGTACTGAGTGTTATGTTCCTCAAGGATGTCAGAGGTGACTCAGTCTCTTGACCTACAAACTTTCTGAGCCCTAAGGCACAGGGTAGTCTAGGACTTGGCCTGATCTTTGTCTTCCTAGGTTGGGTTTTGTAGGATTATGACCCTGGTTCAGAGTGACACAGCTAAATACTTCAGGATTCCCTGGCTTGCTTCCCTTGCACTGGAAGACTTCCACAACGAAGCTCTCCTGGATTTTCTTGTTGAATCTCTTCCCTACAGCCCACAGACTTCTGGCTATCTCTTTCTAGGTACCTCAGCAGGAAAAAAATCACTCACACAAATCTATCCTCAGTTTCTTGATTATTGCTTTATCTTATGCTTTCTTTGCAAGCTTATTTTTATACAAAAGATCTAGGCGGTTCCATTACTACTCACTTTGCCATCTGAGATGGATATCCAGTGTAATATTTTTGAAAGGCCTAACTCCATTTGTCCAGCCCCATTGGAAAAGCCTTAACTGTGCATAAAGAACTGCCAATCATTCTCAAATTACCTATCTTTGACAAAAAGAATCGTAGGAAGGTGGTTAGGTACTTGGCTGTCTCAGACAATAGTGTACTGTACTAGTATAAGCAGCTCATGTCCTACTTTCCCTATGCCTACAGAAATCAGTTGTTACTTCCTCAATTAGGTAGCAAGGGAATATAATACATAATTCATCTTTGCCTCAGAAGATCTGCATTTTGACTATAATGCTCTTGAAAGATTTCATTATGTGTTTTCTTTCATGAGGTGACCAGTAGATTTTTTTTTCCCTATTTTTACTTTTCCCTCTGGTTCTGAGAGATCTGGGCCATTTTATTTGATTAATTCTTGAAATAAAATGTCAGGTCTCTGTTTTTGTCATGGCTTTCGGGTAGTTCAATGATTCTGCAATTCTCCCTCCTCAATCTTGTTTCCAGGTCAGCAGTTTTGTTGTTCATATTTGCTTTTGTTTCGCTATCTCACCTCAGACACCTGGCACTCACTAGCTGTGTGACCTTGGGCAAGTCACTTAACCCCAATTGCCTCATCCTGGGTCATCTCCAGTCATCCTGATGAATATCTGGTCACTGGATTCAGATGGCTCTGGAGGAGAAGTGAGGCTGGTGACCTGTACAGCCTTCCCTCACTCAAAAGAATCAAGTGCAAGTCATGTCATTATTTCTCTGATGACATGTTCTTCTTCGGCAACGAAAGACAAACTCACATGTTTTGCTTTGAGATACCTTATATTTTCTTCTTTCTCTCTTTTAAAAAATAATTCTATTGAATTTGTTTTTTAATATTTCTTGTTGTGTCAAGGAATCATTAATTTCTCAGTCCATTCTAATTTTGGAGGAGAGTGTTGTTCAGGTAAGGTTTTATACCTCTTATGTCAAGTTACTAATTCTCTTTCCAATTCTTGCTTCCATGGTTTTAATTTATTTTCAATTTTTCCCCTTCTAGCACTCTTGTTTCATTTAAAAAATAATTTTAGCCCTTTAAAAAATCTTTCTTCATCTCTTCCAGGAATTCTAGTTGAACTTGTGTCCAGGCTATGTTTTCCTTGGAGTCTTTGTATGTAGATGTTCTGGGTTCATTTTTTTTTCTGGGTTTGTGTCTTGGATGTCCCCGTCACCATAATAGCGCTTTATGGGATTAATTTTTTCTTTGCTCATTATTGCAGTCTACTTCCTGAAGTGAGACTTTATATTAGGGCCAGGTTCTGGAAGGAATGTCTGGGCTGAGTTTGTACCCTCTTGGATTCTGTTCTTGTTTTCTTGAGGTATTGAGTGTCATGTTACTCCAGGATCTCAGGGAAAGCTCAGGCTGGTGACCTGTATGCTTTTAGAATGACCAAATTAGTTTGATCCGGAGACAAGTCTGATCACTTCCCTCTTAGTCTGACCTCTGCAAGTTACTGACCTGGATTTAGGTTTGAGCAACACACCTGTGGGCATACCCTTGGTTAGAATTTCAGTAGATGGCTGCTGGTCTCAGCCACTATCAGTCAACTAGAAAACTCTGCCAGTGTAGAGTGTTATAACTATGGACTCTCCTTTATTCTGGGCTTCCTGCCATGCTTATTTTATTGAAGGCTTCAGACTGGACTGGGGGCTGAAACCAAGAATCTACTCCAGTTTTGGGATCACAGACATCCAGCTTGATTCTGAATTTACTCCTTGCTTAGTACACAGCCTAGGGTCTATGACTGCTCCTCCTCTTGGATTACCACTCATAGGTACAAATCTGCTTTGCAGTAGCTGCCAATTGGTGACTGTTTCTGCACTTTACACAGAGTTGGGGCCCTCTTCTTACCTGAGCACACATCTTCAGACCTCTTGTAGTCCTTGTGCTGGAATGATATTTAGAGCTGTTCCTGGCTAAGTCCTATCCCTCAGTGCCTACAGTCCTCTCTATTTATCTTCCTATGTTGACTTGGGCTGGAAACATGTGATTTTTTTTGTTTTTGGTCTTGGATTTATCTATCAGGAATTAGTCTGGTGTGGTTTTGTTGGGTCCTTATGGAGGGGTTGCAGGAAAGAGCTTCTTGCTTCTCCATCATCTTTGATAGATCTCCCTTTAATATATAATTTGTCTACCAGTTTATGCTACACTCATTTTCACCAGTCAAGTAGTACCATCAGAGGCCATCTTCTGTTCCTAGGAGGGCATCCTCTTAGATATGTATGTGTGACTTTTCCTCTAATGGCTGTTGTATTTCCAAAGACCAATGAAGGGTCTTTGGACTGCAACCTCTTAGGCATCTTCCACTCTATGTGCAACATGGGGAACCCTGAATCCATTTTTAATTTTAGTCTAGAGATCTGAAAATAAAATAGTAGATTTCAGGTCAGGGTGGCAGCATGGAAGGTTATCAAGGTGTACAAGCTAGATATGATCTTAAGAAAAGGCATTAGATAACTGAAAGCTGTAAGTGTAGTGGAGGCATCCATTGAAAAAAGTCAATGTACTTTTCAATGTACAGGTTGGAAATGTGAAGCAGTGATACAAGTGGAAAGGTTCAGGAGAGAGAGAAAAGGAAGCACTAAGTAATGACTGGGCTAAGGAGGAAGTGATAGTGAGGAGAAAAAGGAGAAAGAAAAGATCTCACATGAAGCATTTCAAGAAAATGACCATAGAAGGAAGATAAGAGGGAAACGCAGATAGTCAAGATAGAGGCCATATTTACTAACTCTGTGGAATCTATGAAAATGAAGGATCAAAGTCAAATGTTTAGTGGACAGTAGATGATCAATCTTATTATTCAGTCAATCTATCAATCTCTCTCTGTATAGATATGGGAGTGGGAGAGGAAGGGATATTGGGGGACACCAGTGATGTGAAAACAAATGACATCAATAAAAACTTATTTATTTTTTAAAGAGATCATTGGTAACTTTGGAAAGAGCAGTTTCAGTGAGGTGATTGAAACCCAGATTGCAGACTAATAAATGGCTGTTTAAGAAATTCCAACTTTATAGCACTAGCATTCAAGTAAGACAGCTTTGGAATTAACATGCTGAAATGAATATAATATGAACATTCTGAGTAATCCAAGTCCTCGTCTTTATTTGTATCACTTCTTTTGAAGTATGTAAGCATGGAACCAAATGAATAATTTGGGCCAGTAGTTAAAAAGCTTGGAGACCTTTCCTTAAGAGGGCTCATCAACTCTCATTCCATTATTGGATTCTGAAAATGTCTTATTATAAGATTACCTGACTTTTGGCGCATAATAAACTCTTGTTGGTTTGACTTGATGTGGTTTCTCTCATCATCACCAATTACAAGTAGCATTGAGAAAGTACAATACTGTGCAATTCAGTCTACTTTTGTACACCAAGGCGAAGGTCATGATATTTAGTTTCAGTTGAAAGGAAAAGAATTTGAGCTATTGCTTGAACCCAATTGCATGTTGCTCAGAAATGTTGCAAATTTATTATGTTGCAAATGTTGAATTATTTTTGTATTTTTTAAAACATTTAGGTTAAAAAACATCCGTTAATTCTTGCAATTCATGTCTCTCCAGTCAAAAGTAATATTTTTAGTGAAAAGTAATTTGTTCATGATTTATTTATTCCTATAGTCATCAGACTACAGTTAAGTTTCACCATGTCTCTTCCCTCCTGAAGAATCTTCAGCTGCTTATTGTGTCCTAGGTAAAATATAAACTTCAGCCACAAATGTAACATCCTGTACAATTTGTTTCTAACTTAACCTTTCCAGATGAATTTTTTTATTTTAACTTTTTTAAAAAAATTGCTTTTCATTTTTAAGTTTATTTTAAACAAATACAAAATAAGAAAAAAAACATTGCCATGTACACAGCAGAATATAAGAGGATTCAAAGTAATACATTTTCACTTGAAAAAATCCTCTATAATAAGTGCTTCACCTTGTTTTCAAAGCTGTCCAGCTTTCCTTTGCTTCCTTGTAGGGTTTCTTTCATTGTCTGCTATCGAATTTCGCTATTCTCCCCTTTGCACAGTCTGTGTTGCAGTTTGACTGGCTTGCTTCAAGTTCCCAGAGCCAAAATTCTTCATTTCATTCAAGGTTCCACGTAGGGATTCAAACTCCAATTAAAAACCTTAGTCTCTTGGATTATTTGTTCTTTTTATCTCTCCTTAAATGATTTTCTACTTATTTACCTGTTGATTTGTTGTATGCTTCAGAAAAATATAATCTCCCTGAGGGCAGGAGCTGTTTCATTGTCTGTCTTTTTTCTTTTTGTTTCTGATACCTCACAGGCTGTGGGTTTTTCCCTCATTCTCAAAGAGGACCAGGACATCAAGAGGGTGCTCTCATGACTTACAAGGGAATAGGATTCCAGTGAGGCAGGGCTGTGCAAAGTCACCAGTCTCACTTTCTTCTGGAAGCCATCTGGTTCCAGTGGCCAGATATAGATTGGGACAAGTGGAGATGACCCAGGATGCAGTGGGAGACCTTGGCCTTTATAAGCTAAGGTCTTAGTAGTCTAATAAGGGAAAACCATTCCTATAGCTACCTAAAAGGAATCTGCATGGAGTATGGGGTTTATGGGAGTGGGTATAAAAGAACTGAGGGCTTGAATTGGTCAGAGACTAGACCTAAGGTTCTCCACTAAGACTCCAGTGTAATCCCACCATGATCTAGCTGCTCAAGAACAGTTATCCAGCATTGAAGCAAGGCTGAGCACAATGACAATGGTGAAAGGGGCCTAGCAGAATGTTTAATAAATGTTTGCTGTTTTTTTTCTGACTCTGAAATTTCTCACTCAAATAAAAACTTGTCAGAAACCTACTTTTGTATTCCTTTCAAAAGGAGCACTAGCCAAATTTTTTCCCTTTGTGTTTTGATTTTTGGGACTCCAGAGGGTTTAAAAAAGAACAGAAAGAAAATTGAATCTTTGCATTTAGACATTGCTTAACAAATGTTTGCTTCATTGAAATGAATTTGTAGTTTGGATATGCTTTTGCTTCACTGGAATTTTTATGGTATTCTTTTATGGTAGGAAATCTAGAGCTAATAGATCTTCAGTATTCTATACTGGATTAATTCTTTCAGAAGAATGACTTGATACTCCCAGATCCTTTACTTGAAAGTAGGGAGTTTTAGTGTGTGTGTGTGTGTGTGTGTGTGTGTGTGTGTGTGTGTAGTATTATCACCTCTATTATCTATTCTTTCTCGGTCTTTCTTCTCCCGTTCCCCATCTCTCTCTGTCTCTGTAGTTCTGGGAGTCATTTGCAGGGTGATATTAGTTGAATAAATGGGAATAGATGAGATCATTTGGAAGGAAAGTGCAGAGACAGAGAGAAAAGGACCTAGTAACAAAATTCTAGGAGTATGTATATACATGCACAAAGTATGGGACATGTATAATAATCCTATAAAGGAATCCAAGAAATATGGGGCAAGGGATAAAAGCATGACAGAGACAGATCATTTCCATAGGTATTTTCCTTTTGGGCTGCCTCCCATTTGAAGTTCATTATTAATTTGAGATTAGAACTAAACCTTCATGGTTAAAAATGTAGTTTTTGGACATGGAAACAAAATCATGTAATATAAACAGATAGCTGGAATATCAGGACAGCTAAGAAATTTGGGATAGCTTGATATATTTTATCACAATAATCAGGACCTTATAGCCATCTGAAGTTTTCCTTCTCTGTATTTTCCTTGCCTGACCAGGTAGGTAGGAAGGAATCCTAAAAGTCAAGGATAGCTTCAAAGGGAAAAGTCTAGACATCGGTTATCTCATTGACATCAACTCCTTGCCCACTTTGCTAAAAGTATATGAGTTGAATAAAATCAAATAAAAATTTAAAAGTACTTCCTGTGTACTAATTTCTGTGCTGAGCATGGGATTCAAAGAAAAGCAAAAAAATACAATTCCTGCTTTCCATGAACTCACCTTCTGTAGCAGGTAAGATTTGAGCTGAATCCAGGAAATCAAGGGAAGCTGGGAGTCAGGGGTAATGAGAGAAAGCACTCTGGGTGTGGGGTACCGCAAGTATAAGGGCTCACAGATGGGAGATAGTGTCACGTTCCAAGCAAGGAGGCTAGCTAGAGCAGTAGACTGTAGTGGGGGGAACAAAATAAAGTATTAGAATACTAGAAAGGGGCCAGGTGACGAACTTAAAATGCTAAACAGAGAACTTTATATTTGCTTCTGGAGGAGCCACTGGAGTTTATTGAAAAGGGAACCTGATCGTTGGACCAGTACTTTAGGGTAATCACTTGGAGTGGAGTGGAGGATGTTTGAAAGACTTGAGGCAGAGAACTCAATGAGAAGGTTATTGCAATGGTCTAGGCAAGAAGTAATGACGGTCCAAATTGGAATGGTGACCTTGTGAGTGGTGTGAAGAGTACCTATGCAAGAGATGTTGTGATGGTAGAAATGCTGAGATTTTATTTGGACTGGGGAAGGGGAAGAAAAAAAGAGACAGGAGAGCAGTGCAGAGATATTAAAATCTGCTTTCCAACATGCCTAGGGTGAGCCCTAAACACAGGAAGCTTTGATGAGTGGTAGATAGACCTCAACTCCCGCTGTACTATTTTGTCTCAAAGCACAGTTCAGTATTTTTGCAACCTACCAGGGTACAAAGAGCACAGAACAATACTTGAGTCTACCTCTAGTATTAGAATGAAATGTTGAGATAAATCATGTCTCTGCTTCAAACAATAGTGTCAAAAATGTGTTGTGCTGACTTTGGAAGCCTGAATGAGCCACATAAATCATATTTTTTAATCAAGATGGTTTAGATCTAATCTCAAATTAAGAAAGGACTTCAAATGGGCTGTAATCCTTGTTCTAGTTGCCAGGCAAATAAATATGTATTATTTATATTTTGGCTTATTACCAAAACTTTCATTATTAAGACACTGAAATGAGATGTGGTGAACTCAAAA
This sequence comes from Bettongia penicillata ogilbyi, assembly GCA_023548195.1. NCBI lineage: Eukaryota > Metazoa > Chordata > Mammalia > Diprotodontia > Potoroidae > Bettongia > Bettongia penicillata. The sequence goes on along the minus strand of JAJHZJ010000025.1, from coordinate 1,986,276 downwards.
GGGCAAAGGGAAGAAGTAGACTGGGAAAATCAACTTTGAATCCAATATTTTCCCACTAAACATTTCCCTTTTGTTCAGTTTTATTATCATTTTCACAGAACTGCTAAATGTTGTGTTTTTAGTAAGAGTCATTAAAAATCCAGAGGCAAATTAGAAAAATAACATCTGAGTTTAATAAGAAAAATATTTCACCAGAACTACACAGGCTAGTGGCAAGATAATTGAACTTCCCCCATAATATCTCCTTTCTAATTCCCCAACAGGATATCCAGTGACAGCACTCTTGACCAGTGAAAGGCCAATTGTCTCACTGGCATGAGCTTTTATTAGCTGTTCTATCCATGAAGGAAGAGTCCTTTCTGCTTCCAAAATTCCCAGCCTAGTACACAATGCATGGGATCCTCCAACTAAAGGGGCTGAAGTGTGCTCATTATAATGAACTTTTAAATTTCCCCTTAGGTCTTTTTAAAAGATGTGTTGCTAAGGGTCAGTTCTGTTCTGTTCAATATTGAGATTATGGAAATAGACATATTTCTCATGTGTTCACTGAGAATCATCTTCAAGGGACAGTTCTATAGATCCATATTTAGCTTACTTTGATTGATTTCTAGCCTGACAAGTGTGGATTGAACTAGAATTCATTGAATAATTAAGGAAGATCTGGATTGAATTTTAGACATTTTCGAGTCCAACACATTCATTCTGTAGATGAGAAAACTAAGGCTTAGAGAATATGAGGGCCTGTGTTTTTTGTCTTTCTTTTTGTCTTTAACACTTAGCACATTGCCTCACACATAATAAGTGTTACACAAATACTTGCTGATGATTCAGTACTTTGTGCAAGGTCATAGCAAATAAGTGCTAGATAGAAGTGAGATTTGAAGTCAGGACTTCCTGACTTCAGGTCCAGCACTGTACGACATCATGCTTCATTGCACATCTTCTCATGTGGTGCAATTTTTTCCATACTCTTCCAAAATTCCACCATAGAGAATCTACCCACATTGATCACTGAGGGAAAAATAATGCTTAAGTCCTTGCTCAGAGACTCGTAGACTAATTATATGAATTAATTATTTCAGCCATCCTGATGACCAAATCAGATTACCACAATTCATTGTCAAAAATGCTTGAAAATGTTGACCTGATTATGATACGGTTTGCTTAACTGAGTCTCACAGTCACTGTGTTGCAATATTTGAGATATTCAAACTATTCATATTTGTTGTTCTTGGGATAAGTTATTTGATTTTTAAATGCACTGCTATACCTAATCCTTTGATAATCTTAAGAATGGTAAGGATTCTCATAAAGAGCCCTTGTCATTTTTCTCAATTACAGGATTAGAGTCTAAGAGTCTCTAAGAGTCATGGGAATGTATCTCAGAAATCATCCATTTCATCTCATCTTAATACAAACCCCTTTCTCTATCTCTTCCTTGATGAACTCCTAGGAATTGATAGGATCATAAGATCATAGATTTAGAGTCAGAAGAGATCTTAAAGTCCATCTAACCCAACCTCTATATATAGGCCCATAGGGGTACACTTGCACATGGTTGCACATATCCGTAGAAGTGAAATAAACACTAGAACTCAAGTTCCTCAGCTCACTACGCAGTGCTTTTTCCACAGTGCCCTGTGTCTTCCCATACTCCTGCCTTGCTGTAGGTCACATTCAGGCTCACTCTTCACATGGATTCTCTGACTCTTACCTTTCCCTAAATCCCCCAATTCAATGACTGATTCTTTCTTTGATTGGATCCATTCCTTCCTTTCTATTCCCATTGCTGCCTCTTTGATCCACCTCTTACTCCTCCAGTGTGGACTATTTTAAAGCCTTCTTCTAATGGCTCTCCCTCTATTTTATTCCATCATTCCTTATATTGCTAAGCATACAGTTGTATGATCAAGCATGATAGGATCTTTTACTATTTTTGTTTGGGTATAATCAAGAAGTATAATGTCTCTATCTGAATGTCATTAAGGAGGATCTTTCCCACCCATTGTGGGGCCTGGGAAGATTTTTAAGAAGGTCCATGCTTTTTGTTAATGAGAAGGGATGTGATGCCCTCTGGCTCTAAAATATGTATAATGACTGAGGTATGGATTTTATTTTGGGGCTTACTGACTGGAAGTGTTTGTTTGGCCTAAAGAGAACTCTGGGAAGCTACTTTAAGGAGCCTCCCAGCTTTGAAAACCCAGATGTCAGTGCTTTCCTCTCTGGTAGCTATGGTCAGACAGATGGGGTCCAAATGTCTGTTAAATTCAGTCAGAGGAAACCATGTCTCTTGATCTGTTGATTTCTCTATATTTCTTTGAAGTTCAGGGCGCTGACTCCCCTGAACAGGGTGAATGAAAATATGTGCTTGGTTAAAGGAAGATACATATGTTTGATTAAAGTGATTGTTAACTCCACAAAAGTTGCCTTTCCTTTTATGAATGCAGATCTAAGAACCTGTGATAGCAGGCCCCATGGTGTATGTTGGGATACTTACTGTTACAACAGTTGCAAAAAAAGAAAAGAAAAAATAATTTCTACTGTTGAAAAGCTTACATTTTAATGGAGGAGAAGATATATTCACAAAGAAATAAATAAAGTAAGTACACATAACCTTAGAGAGGAAAGGCATGGACAACTGGGGGTTGGAGGGCCTGGAAAAGGCCCATTGAAACTTTTGCATGTGAGCTGAAATTTAATGAAAGCCAGGGATTCTAAGAGGTAGAAGTGAGGGAGTGCATTCCAGGCATAGGGGGATAATTAGTACAAGAAGAAGAGACTGTTTTTGAGAGATTTAGTGAAGGTAGAAATGACAGAATTTGGATTTTGAGTAAAATCATGCCTGGATATGTAGGCTATTTAGAAAGGGGTCAAGAAAGTTTTTGAGGATACAAACCTGGGTGTCTGAGAGTTGCCTTCTAGGGAACTTTGGAAGAGGGGTAGATTTTGGGGGATAAAGAGAATGAATTGTATTTTGAACATATTGACTTGGAGTGCCTATAGAAATTCAGTTCAAATATCTAATGGACACTCGTAATATATGACTGGAGCTCAGAAGAGAGACGAGGGTGGAACAAATATTGAGAATCATCTGCAGAGATGATAATTGAACTCATGGGATCTGATGAGATCACCAGGTGATTGAGTATATAGAGAAAAGAGGGTCTATGATAGATCCTTGGGAGACATCTTTTTAATGGACATGTTACAGGGGATTTTAACTTTTTTTGTGTCATAGACCTCTTGGGCCATCTGATAAAGCCTATATACCTCTTCTTAGAATAACATCTTTAAATAGTGGAGAAAAATGCTAATTTTTGTGAGAGGTTAGTGAAAATAAAAATGTAATTTTTTCCCCATCCAATTTCATAGACCCCATGAATTCCATTTAAGAGCCCTTTGATTAAGAATACATGCCCATAGGTGAGGATCTGGAAAATGGAACTGAGGAGGAAAACCAAGGGAGACATAAAGGTGTCAAGAAAGCAGAAGACAATCAACAGTGCTGAATTCTGCAAAGGTTGAGAAGAAAGGGGATTAAGAAAAGGCTAGTAGATTTGACAGTTAGGAAGTCATTGACAACTTTGCAGAGGGTAGTTTCAGTCGAATGACACAGTTAGAAACCAGATTGCAGAGAGGGTCTTGAAGAGAGTGAGAGGAGAGAAAGTGGTGTCTTCTTAACCAGGAACATAGAAGCTTATGTGTTCTTGACTCAATTAAGATAGGCTAAGAAGTGCTGTATCTTTCAGGGTGTCCAGAAGCTTAGCAATGTTGTTTGAGGCTGCATGTCCTGGGCATCTTCCCTCAGTCCTGAACAGGGCCAGACTCCATGGTAGCCTTCCAAGTTTCAGGTATACCACTGATAAAGGTGGTGTGTCACGCATAGTCTAGTCTAGTGAGAAGCTCTGTTTGTGCCAGGATGGCAGTTGGATTAGGCTACCTACGGTCCTTGGATGTGGGACTTAGTAGTGAGGAGGCAGCTGATGAGCCTCTTATCTGAGATCATGGCTTCTTAGAGATAATCCAGTGTCTATTCTGAGTTAGTTCGTTTTCCTCTATTCTTTTTGCTGTCTACCACCACACCTTTGTGCAGAGAAAATAATGTTTCCTCCTCCAAGGGGGGTATGCTCATGGCTTTGCTTACCTACCAGAGAACTTGGGTCCTTTGACACGTTTGACTGAATCACAGACTCAAGAAACTGCAAATCAGCTCAAAAGCAGCTAACATCTAAACAAGAATCCTTAGAACATAGCCTCCAAGTTGTCAGACAAACTTCCTTGAAAACCTCCATTGAAGCGGAATGAATTACTCTGTGAGGCAACGGATCTGAGTTTTTCTTCATAAGAAGCCTAAATTTGCATCTTTTCAATTTTCACCTGACCCCTTAGTCTGGGGCTAAGGTAAACAAAGTCACCTTCTCTTCTGTATTATAGCTCCTCAGATTTAAGCTGTCTTAAAATTTCTAGTGCAGTGATCATCTTTAACAGCTATTAAGTCACTTTTCTTTTTTTTTAATATAAATTTATTTATTTAACTTTTTATGTTCATTTTCACAAAATTTTGGGTTCCAAATTTTCTCCCCATTTGTCCCCTCCCCCCACCCAATACACCAAGCATTCTAACTTCCCCTATCACCAATCTGCCCTCTCTTCTATCATCCCTCCCTTCTCTTGTCCCCATCTTCTCTTTTGTCCTGTAGGGCCCGATGACTTTCTATTCCCCATTAGCTGTATTTCTTATTTCCTAGAAGCAAGAACAATACTTGACAGTTGTTCCTAAAACTTTGAATTCCAACTTCTCCCCATCCCTCCCTCCCCACCCATTCCCTTTGGGAAGGCAGGCAATTCAATATAGGCCATATCTGTGTAGTTTTGCAAATGACTTCAATGATAGTCGTGTTTTGTAAGACTAACTATATTTCCCTCCATCCTATCCTGCCCCCCATTGTTTCTATTCTGCCTTTGGATCCTGTCCCTCCCCAAGAGTGTTGACTTCAAATTGCTCCCTCCTCCCATTGCCCTCCTTTCCATCATCCCCCCCCACCCTGCTTATCTCCTTCTCCCCCACTTTTCTGTATTGTAAGATAGGTTTTCATACCAAAATGAGTGTGCATTTTATTCTTTCCTTTAATCGAATGTGATGAGAGTAAACTTCATGTTTTTTTCTCAGTTCTCCTCTTTTCCCCTCCACTAAAAAGTCTCCTGCTTGCCTCTTCTATGAGATAATTTACCCCATTCCATTTCACTCTCCTCCCACTACATTTCTCTTTCACCATTTACCTTAATTTCTTTTAAGATATGATCCCATCCTATTCAATTCACTCTGTGCTCTCTGTCTCTGTGTGTGCATTCATGTGCGTATGTGTGTGTGTGTGTGTGTGTGTGTGTGTGTGTATGTGTGTGTGTGGTCCCACCAACTACCCAGATACTGAAAAGTTTCAAGAGTTACAAATATTGTCTTTCCATGTAGGAATGTAAACATTTCAACTTTGGTAAGTCCCTTATGACTTCTCTTTGCTGTTTACTTTTTCATGCTTCTTCTCATTCTTGTGTTTGAAAGTCAAATTTTCCTTTCAGCTCTGGTCTTTTCATCAAGAATGCTTGAAAGTCCTCTATTTCATTGAAAGACCATATTTTCCCCTAAAGTATTATACTCAGTTTTGCTGGGTAAGTGATTCTTGGTTTGAGTCCTAGTTCCTTTGACTTCTGGAATATCCTATTCCACACTCTTCTATTCCTTAATGTAGAAGCTGCTAGATCTTGAGTTATCCTGATTTTATTTCCACAATACTGGAATTGTCTCTTTCTAGTTGCTTGCAATATTTTCTCCTTGGCCTGGGAATTCTGGAATTTGGCCACAATGTTCCTAGGAGTTTCCCTTTTTGGATCTCTTTCTGGCAGTGATCGGTGGATTCCATGAATACTTATTTTGCCCTCTGGTTCTAGAACATCAGGGCAGTTTGTCTTGATAATTTCATGGAAAATGATATCTAGGCTCTTTTTTTGATCATGGCTTTCAGGTAGCCCCATAATTTTTAAATTGTCTCTCCTTGATCTATTTTCCAGGTCAGTTGTTTTTCCAATGAGATATTTCACATTCTCTTCCATTTTTTCATTCTTTTGGTTTTGTGTGGTGATTTCTTGGTTTCTCAGAAACTCATTAGACTCCATCTGTTCCATTCTAATTTTGAGAGAACTATTCTCTTCAGTGAGCTTTTGAACCTCTTTTTCCATTTGGCTCATTCTGCTTTTGAAAGCATTCTTCTCCTCATTGGCTTTTTGAACTTCTTTTGCCAATTGAGTGAGCCTATTTTTCAAGGTGTTATTTTCTTCAGCATTTTTTTTGGGTCCCCTTTAGCAAGGTATTGACCCGTTTTTCATGCTTTTCTTGCATCTCTCTCATTTCTCTTCCCAGTTTTTCCTCCACCTGTCTAACTTGCTTTTCAAAATCCTTTTTGAGCTCTTCCATGGCCTGAGTCCATTGAATATCTATTTCAGATGTTTGAGATACAGAAGCCTTGATGTCTTTCCCTGATGGTAAGCATTGTTCCTCCCCATCAGAAAGGAAAGGAGGGAACATCTGTTCACCAAGAAAGTAACCTTCTATGGTCTTACTTTTTCCCCCTTTTCTGGGCATTTTCCCAGCCAGTTACTTGACTTCTGAGATTCCTCTCCACCCTGCTTCACCTCTAGATCCACCCAGCTAGTGCTTGTGCTCTGAGATTCAAATGCTGCTTCCCAGCCTCAGGGCTTTCAGCGGGGGTGGGGGGGAGGGGGTAGGGCTGCTATTCAATGTGAGATTAAGTTCAGGTTCTCAGGTAGGGGCAGGGCCGCCTCCCAGGGCTCAGTTCCCTCAGAGGGTTTATGTGGAGACCTTCGATAATGGATCCAGGGTCCTGCCTGCTTTGGAAGCTCCTGGCCGCTGCTTCTCCCGCTGCTGCCTCCCAAGGGGGCCTGAGTTATGGAGATACCCCGCTCCCTTCTCGGCCGGCCAGATAGGGTCTCTCACTGACCTATAACGCCTGTGGGTGGAGGGACCTTCACGTTGGCTGGAGATTCTGTCCCTGAAGCCTGTTCGGATCTGCTCCTCTCAGTGCTAGGCGGCCAAGGCAGGGCTGGGCTCTGCTCTGGTCCGGTGCGTGATGGACCTTTGGGGTCAGTTTTTCAGGGCTCTCTGGAACAGAAATCTCCTCCACTGCATTGCTGTGTGGCTTCTACTGCTCCAGAATTTGTTGGGAGTTCTTTTTACAGGTAATTTATGGGCTGTGGGTTCGGACTTAGCATATGTGAGTCTTTCTTCTCTGCCATCTTGTCTCCTCCCCTGCAATATATTTTGATGACAATATTGCTTCTGTTTCTCTTTACATTCACTGTCACCCAGATGGCTTCCATTTTGCTTCCCCCTTCTGGTTCCTAAATTTTCTCTATATCTTCTGGGTATGCAATATTGCTCCTTCCACACTTTTTCCCTTTTAGTCATCTTCTTCCCATTATCTCTACTCAGAGTCATTGCTTTAGTATCCAGGGGTGAAGTCAAAGTCCATACTTAAAGAACCTAGAAGGCCACATGTGGCCTGAAGGCTGCAGGTTCACCCCCCTCCCCCCATAGGTTTCATCACCTTTCACCTGAACGAGTCCAATAGCCTTCTAACTAGTCTCCCTAATTGATCTCATCCCATTCCAATTCATTCTTCACTCAGCTACCAGAGTAATTTTCCTACAGTGTAGGCCCAACCACAGGGCTCCCTTCATGATCAAATAGAAAATCTTCTAAAATTGAAAGCCATTCACAACGTGTTCCCTTCCTACCTTCCCAGTCTTCTTGACATTACTCTATGATCTATCTACCTTAACCTACTTATTGGCCCTCATACCTGGCAGTCCATCTCTCATCTCTGCACCTTTGCAGAGACTATCTCCCATTTCTGGAATATTCTCCTTGCTTCATTGTATCCCCGTGGTTCTCTGACTTTCTTCAAGACTCATCTCAAATCCCTTTTTCAATAGGAGGCTCTTCTCTGCCTTACAATACCCTCTGATTCTCACTTCTAGTGAAGTTAGCTTCCATCTATCTGGATTTATCTTGAAGGCACGTAGCTATTTGCATGTTTGCTCCCCAATTAGAATATGAACTCCTTGAGGGCAGGAAACATGCCTTTGCCTTCTCTGTATCTTTAGCACTCAGCACCGCTCTTGGTGCTAGTGCTGATAACGATGACTGATAATCATGAGTTTTATTCCACCAAATCTCAAGCATGTATATGAGGTTAAATTTCCCTCTTTGTGTTATGTTTTACATTGCACTTTTCTAGGCAGACATCTTAGTCTATGGCTTTTGTCTCCTATGAACTTCTAGGTGTTTCTGCTATCATTTTTCTGATTTTGTAGTAGCTATAATACCTAGCTTGGCCAATGTGTGTATGTGTGAGTGTGTGTGCATATGTATTTGTATATATTTATATATATACACACACACGTATTTAGAGAGAGGGAGAGTTGGAAGGTTAGAGTCAGGCATTTAGGATGTAGATTTTTTTCCTCTTCTCCTTGCTCCCATTTTCAATATAAATCCATTTTGATTATGTTTTCAGGATTTCACTTTTTTTTTTTTTAACAATCTATTCCTGGTTAGGAATAAGTAGGCCTCCTTATATCTTAAGCTGTGGTGCTAACAGTCATCTCTTATTCTCAGACACCAACTTCTTAAAGACCTGCTCACTTGCCAAATTTACTTTTCTCTTCTGAAGTCTTTCTTTTCCTGGTTAGGAACAATTAAAAGAACACCACCTGTGTCCCATAGTCATTAGTCTCTTGCCTATGACTTCATAATCTTTGTATTGTTTTCCAGGCACTTTTTGGTAGTATCATTGGTGCTTATATGAATTACTGGAAGAGAAGAGTTGTCATTTGGTTTGTCACAGGAGTCCTCGGGAGATTTCATATCATGGCCACTTTATTTATCATTGCCTCTGTACCTCTTGTCTGGGAACCGCCATGATCCGGGGTTTGTTCCACCTTTCTCTGATTCTTCCTGGAAGTTCTCCTACCTGACAGCACCTGTGGAGGCACATCATCATCCCTTGGAGTAAAGTGGTTGCACTTTCCCAAAAGGCCCAGCTTTATCCATTCTGGGAAAAGCCTCGTATCACCCAAAGGAAGTATCTTAAAGCAATCATAATAGATTCTTTCCCTTGATAAATTGCAAGAAGGTCTTATATTAGGAGAGTTAAGGTCTGTAGTGGAGGAAATGTTGTTCTAACAACCATGAAAGTGGCTGAAACAGGGGCTTCAGTCTGTGGAGGGCTTAGAACTTTGTCAGTCATCAAAGAAACCAAGGTCATTCATTGCATCCCTAGCCATCGCCTGTTTTCTTGACTTTTGTTCCACCACTGGACTTTGATGACTCAGGAAGAGAGTGAGACTGATGTCTGTGCAATTCTGCCTTACTTCAGTCCAATTCACACGCAAGTCCAGGCATCACCTCATCATCCACTATTTTATGCCAATATCGCGACGTCATCAGAACCTTTCAAAAGTGAAAAATGAGCAACAAACAAAGAGAGAAGCAGAAGAAAACCTGATGGAGAAGGTGGAGCACAGGAGAGCTCCTCACAGGCCCCAGGAAGGATCAGACTCCAAGCGACATGACTCAGGTTCAGTTAGTTTCACTCAAGTTTGTGGGAAATCAGGGCTCAGTTAAGCAGTAATGGAAAACAGTTTGAGATCAGTGAGGAAAGCATTTAATTATACTTAGGTATGGGTATTTTTGGACACTTCTTCTATGTAATATGCTAATACAAAGACAGTATAGTGGAAAGGGATTGGAGGTTGTGTTGCTATGGGAGTAAGGCCTGGACTTGTGATTTCATTAGTATAGGGAACTTCTGGGTGAGAAAACTCCCAATAGTAATAATACAAATTGGCACATTCTTTGCAATTTAGGGCTTGGAGATTTCCCTTTCTGTCCATCTATATGTTGTACACAAACTGCATTTGGATTATAAAAACCAGATTCACTTTGGATTGTCCGTACCTAGGAGTTGGAAGGTCTGCTTTCTGTAAGAGAGGGAGTGACAGTAAGATCACAAGATCATAGACTTAGAGATAGGAAGAAACTGAGAAAATTCAACCCCCTTATTTTCCCTGTGAGGAACTGAGGCTCAGACCTGAAATGACTTGCTCAAGGTCACAACCAGGATGCATATGCAGTTCCCTTAATTCCAGTGCTCTTTCCATGTTGAGAGGGGCCAGTTGATTTTTACTGTTAAAATTGGGCCTCCTTGTGAAAAGGATGGTCTTTACAAATGCATAGAATTTGAATTGAGGCAATGTGGTACAATGGAAAGAATGCTGGATTTGGAGTCAGAGGAGATATATTTAAATTCAGTTTCTGTTTGCCTGCAAGATGGACAGAATTTTATAAAACTGTGGCTCAACATCCTAAGCCCTCTCTCCAGGACTTTGCTAATGCTGCCTTACAGTGAGAGTCAAAGCCAACAAATACCTGGGTACAATCATGTACTTAACTGCTGATCCTGAACTGCTTTTAATTACTGCTTAATTTAGCCATGGTTTCCTCTAGGCTTAAGTAGAACTCCCTCACCCTGATTTGTTTAAAGCCTTCCTGAGGCATAAGTAGATCTCATGTATGTCAGAGGGTCAGCAGCCCTACTCAGGGTTGGTCCTCTGCAATAGGCAGCAGTTCTTCTAATGACCTCGAACTCCCTGCTTCCAAGTTATCAAGGGAAAAGATTGTTTGCTCTTTCAGGAAGCTTCCTTTGGGTTTCAACATCCTCTCAAATTATGTAAACAGAATGAAGGAAAAATTAGAGAGATATTGGTCTATGTGAACGTCTATGACTTTGTTGGCTCCTATCAGAAAATTACGAACCTGACCACTTTTCCAGTTCTCCTTAGAATATTGCCTTCTACTTTACTGTCATTTGTTGTGCTTTGAGGGCGCAAATCTTCAGCCTTCAGACAATATCTCAGAGCAAATGCTAAGAGTAGCCATCAAGCACTGCCCAGGCCCCTCAGTTCTCTTCTCTCACTTGAGGAATCTTTGAGAAACAGCTTGGAGTAATTTGCAAAATCCAACACCTTTGGAGAATGGAGGAAGTAAATACCTGTGGAATTTGTATGAGCAAAGATTAGTAAGTGGAAACAATTTCTATGGTCACCAAAATGGAATCTGTATGTAGGATGGGACTTATGGGACTGGTTATAAAAAAGGTGAAGGCTTAAACTTGTCAGAGACTAGCCCCAAGATTCTCCACTAAGACTCCAGTATAATCCCATCATGGTCTAGCTGCTCAAGAACAGTTATCCAGCATTGAAGCAAGTCTGGGGACAGTGACAATAGTGAGAGGGGCCTAGGACTCCACCTGGTAGAATTAGAGGACAGAAGCATTAAAGTACTGGGGACTCGTGGTAGGGGAGTAACGTTGTTGTAACCTTTGTTCCAAGGGTCAACTGTATGAGATTCTCTCTTCATTCATAGGAATTGATAACTCATTGTTCTGAGCCTCTGTGTGTGTGTGTGTAGCATAGTGCTTAATAAATATTTTTGACTATTGAATTGGTAAAAAAGAAACAGAAGAGAGATATGGGTTCTTCCATCTTCCAGGTTTGAGAAAGAAGATGGGTGATGCCAGCTTCTTTCCAGGTCACTGCAGAAAGAGAAACACTGAGAAGAGGCCAACATCAGGGGAACTCAGAGTTTCTTTCATGTCCCTTTCTTCAGTTTGCCATACTAATGATGCTAGGGTAAGATCTGGAACTCTCTTTTGGTTCAGCCAAATTACCTTATTCCCACTGGGAGGGCTCCTTTAATTTGTATTGTCTGTTGTATATTCTATTATGTATTTCTGTTTCTGTTCTCTGATTTCTGTTTCCTATTGCCTTGGATAAATGGGGTTTCTTTTCTACTTGCTATGTATGTTCATTATGGAACTGGTATTTGACAGGAAGTCAGTCAAGGTTTGGATGTAAAGCTCAGGCCTCTTCTTCCTCATTAAGAAATGGTGACCAGAGTTTAACCTGAAACCAACAGTAGTCAGTCAAGGTTTGGATGTAAATCTCAGGCCTCTTCTTCCTCATTAAGAAATGGTGACCAGAGTTTAACCTGAACCCAACAGTTACGTCTTCTAGACTAGTAGTATTTATGGGATCAGATGGGTTAATTCTAGCCTACTGTCACCCTCCTCTTCTATTTCTGAGGAGAGAAGAGGGGCAGCCTATGGCCCCAATTTCCTGCTTGCCTTCTTGGCAGAATCAAAGACTTCCTTGTTTAAACCAACTCCTTTATTTGCCTTCGCAAGTAGAACCTGCAAACTATCATTCCACTGAATTACAACTTATATCTTTCTTTGAATTTCATTTATGGAAATGTCAAGATTGATTTAATTCAATTCTTCCAGTAGTATGGCTACTCACTGGTCAAGGATCTCATACTGGTCTGGAACTAACAGATAAAGTAAAAAACTATAATTATTAACATTCTCTGTCCCTATTCCCATTGCAGAAGTAGAAAGGGGCCACACAGAAGGGAGAATCATTTTGTGTTTATTTCATTATCATCTGACCAAACTTTGAGTGATTAAGACTCTCCCACTCTTAGTTAGCTAGGTTGATGCTAAGAAAACAGATTACATCTTTTGTCAGGTTTGTACTCAAAACTTGTTGAGCATAGGTTATCTGCCAGCCCTGAATCTCTACAAACAATGAAGCATTGAATTAGCCTTTGTGGATAGTTAAGAGATTCAAAGTTATAAAAATAAGTTTAACAGAGTATAGAATTTTATTTATTTTTTAATTAATAAAAATCTGTTTTCATTTCCTCTTTCCTCTCCTCTCATTGGAAAAAAAGAAAAAGAAAAACAGATCTTTACAACAAAGATAGTAACATTTAAAAAATCTAAATAGAACATAAGCTATTAAGACAGTCACAAAGTGATTTCTTGAGCCTCTTCTACAATATACTGGCAACATCTGTTTTAAGTATATGTGACAGTTTTGTGTGTATGTGTGTGTGTGTGTGTATGTGTGTTTTCATCTTTCATTGCTGAAGAAGACCATGCCATCAGAGAAATGATGACATGACTTTTTGTTTTGAGTGAGGGAGGGCTGTGCAGGTCACCAGCCTCATTTCTCCTCCAGAGCTATCTGAATCCATTGACCAGATATTCATCAGGATGACTGGAGATGACCCAGGATGAGGCATTTGGGGTTAAGTGACTTGCCCAAGGTCACACAGCTGTGAGTGTCAAGTGTCTGAGGTGAGATTTGAATTCAGGTCCTCCTGACTTCTGCATTGGTGCTTTATCCAATGCACCATCTAACTGCCCCAAGTGTGTGTGTGTGTATGTATATATATATATATATATATATATATATATATATATATATATATGTATATATATGTAAGAACATATAAATATACTTTTATATCTCTCTAAACACATATATATATTAATACTATTGAAAAAATTTTAAAACATTTCCATCTACACTAGATAATAAAGTATTTCTAATATATTGAGCAGTAATCTGATACTTACTCTTAGAACCAGCAAGCTTTCTGGTTTTCTAATTTTTTGGATTTGACTTGAAAGAGTTGTTACTTTTTAATGATATTATTGAGACATTAATTAGACATTCATAAATTTAATTGGAAGGTGACATTTCAGAAAAAGTTTCCATGTCATCTAATCTTTCAAGCATTTGTTGATGTCTGCATTATTAATGAAATATTACACTGTCACTTCAGGAGGAAAAAAACTATTTTCTGGGAAAGCTTAAAAATGATCCTGCGGCAATTACTTAAAAGAATCACAAAAATCTTTAAAATGTAATTAATACGCTAACTGCTTTTTCCTACAAACCAGTGATTCCTAACCCTTTTTCAGTTCCTGAAATATCTGTGGACTTGCTTCAACACACCAGGATCAGCAGGTTTCTGCTATCTAAAGACACTATATACTAACTAGTCTAGCCTTCTACCCATCCATACCTTTCCTCTTCACCTTGGAATCTTGGGATGAATCCATCCATTCCAATGACCTTCTCACCTTGGAACTTGTTGGCCCCTCCTCCCATTGGTGAGTTCCTCCCAGTAATTCTATTTTGGGGAAGGGCCCTTGCCAGTCAACCTCTGTGCTTCTGACTTCCTGGACTTCATTCAACACTGATACCCTGGCCCTGTCCTTTTCCCTCTCTTCTCTTTGCCTTTTAGCTCTCTTTTGTGACTTCTCTTCCCTCACAATAACGTAAGCACCTTTAGGGCAGGGATTGTCTTTTTGCTGATTTTCCAGTGTCTGGCACATAGTAGGAGCTTAATAATGTGACTGAAAATGAAGAAAACTGAAACATGCAATCCATACATGGAAATTAGATGAATTACTTCAAAGTGGATATGCCCCTACTTCTTTAATATATCAAAAGATCTGTGCTTTTATATGGGTGGGTAATTCCTCCATTGTTTCCTTTTAAAGAATGATTTTATTTCATTTTTCTCAATTACATGTAAAAACAATTTTTCACATTGATTTTTTTAAAATAATTTTTGAGTTCCAAATTCCCTTCCACCCTCCTCAAGAAGGCAAGCGCTTTGATATTGATTATACATATGCAGTCATGCAAAACAAATTCCCGTATTAGTCATGTTACAAAAGAGAACACAGAACAGAAACAGAAACAAAAACCAAACCAAGAAAAGCAGAGAGTTGACAAACACAGCTGACTGACAACAGACTGATCCTGACCAGGTTGGAGTTCCTAGGCCGGTAAATTTTCTGGGGATGACCAGACACGGTCATTCAGGCCTCTCCCAAACTCTCCCCTCCAAGATTCCCAAGCTTCCTTTACAGGATTTTTGCATGGTATACAAAACAAATTGTCTGGTGAAACTGAGACACCTAACCCCTTCCACCATGTCTTAGCCATTCTCTCTGCCTTGGGTCTCCATGTAAACCCTATTCCCAGGCCATCTCCATTGCTTACTGTTCTGCACCATAAGCTGCAACTCCTTTGCCCTGGTTAAAGACCTCAGTATTGTTGTACTGATTGTTTTCACTAAAATTTCAGATTGATAGAGTAAAGAAAGCATGTTTCATTCTGCATTTCTTTCTCTGAAGGTATATGGCATTCGTCATCATAAATCCTTCAGAACTGTCTTGGATTATTTTATTACTGAGAACAGCCAAGTTATTCTCAAAGTCGATCGTCGTACAATATTGCTGTTACCGTGTACAATGTTCTCCCGATTCTGTTCAGTTCACTTTGCATCAGTTCATTTAAATCTCCCCAGGTTTTTCTGAAACCAGCTTGCTTGCTATTTCTCAATAGTGTTCTGTCACAATCATATACCAAAACTTGTTCAGCTCTGACGGATGGGCATCCCTTCAATTTCCAATTCTTTGTCAACACAAAAACAGCTGCTATAAATGTATTTGTACAAATAGGTCCTTTTCCTCCTTCACATTGTTGATCAACATCTTCCCATGCTTAGGTAGATGGTCCATGAATTATTACGTACAAACTCCTGTGTGACCTTGCACAATTCTCTTAGCTTTTGTAGGGCTCAGATTCCTCATCTAAAAACAAGAGGAATAGATTAGATGACCCCTTAGCTTTAAGTTATGATTCTGTGACCTACAACTTGTTTTCTTTGGCATTCATTGCTATGAGCTGGAAGGGACCTTAGAGGTTGTCTTTCTTTTATGGATGAGGAAATGGAAGAGGGATTAAGTAAATCAAACAAGTCTAGGATTATGTGTTCTGACCGCCTTATGGTAATAACAGCATTTATATATTATCTACTCTATCAGGCACTGTACTAAGCACTTTATAAATCTGATTTTCACCATAACCCTGGAAAGTGGTTGCTCTTATGGTCCTGTCATACTGTTGATAAAACTAAGTCAAAGAGAGGTTAAATGGTTTCCTTAAGATCACGCAGCTAATAAGTATCTGAGGCTAGATTTGAATTAAGGTATTCCTAATCCCAGGCCTAACACACTCCACTCAGTCACCTGGTTGCCTACCTTGTGGTGAAACATACACTGATGAACCATTTTGAGTTAACTAAGCTATTCTCAGGCAACATTTAACACTAAGCCTCTAATGGGAGCCTTTTTGACTTAGGACCTGTAAAAAAACCAAAACAAAACAATAACTGTTCTTCTAAAATAACTTTAGAGAATCAAGGGTCATCTTCTATGGTATTCTGTCCAGAGCAGGAATGATAATGATAACAATAGCTGATAGTTTTGCTGTATGGAAAGGTTTGTTTGCAAAGAACTTAGCATCTCATTTAGTCTTCAAGATACCCTGTGAGTAGGTGTTATTATCATCTCAATTTTATTTATTTTTAAAATTTTATTTTCCATTTTTAACACAGTTTATAACAGATAAAGCAATCCAAACCTTTGGTCAGGTGACACGTCTTTTTAAAGCATTTACAATATAGACCACAAAAGAATTTTTTTTTAAACATTAACTAACTGAGACACACTTCTAACTAACTTCACAGGCTCTTGACATAATTGTCTGCACAGTGTTACTAAGAATTAGAGGACCCTAACTTGTTGTTGGTCTAAAGTCCTAGAACTAATAGCTTAATTTTAAACTTAACCTCGAGTTAGCTACCAATAATCTATAATTTAATAGATCTGGTGTTAAGCTTACAAACCTTTGGACTATAGGAAATTGCCACCAGAAATAGGGACATTGCAGGGAAACAATATCTCCCCAACTTCATGTCAATTCCAGGCAGTTGCATTCAGTCAAGCTTAAAGTCTGCCGGGTGGGGAAATAGAGTCAGGAGAATCCTACCTCAGCCTAGGCTGAACAGCCTCCCTCCCACTTTTCCCATGAGATCACCTTTTTTCAGTTCATACCAGCATCTCACAGGCTTACTGGCATCATAGGATTGGAGGCTCAGACTGCCTTTCTTGCTATCCATACCTGGAGTTAGACTCAGAACAGTCACTTAATAGTCCCATAGCATCTAAAAATGGCAAGTTCCAATAACCAGGTTCAAATATGATTATAGTTTCACTTTGGCTAAGGAACATCTTTTGAGGGAAGTCTTAAGTGGCTTACATGCCTTTCTATACATTTTCTAGTTCCTGATTAAATGGCAATCATAAAATCAAATTTACCATTAAAACCTTGACTTTTCCATCAATGCCAAATTTTACCTGAGGTTACCTTCCTCTAGGAAATTTAGACTGAAATTCTTTTTTCCAAACTAAAGATGTCATTGATTTATTCTCAGTAATTAATTCAGTCAATTGTTTTAATACTAATTGCCTTTACCTCACTTTTTAACATGTCCAATTTTTCTTTCCATCACTCCCCTCCCCCCTGCTTCCTAATACCTTGCATTTTGATTTCTCCTTCCTTCAATGTACCTTCCCTTCTATCACACCCCATCCTTCCCTTATCTCCATCTTCTCTCTTTTCTTGCAGGGAAAGATAAATTTCTATACCCCATTCCCTGTATTTCTTATTTCCCAATTACATGCAATAAAAATTCTCAACATTCATTGCTAATACTTTGAATTCCAACTTCTCTCCCTCACTCCCTCCCTCCCCAGCCCCACTGAGAAGGCAAGCAATTCAATACAGACTAAATACATGCTGTTTTGCAAGACTTCCCTAATAATCATGTTATGTAATACTAATTATATTGCCCTCTGTCCTACTCTATCCTCCCTAATTTTTTCCTCCCTCAGTTGATATTGTCCCTTCCCAAAAGTGTTTATTTCTAATAACTCCCTTCTCCCATTTGCCCTCCCTTCTATCATTCCTCTCACCCCACTTCTTGCCTCCTCGCCCACTTTCCTGTGGTGTGAAATAGATTTTCATATCAAATTTAGTGAGCATGTTATTCCTTTCTTCAGCCATATATGGAGAGAGTAGCTTCATTTTTCCTCTCTCCCCTTCTCCCTTTTCTCCTCCATTGAACAAGATTTTTCTTATCTCTTTTATGAGTTATAGCCTGCCTTTTTCCATTTCTCCCTTTCTCCTTCCAGTATTTTCCTCCCTCATCCCTTAATTTTTATTTTATTTTTTTGTGTGGATATCATCTCTTCTGATTCAATGCACCCTGTACTCTCTCTCTGTCTCTCTGTGTGTATATGTGTGTGTATGTACAATCTCTCCATCTACCCAAATACTGAGAAAATATTCAAGAGTTATAAATATTTTCTTTCCATGTAGTAATGTAAACAGTTCAGTTTTAGAAAGTCTTTTTATGATTTTTCTTTCCTGTTTACCTTTTCATGCTTCTCTTAATTCTTGTATCGTAAAGTCAAATTTTCTCTTCAGTTCTGGTTTTTTCCTCAATATGAATGGTTGAAAGTCCTCTATATCATTGAATGACCATTCATTCCCTTGAAGTATTATACTCAGATTTTCTGGGTAGATGATTCTTGGTTTCAATCCCAGTTCCTTTGACTGCTGGAATATCCCTTTCTAAACCCTTTGATCCCTTAATGTTGAAGCTGCCAGATCCTGTGTTATCCTGATTGTATTTCCACAGTACTCAAATTGTTTCTTTCTAGCTGCTTGCAGTATTTTCTCCTTGATCTGGGAATTCTGGAATTTGGCCACAATATTCCTAAGAGTTTCTATTTTCAGGTATCTTTAAGGAGATGATCGGTGGATTCTTTCAATATTCATTTTGCCTTCTGGTTCTAGAACATCAGGGCAGTTTTCCTTGATAATTACATGAAAGATGATGTCTAGGCTCTTTTCTTGATCATGGCTTTCAGGTGATCCAACAATTTTCAAATTGTTTCTTCTGGATCTATTTTCCAGGTCAGTTGTTTTTCCAATGAGACGTTTCGCATTATCTTCTATTTTTTCAAACTTTTGTTTTTGTTTACTAACTGCTCGGCTTATCTCATAGTCATTCATTTTCCTGAACTCAATTCTGTCTTTCAACGAATTATTTTGTTCAGTGAGCTTTTGAACCTTCTCCTCCATTTGGCTGATTCTGCTTTTTAAAGCCTCCTTCTCCTCACTGGCTTTTTGGACCTTTTTCCAGTTGAGTTCGCCTCTTTTTAAAGCTGCTATTTTCCTCAGCATCTTTTTGGTTCTCCTTTAGTAAGCTGCTAACTTGTTTTTCAAGCTCTTTAATTGGCTGAGCCCAATTTAAGTCCCTTTGGAGGCCGTGGAGGCAGAGGCCTTGACTTCCTCTGACAGTACGCTTTGTTCTTCCTCATTGGAAAGGATGGGGGGAGACACCTGTTCACCAGGAAAGTCACCTTCTATGGTCTTATTTTTCTCCTCTTTTTGGGGCATTTTCCCAGCCAGTTACTTGACTTCTCAGTTTCCTCTCCACAACCAGCTCCCCTCCAATACCACCAAGCCGGCACTGGGGGCTGAGATTCAAGTGCGCTGCTCCAGTTCCACAGGGGCTTTAGGTGGCAGGGCTGCTATTCAGTGTGAGAGTAAGATCAGCTTCTCAGGAGGGGGCAGGGCCGCTGCACAGGGCTCAGCTCCCTCAGGGGCTTTACAATGAGACCTTCAGCAATGAATGTGGGCTACTGCCTGCTTTGGGAGCCCGGTCTGCTGCTGCCTCTACGGCTGCCACCTGAGGAGGCCTGAAGTATGGAGACACCCTGCTCCCTTCTTGGCCAGCCGAAGAAACCCTCTCACTGACATTTAGTGCCTGTGGGCTGAGGGATCTGTGGTGCTGCTGGAGATTCTCCCTGAAGCCTGCTTGGTTTTGCTCCTCCCAGTGCCGTGTAGCTGAGGCTGGGCTGGGCTCTGCTCCCCATCAGTGTGACACACCTTTCCCATCAGTCTTTCAGGTTGCTCTGGGATAGAAATCTCCTCCACTCCCTTGTTCTGTGGCTTCTGCTGCTCCAAAAGTTGTTGAGAGTTCTTCTTTACAGGTATTTTATGGGCTGTGAGTTAAAAGCTAGTGTATATGTGTCTTTCTACTCTGCCATCTTGGCTCTACCTCCTATCATCTCCATTTTACACATAAGGAAAATGAGGCCTAATAAAGTTAAAGGACTTGCCCAGGGTTATACATGGTATTCAGTGACTGAAGCAGATTTCAAATTGTGGAATGCTTTTCTCTAGACCCAGTTTTTTATCCTCTGTGACACCTAGGTGGCACCATCAAGTTCAACCCCTTCACTTTACAGATGAATAAAGGAGATGGGAAGATGAAAATGAGTAACAGGAAGAAGGCCAGAAGAGCAGCTGGGTGGATCAGTGGGTATAGCACCAGGCCTGGAGTCAGGAAGACTTGAGTTCAAATCTGGTCTCAGATACTTACTCAGATACTTACTAGTTGTGTGACCCTGGAAAAGTCACTTAACACTGTTTGCCTCAGTTTTCTCATCTGTAAAATGAACTGGAGAAGGAAATGGAAAACCACTGCAGTATCTCTGCTGAACTAATCCCAAGTGGAGTCAGGAAGAGTCAGACATAACTTGAACACAACAGAATAACAGTAACAAAAGGCGGCAGTCTCTCTCTCTCTCTTTCTCTCTCTCTCTCTCCCTCTCTCACACTCCCCTCCCTCTCCCTCTTTCTCTCTCTCTCTCCCTCTCTCACACTCCCCTCCCTCTCTCTCTTTCTATCTCTCTCTGTCTCTGTCTCCCTCTCCTTCTCCCTCCCTCCCTTCCTCCTTCTCTCTCTCTCTCTCTCTCTCTCTCTCTCTCTCTCTCTCTCTCTCTCTCCGTTTTTGGAGCAGTCTGAAAGAACCGAGTCAAGACTTCTTAAACTACAAAATAAACTTTTGATAGGCAATCTGTGATTTATGACTGTGCTATGCAGCTGAATGGACAGCCCATTGACATTTTTAGGTTTTTTTATTAGTACAAATATCTTGGAGACATATGGGAGATGGCTATTAAGCTGAGCCTGGGATTAAATAGGGGGAAGGGAGTAGGTTTGATGGCATTTGAGAAAGTTGTGTAGAACTTTTAATAGATCCCAAGTTGATCCTTGAATGAAGAAACTATTTTTTTATACCAGCATTTCTTCAGTGATGCTACATGACTGTGAACCGTGGCACAGCATATACTCTGAAGATTCTAAATGTGGGTCACAAAACCATAGACTTAAGAGGAGAAGGATGATCTAGTCCAACTTCCTTGTTTTATTGATGAAGAAACTGAGGCCCAGAAAAGCTAAGTAAATTGCCTCAAGTTACCTGGGTAGGAAATGACAGAGCTTGCATTTGAATCCAGATCTGTTGACTCTAAGCCCTGAAGTACTTCTATCATGTCCAAAATTGCTCCTGGGGTTAATCCTCCAGTCTGACAACACACTTACTATTATCTAAGGCGGAGGTGTCAAACTCATGGCCTGAAGACCCCCAAGGAGATGGTAAAACTCCTGGGAGAAACTAGAACTGGATTAAAATTTAATTGGGAAATGTTTAACAAAATAAAGAAAATAGAATGCAACATAGATAATATAAATTTGTGGTGTCCTAAGTCAATTTGTGGCCAGAGAGAATCTATTTGTATTTGAGTTTGATATCACATTGTAAGGGATAATCTAAATAACATATACCTTTAAATTAAAACAATGAAAATCTAATAGAACTGAGGTACCCCAAATTGGATTTTATCGCTATCCTATTCCAAATCATCACAGGTTTTTTACTGTTTATGAGACCAAATAGAGAACCCTTATTTGGTTATCCAAGGTCCAGTCTTTTCAGTTTTGTTTCATCGAAACTATGTTTCACTCAAAATAAATTTCTATTTTCAACTTACTTTTAAGCTTTTTCATATCTCTGCTTTTGTGGACCTGTGCCTGGCACTCTAATGGACTCTCTCCATACTTGTACCTCTTGAAAACCTTTCCATTTTTAGAGATCCGGTTCAAGTTAGAGAACATTCCTTTCTGTCTGTCTCTCTCTCTGCACTTTTCTCATTCTTTTTTGATTTGTTTTTCTTTATGTTTGTCTCCTTTCCCTCCTTCTACCCCTCTAGATTGTAAGGTCCTTGAGTCTAGGGATTAACATTGGCTAATGACATATCCCCATTACCTAGCACAATGCTTTCTTTACACATATCGCAATGCTTTGCACATAGCAGGTGTTTAATAAATGGTGTTCTGTTGAATTGAATTGAAAATTCAATTAGAGCTACCTGAAAATGCAATAGAATACTTCACAAAGTAGTGAGTACCTACTAATTGAACTCATTTTAACAAAGGTTAGATGATTACTTGTTAGGGATACTGTGAAAGGACATTAGCATTTTGAGTAAGTGTTAGACTAGCTGCTGGCAGCTAGGTGGGGCCTAGAGTCAGGACAACCTGAGTTCAAATCTGGTCTTAGATGCTTATTAGCTATGTGACCCTGGGCAAGTCACTTAACCCCGTTTGCCTGAGTTTCTTCATCCGTAAAATGATCCAGAGAAGGAATGGCGAATCACTCCAGTTTTGTTGCCAAGAAAATCCCAAAAGGGGGTCATGAAGAATCAGATACCACTGAAACCATTGAACATAGACTGGATGACCCCTGATGAGCCTTTCAATTCTAAAATTCTAGTCTATTTTTAAAAAATTCAATTTAATTGAATTCCAAATTCTCTTCCCCTCCCATTTCCCACCCATTGATATGAAAAGAAAGTATTATAAATATGTATAGTCAAGCGAAACAAATTCCTGTTAGCCATATTCAAAAAGTAAAGAGAAGAATAATCCACCTCAGTCTGCACTCTGAGTCCACCAGCTTTCTGTCTGGAGGACAGCATGTTTTATCATGAGTCCTTTGGAATTGGGACTGGTCATTGTGGGAATCAGTCAATACATCTTTGCAAGTTGATTGTCTTCATGGTATTGCTGTCATTATATCAATTGTTCTCTTGGTTCTGCCCACTTTATTTTGCATCAATTCATAGAAATCTTCCCAGGCTTTTCTGAAACCCTTCCCTTCATCACAGTCCAATAGCATTCTATCACGTTGATAGACCATAACTTGTTGGGCCTTGCCCTAACTCGCGGGTGTCTCCTCAGCTTCCAGCAGTATCCACCACAAGGGAGCTGCTGGAAATATTTTTGAACCCATAGGTCCTTTTCCATACCTTTGTATGTTAATTTACAACATGATGTTGTCACTATTCTTTTACTCCATTAAAGCAGAATTATTCCAAAATGATAGGCCAAGAATTATGTCTTGAAACTCACTAAGCTGATGGTCGTGGTGGAAATATAAAAAATTTAAGGAATTCCAAATATAGAAATCTTTTAGGTCAAATCATTAACCCTACCTTCCAAAGTATTAGTCTGGTACCCTGGCTAGAGCTAGCATAATAGTAATTTTTTGTGTCAAGAGAAAGCAACATAAAATCTGCCCTTAATTGAGTTGAGAGGCATAGGAATTTTTATTCTAGGGTACCATGAGGCTGTTGAAAGACCAACCCAACCTAAGCCACCTGAGAGGGGGTATAGTCATGGGGGTGAAGAAGCGCCCCCATCTTATAACTTCTCATTTTAAATACTCATCCTTGCTAACTATGCCAAGCTCATCTATTTTGACCCAGGCAAATGGCTGAAATATTATCAGAACTTTCTCAAATTTGGTGCCTCTAGACGGAGCCTCAGTCACCCCACCCTTGTTCTGACTCTGCTTCTGATAATAAATGTAATAATTGTTCCTACATGCTGTGAAGTCATCTAAAAATTATAAGATCAAGTGTTGAAGTACAAAGCTGGCAGCAGGGCTACCATGGGTTCTCAGTGAAAATATCAGCACAGAAAGATGCTTAATTTGCTTCAAATCACCTGTTAAGGAATTTCAAGTGGAATCTATGAGTCCCAGCCTAAAATAAAAATAAAATATTGACCAATTTCGAACATTAATAGACATTAGCCTGTAAATGGTGTCCCAAAAGTCTTAGTGCAGTTTAAAGCTCTAATACCTTAAAGTTCTTTAACTCCATTAGGGTCTCTGCAACATATTAAAAAAATCATACAACACCCACCTCTGCCACAAACTAGCTGTATGACTTTGGGAAACTCCCGGACCACTCTGGACCTCCCTTTTCTCTGCTTAGTGATAGGGCTGGATTAGAGGATCTCTGTGGTATAGTGGATGGCTTGCTGTATTGAATTCAAGGAAAACCCAAGTTTGACTCCTTTTTCAGTCACTAAGTGACCCAAGAGCAAGTCACATAACCTTTTCAGGCTTAGTTTTCTCTTCTGAAAAATAATGGCAGGTGCCTTATGGGTTTTTTTGTGATGTTTGAATGAAATAATGCATGTAAAACATAACTATAAACCTTAAAGCACTAAGTAAATGCCAGCTAATATTATACTTATTGTTATCATTATTGTATGATATTGTCACCTGTTAGGGAAGCAGATAGTTGACTTACTAACTCCCTCCTATAGGATATAACATGACGCAGCCTCATAGTGTATAAAACAAGCCATTTCTCTCAGTTAGGTTTAGTAGCTGAGTCATTCACAATAAGAGAAATTCAGCTTTTGGGGATGAAAACATGAGACTATTCTTTCCAGAGGTTTGGCTGACACAGTGGCATGTTACTCTAAAGCAAGGTACCTTCATTTCAGAGGAATTAAAATTTCAGTTAAAACAGCAACAGTAGAAAAGTGTCCTTCCTAAATTACCTTGTGGTCTGTGTCTGCTTGCGGTGCATTCTGCAGCCTAAAAGCCCCTCCGTTTTCTTATAAATATATATTTTAAAAAATCTTCCAATGAAAATAACAAATACACATCTAATTTTGTGCTTGTGGAATTATTCCACTGGAAAAACTTATGTGGATCCCTAGGACAGGTATCCAAAACCAGCTGGAAATTCGTAGCATTGGGGAGGCATTTAGTCCAAGTGTTTTGTCTACAAAACTCATGTTCCTTTCATTTTATTCAGGTTAAATGTTAGTCATAGACATCTCTATTTTCTTCTACTTCTCTATGAAGGAATGTTATTTTTTAAACTTGGTTAATAGTGATAGACAGGGTCTCAATTAGCCAAGTAATTGAGGAAAAATTCTATTTTAAAAAATCCAGACATTTCTCTGATTTTCCTGAAGTCCATATTGTACCCTTCCAGTAAACTCTTTGAGGACAGAAACACAGTGCTTAAGAAATTTAAATTTGAAATGCTTAAGAAATTTTAAATTGGATATTGTTTTACTTTAACTGAGTTTACATGTAGGTACACATATATTATAGGAAAAGTCTGGATCCTAGAGTCAGAAGATTTAGATTCAAATTCTGCCATGTATGACCTTATGCAAGTCCCTTAATCTCTCCAGACCTCAGTTTCCTTATCTGTAAAATGAGGATGTTGTACTTGATAGACTAGTAACAAGTGTTATATTACATGTGCCACTGAACCCAGTCTGGCTGGATTTCTACAACAGGCTTGGACAATCTTGTCAAACCCATATCCTCAAAAGAATCCTCATTACAAAATATGTAGTAAGTTTTCAACTAGCCTCTGTTTAAAGACTTTCTATGATGGAGGAATACTGTCTCCGGAGTCAGTCCACTCCACTTATGGATAGCTCTAATTATTAGTAAATATTTCTTGACATTAAGTTTAATTGCTCCTTGTAGCTTCCATCATGTTTTCCTTAGTTTTCCCTTTGAGGTGAAACAGAATAAATCTAGTCTCTTCCTTCCTGCCTCAACATGATACATTCAAACAATTGTAGACAGCTATCATGAGTACACTGAACTTCTTCTCTAGGCTAAACACTCTTGGTTTTGTCAACTAATTCTCATATGGGATCTTCACCATTTGAGCTACCCTCATATTTCCATTCTCATCTTATCAAGGTTCTTCCTTGGGGCAGCTCGGTGGCCCAGGGAATAGAGGACCAGCTCTGGAATCAGGAGGATCTGAGATCAAGTCCAGCCTCAGATGCAACACTTACTAGCCATATGACCCTGGGCAAGTCACTTACCCCCAATGACCTTGCACGAAAAATAAAAACACAAAGCCAAAGAAACAAAAAGCAACTTATGGAGCTTAGATTTGAGTCACAAACTCCAGGTGTGTTCTGATCTGATCTGAACAGAAAACTGCATCCCTTAGTGCACTCCTAAGAACCAGAATGTGGAGCATAATACTCCCAGGGTGATCTCAGGACAGCAGACGGATTATCACCCTTTCTCAAACACTTCTATCACTGTGATCTATTACTAATACCACATTTATGCTTTTGACTTCCACAACTGCTGTTGAAACATGTTGAGTTTGCAGACTGCTAAAAGCTTCCAGTGATTTCCTTTCATAAACTAAGGACTAATCCCATCTATCTCATCCTGTACTTCTTCAGCTGATTAAAAAAATATTGTTCAACAAGCATGAACATAGACATTTTCAGAGGACCAGAAAAGAAGTAGATATGGAAAAGCATACAATTCAAAAAAAGCCACACATACATTAAATTTAATGTGGTAGTAACAACATTCCCCTGCTTGTGCGTGTTCCCTTCTCAACTTCCTCGTGCCTTCTTCCATGTATTTTTAGCTATTTCATCAATATTCTATTCTTCCTGTTCCCCCCCTTTTTTATCCCTGCCGCTGTTCCTCAGCTCTCTCTCTCCAAAAAAGAAGGCCCTCTCTTGAAACCAGTAAGCATAGCCAAAAAGAGCAAATTTGTGTTGTATTGGTTCTGTCTAATGACTCGTTCAACACTTGCAATCCATTCCTTTCATCTTCTAAAGTTGATAATTCGTCATTATATTGTTTTCATATCTTTCAGAGTTGTTTTTCTTAGAAGTGTTGTGGTCACAAATATATAGTTCTGGCTTTGCTGTCTTCCCTCAGCATCAGTTCATTTGAGTCTTCCCAGGTTAACTCGGAAACTAAAGCCTTTCTTCATATCTCAACACTAGTGCCTTCCTTTGAGATGATATCCAATGTGTTCTATATGTATACTGTTGGGACATAGTTGCTCGCTAGAATCTCTTTCATTAGATAGTGATGTGTGATAGCCTAGAGAAGAAAAAGTTCAGTGCAATCATGATAGCTGTCTACAATTATCTGAATGTATCACGTTGGGGCAGGAAGAAAGAGATAAGATTTATTCCGTTTCACCTCAAAGGGAATGACTAAGGAAAACTTGATGCAAGTTACAAGGAGCAATTAAACTTAATGTCAAGAAACAGCAAATACTGTTTTTTGCTTTCTTTGTATCCCTAGCACTTAGCACAGTGCCCAGCACATAGTAGGTACTTAATAAATGTGTGTTGACTTCTTAGAGTTCATTAATGTCCCATTTCATTCATTTTTAAAATTTATTTAACTTTTTACATTCATTTTCACAAATTTTTGGGTTCCAAATTTTCTCCCCTTTTATCCCCTCCCCCACCCCAATACCCCAAGCAATCTAATTTTCCCTATCTCCAATCTGCCCTCTCTTCTGTCATCCCTCCCTTCTCTTGTCTCCATCTTCTCTTTTCTCCTGTAGGGCCAGATGACTTTCTATTCCTCATTAACTGTATGTCTTCTTTCCTTGTTGCAACAACAATACTAAACAGTTGTTCCTAAAACTTTGAGTTCCAAATTCTCCCCATCCCTCCCTCCCCACCCTTTGGGACGGCAGGCAATTCAATATAGGCCATATCTGTGTAATTTTGCCAATGACTTTCCTGATAGTCGTGTTGTGTAAGACTAACTGAATTACCATCCCTCCTAACCTGCCCCTCGTTGTTTCTCTTCTGTCTTTTGATCCTGTCCCTCCCCAAGTGTTGACTTCAAATTGCTCCCTCCTCCCTTTGCCCTCCCTTCCATCATCCCCCCCCTTGCAATATCTCCTTCTCCCCCACTTTCTTATACTGTAAGATAGGTTTTCATAGCAAAATGAGTGTGCATTTCACTCCTTCGTTTAGTCAAATGTGATGAGGGTAAACTTCTTGTTTTTTGTGTTTTTTTTTCTCAGCTCTCCTCTTTTTCCCTCCACTAAAAAAACTCCTACCTGCCTCTTAAATGACATATAGTTACCCCCTTCCCTTTCCCTCTCTTTCCTCCCACTACATTTCTCTCCCACCATTTACCTTAGTTTCTTTTAAGGTATGGTCCCATCCTATTCAGTTCAATCTGTGCTCTCTATCTCTGTATGTGTGTGCATGTGTGTATGTGTGTGCATGCGTGTACATATGTATGTGTGGTCCCACCAACTACCCAGATACTGAAAAGTTTTAAGAGTTAGAAATATTGTCTTTCCCTGTATGAATGTAAACAGTTCACTTCTGGTAAGTCCCTTAAGACTTCTCTTTGCTGTTTACTTTTTCATGCTTCTTCTCATTCTTGTGTTTGAAAGTCAAATTTTCTTTTCAGCTCTGGTCTTTTCATTAAGAACGATTGAAAGTCCTCTGTTTCATTGAAAGACCATATTTTCCCTTGAAGTATTATACTCAGTTTAGCTGGGTAGGTGATTCTTGGTTTGAGACCTAGTTCCTTTGCCTTCTGGAATATCCTATTCCACGCCCTTCGATCCCTTAATGTAGAAGCTGCTAGATCTTGAGTTATCCTGATTGTATTTCCACAGTACTGGAATTGTTTCTTTCTAGCTGCTTGCAAGATTTTTTCCTTGAGCTGGGAGTTCTGGAATTTGGCCACAATGTTCCTAGGAGTTTCTCTTTTTGGATCTCTTTCAGGTGGTGATCGATGGAGTCTTTCAATACTTATTTTGCCCTCTGGTTCTAGAATGTCAGGGTAGTTTTCCTTGATAATTTCATGCAAGACGATGTCTAGGCTCTTTTTTTGATCATGAGTTTCAGGTAGTCCCATAATTTTTAAATTGTCTCTCCTGGATCTATTTTCCAGGTCAGTTGTTTTTCCCATGAGATATTTCACATTCTCTTCCATTTTTTCGTTCTTTTGGTTTTGTTTGGTGATTTCTTGGTTTCTCATAAAGTCATTAGACTCCATCTGTTCCATTCTAATTTTGAGAGAACTATTAAATTCAGTGAGCTTTTGAGCCTCTTTTTCCATTTGGCTCATTCTGCTTTTGAAAGCATTCTTCTCCTCATTGGTTTTTTGAACCTCTTTTGCCAATTGAATGAGCCTATTTTTCAAGGTGTTAATTTCCTCAGCATTTTTTTTGGGTCTCCTTTACCAAGGTATTGACCGGTTTTTCATACTTTTCTTGCATCTCTGTCATTTCTCTTCCCAGTTTTTCCTCCACCTGTCTAATTTGCTTTTCAAAATCCTTTTTGAGCTCTTCCAAGCCCACCCCCCACCCCCCTGGGGTGTCTGGGGTACTGAGGCCCCGCCCTCCACATCTTTCCCTGATGGCAAGAATACGTCCTCGTCATCAGATCCGAATGTTGGGATCATTTGCATTTGTTGGAAAAAACTCTCTATAGTCTTATTTTTCTTCCCTTTTCTAGGCATTTTCCCAGCCAGTTACTTGACTTCTGAGATTCCTTTCCACCCCTGCCTGGATTGGCCCAGCTAGTACTTGGCCTCTGAGATTCAAATGGGCTTTCCACGGCAAGCTTTAGTTCTGGTGCTGGGGTGGGGGGCCCCGCCTCCTAGGCTCAGTTCCCTCAGGGGCTTTATGCAGAGGCCTTCAGTAATAGGGCAGGGTGGGGGCAGGGCCGTCTCCCAGGCTCTGCCCCCTCAAGCCGTTCATGCAGAGACCTTCCGTAATGAAGATCCTGCCTGCTGCTGGGGGATTCCTGAGTCCCGGGCTGCTGCTGCCTCAGCCGCTGCCCACACCTCTGCCTCCGCCGCTTCCTGCCCCTGTCTCTGCCACCGCTGCTTCTTCCTGAGGGGGCCCGAGTCACGGAGACGCCCTGCTCCCCTCTCCTCCAGCCCGGCCTTCTCTCTCACTGACCTGTAGCTTCTGTGGGCGGAGGGACTTTCCCGGCTGCTGGAGCTTCCGTCTCTGAAGCCTGCTTGGATCAGCTTCTCTGGGGCTGCGGCCAGGGCAGCGCTGGGGGTGGGGTCCACTTTCTGGGGTGCGACGGACCCTGGGGATGGGTCTCCAGGGCTCCCTGGAATGGAAATCTCTTCCACTCCCTTTCTGCACACCTTGTATTGACCCAGAAGTTATGGGGTTCTCTTTTTACATTAATTCTATGGGCTTTGGTTTCCGAGCTTGTAAATGTGCGTCCTTCTACTCCGCCATCTTGGCTCCGCCCATTTCATTCATTTTTAAATAATTTGATCAATTATTCCTTAAACAATAAGCTTCCTCATGGTTTCGAGTTCTTTGCTACAACAAAGTGTGGCTATGAATACTTTAGGACAATATGTGTCTTTCACTTTTTCTTTGAGAAGACAAATTGCAGTATTGTGTGATGCACAGTTTATTGACTTTTAGGATATAGATCCAAATTGATTTCTAGAACGGTTGAACCTATTTGAAACTCAGCCAAGAGTGCAATAAGATGCTATCCTTTCACAGCCCTTCCAAAAATGATCATTTTTCATTTCTGTCATCTTTGCCAAACTGAGAGGAGTGAGGTAGAAGCACAATTGTTTTAGTTTGCATTTCTCCTACTATTAGTAATTCAGGGCATAGCTATCGGTCACTTGGATATCTTCCCTTGAGAACTGCCTGCTCCTTTGCTTTGACTTTTTATCTTTTGGCAATAAGCTCTTGTATCAAATTTTATCAGAGGATTTGCTGCAAGCAATTTTCCCAGTTAAGTCTTTCCTTTCTCATTCTAACTGCACTGTTTTAGTTTGTGTGAAAACTTTTCAATTTTATGCAATGAATACTCATAATTTTATTGGCTATATTGCTTTCTACGTCTTCTTCAATACTGTTCCCCTGCTCATAAGTATGAAAGGTATATCTTTCTATTCATCTCTATTTTGTGATGGAATAATATAGAGAGAGACAGTCTTGAAGGAACCTAGAAAACCCTGAGGTGAAATTCTGCCATTGATACATCTGTGTGACCCTAAGCAAGTCACTTAACTTTTCAGTGTTCCAAGAAACTCTTTTAGGACTTTAAGTTGCAGAGAAGGCATTGACCTGCATGGTTAATGGGACTTTCCTCACCTGTGATTTCCTAATTCCAATGAAATCCCATAGCTAGTCTCATTGCTTATCCCTTTTCCTTTTTATATCTAGGTAATCTGTTAATTTAGTTCTTACTGTGGCATAAGGGGTGAGATGTTGCTATAACCCTAATTTCTTCCAGACTCTTTACCATCATTTTTTGCTGAATAGAGAGTGAATCCTCATCCTACTGGCTTGTGTTTTTGAGTTTATCAAAGACTATTTTAATCTTAATACAGGACCTTCATTTATCCCTGTTAAATATAATTTTATTAGATTTCAACCCATTTCTGGGACCTGTTGAGACCTTTGGTTTACAACCAGTGCCTGAAATACAACCCAAGCTGACAGTAGCTGGGTATTTCCTGCATTGGCCATTCAAGATCTGAAATATCTTTGGTCTGTGTCCACAAATTCTAGGACTGTTGAAAGAACCTCCCTATAATTCTGTTTTCCCTGTCCTTGTTTCAATCAGGAATAGAACACATCTGTATCGATGATTCTCTGATTCCAGGCCTGGCTGAGTATCCTTGGAGGTGTGGAATAAACTTCTTGGAAAGGAAGCATCACTGAGGACTAGAGATGTGTCAGCAAAGTCCTAGCCTAAGTCTCACCTTGGCTCGTCTATATTCTAGCACCATTGACCTAATGACCTGCTTCTTGTTTTCTCACTTCTTTCTTCTTTGACCTCCAGGATTTGTTTTTTCTGTTCTTTCTTGACTAATTCCCTATTTTTAAGACCAAGGCTTAACCCTAATCTTTTGTCCTCCATTCTGACTCTACAGCTCCCTGCTTCTTGCTTCACCATTGATCACTAGGTTCTAGAGCCAGCATAGCATTTAAAGGCAGATGGAAGCACAGTGAACAGAGGGCTGGAAGTAGAGCCAAGGAAACTTGTGTGACCCTGGCTAAGTCACTTAACCTCTGCCTCATTTTCCTCAACTTAAAAATGGGAATACAGTTATCTCTTCTACACTGTGACTTTCCCCATCACAGTTTTGATACATCTTGGGTTGAAATAAGACATTAAATGGGCATATTTTTGGCCTTTTGTGGAAGCTGGAGATAACATGTGAAGGCCACTAGACAACAAAGAAGAAGTTTAGAAACTCAGACATGTATAATATATATGTATACTATTGTATGATATCAGCATATTTTATCTTTTAATATTATAAACATCCCATAAAAGAAAAAGAAGAAAATTCAGACAGTCAAAAAGTTTTACACAGATTTTCTAGATCATGTGCCCCTAACCCCCATGATGTAGATGAGATAAGGGTAATAGCAACACCTACCTCATGGGGTTGTTGTGAGAATAAAATGAGATAATATTCATGAAATGCCTAGTATACTGCCCAGCACACGATAGGTGTTATATTAATGCTTATTCCCTCCTCTTTTTGACCCCAGCATATCCTGACCTCTGGGCTCTTTAACTCTGACCTGCTTGCTCTGCGCTCCAACCAAACTCATTTACTCATCATTGCCTAAACATATCCTTTGCTCTCCTCTCCCTGTGCAATGCTCTTGGCTTTCTCGGAACATCCTCCACTTATTTCTGCACATTTAAATCCTACCTTGCTTAAAGCGTAAGCTTCAATTCCACTTTCTTCTTCTGGGAAGTTTTTTTATCTCTCAGAACTCTGCATTTGTTTCCAATCTAGTGCCTACATTGTGGTTATCTTATATTTGCCTTATTTTGCCTAATTGACTGCAGATCTTTTCCATTTTTCTTCTGTTTGTTGCATTCCTTCCATTTTAATTCTTAAACACCCTAGAAGTAACTTTACTCAGTTGGTTCTCTCCCTAGGGTTTCTTTAAACTAACTTTCCTAAAAAAAGTCAACCACCTAGAAAAGGAGATCTGGAATCTTAAGGAAGAAAACAACTCCTTGAAAATTAGAATTGGACCAGGAGAAGTCAGTGAAGTTACAAGAGACCTAGAAATGATAAAACAAAGTATACAGATTTAAAAAATAGAACAGAAAATGAAATATCTCATAAGAAACCCAACTGACCTAGAGAATAGATCAAGAAGAAAAAGCACAAAAATAATCAGATTACCTGAAAGCTATGATTAAAAAAAAGAATCTTCATACAATAATACAAGAAATAATTAAAGAAAAATTGTCCTTAAGTGTTGGAAGAAGAGGGAAAAGTAGAAATAGAAAAAAATCCAATACTCACCACCTGAAAGAGATCCTATGAGAAAAACCTACAGGAATACCATTGGTAGATTCTGAAACTCCCAGCTCAAGGAGAAAATATTATGAGCAACAAGAAAAAAAATTAAAATATGATGGAGCCACAATTAGAATTCCACAAGACCTAGCAGTAGCTCCATTAAAAGACAGCAGGTCTTGGAACTATATATCAAAGAACAAAGGAATTGTGTTTGTGAATGAAAATATCTTGCCCTGCAAAGTTAAGCATAATCCTAAACAAACATAAAAATGCTGCATATCCAATGAACTGCCAGACTTTCAGGATTTTTTTGCAAAAAGACCTGAAATCTATAGAAAATTTGACATAATAAGATACAAGAGAAGTAAAAGGTAAACATCAAAGACTGATTACAAGGGACTCAATAAGGACAGGGTAAATTGCATGTCTAAGATTATATTATAGTAATTCATAATTCAAAAGAAAGATTGAGGGAAGGTTGAATATGATGTGATACTAAAAAGCAAACCATCTAGGAGAATTTAAAAAGAGCAATTACCTTGTGCGAAGAAGGACTGAAACAGAGGAATTAGATGGAGGAGCAGGGCGGGTAGTTTTGGAACCCTACTCTCATCAGGTTAATGGGTTAAAGAGGGAACAACATATATGTATCTAGACGGGCATAACAGTCTTCTAAATTCAGAAAGAAACAGCAGAGTTAGGGGATAAGGAAAGGGGAGAGGATAAGAGAGGGATTTTTGGTATGGGGGTAGGTTCAGTAATAGGAGGGCAAGGTAATGGGTACAAGAAAAGTAGAGGAGTCAGGAAGGATAGGAAATAAGAGATACACACAAACATAAAATAAAGATCAGGAGTAGAATTCATTAGGGGAAAAAATAAACTGATTTTCCTCTCTATCACTTCTATGCTAATATTGTTCATTGACTTCCATCATTAAAGGCGACTAGAAGGTAAAGTGAATAGCTCACAGGCCTGGAGTCAGGAAGACCTGAATAAAAATATTGTTTCCTAGTTGTGTGACCCTGGGAAAGTCCCTTAACCTCTGCTTCCCTCAGTTTCCTAGACTGTAAAATGGGGATCATGATAGCAGTTACCTCAAACGGTTGTTGTGAGAACAGAAGGAAATAATAGCTATAAAGCACATAGCACAATGCCTTCAATAGGATACATAGTAGGAGATTAATAAACACTTATTTTTCCCCCATCATATTTTTTCATAAAATTTTAAAAACAAGCTTATATTTGGCTCCATATAGACATACATCAGAGCTTTATAGGTAGCCAAGCTGGTGAGAAAATCTCTTCTCTGGAGCCTGGTATTATCTTGTTCCAGCACTGTCTATGGAAGTGAGGTAGAAGACCTTCTGTTTATTTACTTCTTGAGAAATGTGTATTACCTGTCAAGGTAATTACCTACAAGATTGAATCGTATCTCACTTAGGGTCCATCAGAGTGTTCTGCACATAGAAAATGCTCCATAAATGATTGCTAAATCAATTTTAATAAAGGAATGACAATTGGAGCACCAGTGATAAGTAAAGTTTTTTTTATAGTGTCTTGTGGCTTGCAAAATACTTGAAACTTAAGATTTAAGTGGTAACCAAATATTCTTTTTTTCTTTAGGGAGAAAAATTTCAAGGTTAGAGAAAAATTTAAAAAAAACAACATTTGATATCTCAAGGTTTGTTTCATATACAGATCCTTCTAGTGCAATATATGTGTATATGTGTATGTATATATGTATATGTTAAACACACATATGTATCCTTTTAAAAAGTGAGGTATTAAATTGGGCCAAAAATTTGTTTTGAAAGCATTTTAAGAAATAATAACATGTAGAGTAGTACATTGAACATTGGATTAGAAGGCAGGTCTGGGTTCTAATTCTAGCTCTTTCGCTACTTTGCTGTGGGACTTTGGAGGAGTCACTGAACCTTTCTGCTTTGTAATAGCAGCCTTAAAATGAAGGTGGTCTAAGATTTCTTAGGTTCTTTCTAGTTTTGTGGCTTTAGTTCTTTTATTTTTTCCCCTTTGTAACTTTATCTTTCTAGGTCAGGACAGATAGTATGATGTTGTGGTAAGTTCCCTCCATTTGAGTCAGGAGTTTTGAGTTCCAGTCTCCATTCAGACACTTAGTTTTTGTGTGAACCTATAAAATTAACTTAGTCTCTCTGAGCCCTGGTTTCCTCATTTGTAAAATGGAGGTGATGAGTACATTTGTTTTCCTTGATTTAAAGCATTTATTGTGAGTCAAGTGATCAGTAAACTTTAAAATATTATATAAATATAAGTGATTATTATTAACGGACTTTCCCTCATATCTTACTAGTAGTTCAGGAACCTACAGTAAGTAAGCCTGCATCCATTAATAAGGGCAAGAGCTATATTTGACTAAATCCTGTATTTTATTGGGGTTTAAGAAATATTTCCCCAAAATAATGTGATTTCTCACAAAAGTTTTGGGTGCACTTTGTTCAAACCTTTGGCTTGACCTTGAGATGTTGGTTTCCATGCTTGAGACAAAAGGTCACCAGTAATACCATGTTTATCCAGTGGGAGGGGGAATTATGGGAGGTTCCAGAGACAGACCATCCAGCACAAGAAATTATAGACTCAATTTGGCTAATTTTACATAATTTGGCAGAACACATAATTATCCTCTGGAAAAATATTTCAGGAACACATGGGTAAGAAATTTATAATAATAACGAGAAACTCTTTGTTCTCCAACAGCAATGTGCATTTCTGAGCCTCAATAATGGCTTATGAAGGAAAATGCAGAGAATTTAGTTTTATGGCAACCAAAGAAAACAATTTTAATTAAGCAAGTATTGGCTTTCTCCTAAGCTTCCAATGGCTCTGATGAGAGAAAACGGGGAAATGCAGTTTAGCTTGGAATCCCTGATGATATGACGAAGGGTGTAGGTTATTTAAAAAAAAGTCAAAAAGTCATCTGTTTGAGGATTGCCAACATGAGGGACTATAGAAGAATATGAACGTTCTTGCAGAGTAAATTCGTTCCTTTCCACCCCAAGGAGGGGAAAAGTAACTTTCAATAACATCATCCCAGAAGAATCTATTTCATTTAGCCTTCTGGACCAGGTAATAAGAATTCTACAAGCACAGAGCAAACAAGAGGTTCCTCTGCCTCCTTTCCAAAGACTCCTGGGAAGATAATGCCAGGCTCCAGGGTAGAGTTGGCTTCCCCAGCTTGGCTGCCAATGTAACTGATGCTTTTCCACATGGGGCTGAACGAAAGCCTCCCCAAGAGAGTCGGGGTAGGAGCCTATGAGTTGTGGGGCAATCCTGGTCACACGCAAACCCTGTGCCCTGGTCACACATTTGGTAAATGCTGGAGATACTGCCTCTGTCTACAGGGTTCCAGCTTGGTGGTGGCCTCACCACAAAACCCTTCTCTCCTTCTGCCAGTTGAGAGTGATCTCTCATTCTCCTAAAATTTTCCTAGACCCTTTTGTTTTATTCTGTCCTCTGCCCTTATTACATATCTTCTTGCACAGGAATATGCTAGTAAATGTTTAACAACCAGATCTCTGGGGGTAGAGGGGGAGAAAAATAAGTATGAACCCTTTTATGTTTAATATGAATTAGTAACATTTCTTCTATTACATACTCAAGTTTAGACAATCCATAAAACAATGAATCAAGCTTTGATTGGGAACATTTACAGATTTCTAAGTTGTAAATGTTCACATTGAAAATACAAAAAATTTCATTTTGACTTCCTTTTCATGGTACTAGGAAGAGAAAAACCACATCTTTGGTTGCCATTCAAGCTGTGCCCCCCTTCCTCCTCTTCTGGGCCAAGTCCGTTGTTGCCCCCGCTGCATTCTCTGTCTCTCCATGACCTCGGCTACTTTGTCTCACCCCTGGGCTGCTGGGGGTCTGGGAAAAGGGACCAGAAATACTTCTTGCCTCTCTGTGTCTTCTTGCTTCTCTCCTTCAAGGCTCTGATTCCATCTTAAAATCATCGGATGTTTCCGTGTGTCAGGACAATCAAAAACTCCAAATTCCAGCGTTTTATGCAGATTCAGGCTATTCCTACCCTTGCAGGAGAGTATCACTAATAGATAATAAACCTGAGGGTCAAAGAGATTAAGAAGATTGGCAAATTAAAGGACAAATAAACTTTAGCAAGTGCTTCCCCTGTGCCAGGCACTTTACCGGAGATGGGCGTACAAACACAACGAAAGTCCTTTTCCTTAAAGAACTTATGTTCTATGGGAGAGGCAACAGGTACCTGCAAAAGCATAGAAGAGTAAATGCAAGATAATGGAGTGGTGGTTGGTGATGGCTGTGACACATGAAAAGGTGGAGAAATAGAATTTTGTGTAATTAATCATTTTACGATTTCCTCAGACAACCCACTCAATGCTAATATGCCCTTGGAAGAAAGGGTATTCCTGAGGGTGACGATCAACTCTGATTGGTTAGCAACTAATGAGGGTTATAATGAGAGCTGGGCTTATTCTAATGAGGGTCTGGGGACATGATCCTGATTATTCTGTCTTGGTCAAAGAAGGCTCTTCCCAGAACACCCCAGTTTAGGACAATCTAGACAAAAGGGGGAATCCACTTCCATTCATATCTGTTTGACTAAAACACAATAGGTCAGAATCCACCAATTCACCTAAACTAGCTTTCCCAGTTGGGTGGGGTCTGAACAAGATGAAGAAGAATGTTAGAGAATGAATGAATAGAAAGGGAAAAAATTCTGAATCTCCCCAATAGTAAATGGTTATTAATATATGAGAAAAACAATCATTTTTCTTGTGGTGTGGTGTTGGTATTGGTGGTACAATAAGTACAGTGATAGCCTGATTTTACCTGGGGATTGGAGTAGTGCCATATAGAAGGTGCTTGAAATGGGATTTGAAGGAAACAAGGGATTATATGAGGCAGAAGGGAGAAGAGAGTGAATTCTAGGGTAGGGAGACAACTCATCCAAAGGCAAAAACAGAGCAAAAAGAGAACAGTAAGTATCACATATGGGATTTGAATCCAAGTCTCAGCTGACTCCAAATTCAATGCTATTTCCATCGTATCAGCTGCCTCAAGAATAGGAATTTTTTCACCTAGGAAAAAAAGGTAGGGGTTGGGTGGTAACAGCAGTGCAGAGGGAGTCTAATTCTAGGTGGAATTACTGGGAGAGATAGCCCATTGCCTAGTCCTTGTCTCTGCAGGGCTTGGGGGAGAAGTGGGGGTGGTAGCAGATGGGGTTGTTGGGTTGCAGTAGCATCGAAGACTGGGGGTGGAGGTGGGTAGTGTCTATATGGTCAGTTGTGGCAATGGAACTGCACCCTACAAAGGGGAAAGCATAGTTCCCCTTCCCCTCCATACCAAGTAGAATCATGCTCCTCTGTAGGACAAAGCCCTGTTTATCCAGGGTTATTGATGTCTTTATTCAAGGATTCCTTTTTCTGGATAATACAGCATAAAGACTAGTAATTGAATATAACTTATTATTATGTTCCAAAAGCATTAGTATTCTATGGCACTGAGTGTCTTACAGGAGTGAATAGTACTGAGAAAAATGATCCCTTTTATTTATATAGGATCTGTCTTAACCGTCCTACCTCCCTGCTCTGCATATCCTACACTACACCCTCCTGCAATCCCTTCCTCCTCCTTGGGCATCTCTCTTCTTCCCGAAACAAGCTCAGAATGATGGGCCGAGATGTCTCTTTAAGCTCCTTCCTCTAAGTGCTCATCCTGTACCACAATTCAATAAACCTTTTGAACTCACCTACTCTTGCGAAACATTGTGGTAGGAAATCGGACTTTTCTTCAAGGTCATCTGCCGTAACACTAGGGATTTGTTAGCTTTGTGATTTGGCAGAGTCTGCTGTTTCATATTTCCTAGAGTACAGGGGCTAGAAATCCTTTCCCTGAAAAGGACAAGAAGATGAAATCCAAAACTCTGAATTTAGTTAGGGACCTAGCCTTTGTTTTAGGCTAAAATTAGCTATTGTTTTGACTTCTTTTGAATAGTGGAGGATTGAAGGATCTGGCCTGTGAATGTCTCAACAGCCACAACAAGCGATGTCTAGTGGTAACTCAAGATTCTGAGTCCCAGACTTCTTGACTTGGTGTTAGATAATGATGTATAACTCCCATTAAAAGATGATTGTAAGTCTATGTTCCTAAAATTCATTTTAGGGTTGCAACTCTCCTCCCTCTGCCTCTCCACCTCCAAACCCATAGGAGCTAGGTTAACTTTGTTTCCAAAATCCTTTTTAATTAGCATGTAGATAGAGTTA
This sequence comes from Bettongia penicillata ogilbyi, assembly GCA_023548195.1. Classification (NCBI taxonomy): domain Eukaryota; kingdom Metazoa; phylum Chordata; class Mammalia; order Diprotodontia; family Potoroidae; genus Bettongia; species Bettongia penicillata. The sequence goes on along the minus strand of JAJHZJ010000025.1, from coordinate 1,946,832 downwards.
GGGGCCAGAACAAAAACTAAATGAGGAAGGCAAGGACATTAGCCTCTGCCCACCACCCCTGCCCTCCCATATTCTCACCTTGATTATGCATAACTGCAAGCAACAAAACCCCCAACTTCTATCTCATATTTTGCCCAGTAGAAAACATCGCTAGTCTCCCTAGAATGATTTTTGGATTTCTTTTCCTTTCCTTGAGCCAAAATCTGTCTTTTTGTACTTTTGACCTCCCATTTCTAGCTCTGTCTGGGGCCAAATGGAACAAGTACAATCCCTCTTCAAAATGACAAGTCCTCAAATATTTAACAATATCTTTCATAAAGTTTCTCTTCTCTGGGCGAAATATTTCCAGTTACTTCAACAGATCATAGATCTAGAACTAAAAAATTCCTTAAAGACCATGTAGAATCATAGATCTAGAGAGCATAAAGTTTCAACATTGGAGTTTAGGGATGAGGAAACCAAGTGACAGATTAAGTGGCTTGTCTAGTATCATACAACTGGTAAATAGAAAAGCCAAGATTTGAACCCAGATCCTGTGTCTTCAGATTCATTGATTTTTCTATTACCCCGTACTGCTACCATATCCTCTGACATGATTTCCGGTCCTTTCAGAAACCTTGTCTCCTTAAGACATACTTCAATTTTCACATGTCCTTCCTAAAATGTGACATCCCCAAGTGAACACAGTATGCCCTATGTTTTCTGATCAGGATATAATTCTTTTTAAAGACACTATGCCTCTATTATTTCAGTTTATGTAGTATTACTATTGATATATAATGCAATATGTATGGATTTTCAGCCACTAAAACTCCCAACTCTTTTTCACATAAACTGTTGAATAGCCATACCTGAGTGATTCTCCATCTGTCCTTTTTCAGAATCCAAATGTAGGATTTTACATATATCCTTCCTGAATTTTGTCTTACCATATACAGGTCATTGTTCTAGACTGTTAACAGCTTTTGTAGTCTTTCTCATACTGCCTAATAAAATAGGTATCCTTCCCAAATTTATGAGGTCTGAAAATTTGATAAACCTTCATTAATGTCATTAAAAAAATGCTGACTAGAACAGGGTCAAGACCAAGTCCCTGGAATGTTCCATGAGAGCAGAAATAAGCTTGTTTCAGTAGAAAATAAGATGAACTTAGAGTTTGAACTTTTGCTTTTTCATTTACTGCCTGTGTGACCTTGAGCAAGTCATGGGGACTATTGCCTTTCCAAGTCTATTGCAATGATTTATTAACCTCTGCTTTGGGGGTCTTGTTATTCAACCAGTTCTGAATTCCCATTTAACTATGTTATCTTTTGTTTCTGTTTCCTTTTTTTGGTAATCAAAAATATCAACTCTTATTGTTATTGTTTTTAAATTGATTTATGTATTTTACAGGCAATTAAGTAGCATGGTGGAGAGAGTTTCGGGTCTGGAGTTAGGAAAACCCGAGTTCAAATCCATCCTGAGAGCCTTACTAACTATATGGGCTAGTCATTTAACTTTTATTTGCACAGTTTCTTCACTTGTAAAATGGGGATAGTAATTGCACAGTTGTTGTTGAAGATAAAATGAAAAAAATGTTCATAAAGTACTTAGCACAACTCTTGGCACATGGTAGGTCCCTTCCTTTGCTTTTGCATCACAAACGATATGAGCATCTAGCCTAAACTTTCCATTTTGTTCCCAAGAATAGCATGAGAGATTTCCGTTAAGTGATTGAAGTCTATCTCATGGGGCTATCTATTTTTCCTTTCAGAAATCTGGGCAACTTTTACTGATAACTAATTTTACTGATATAACTAATTTTACTGATAACCAGTCCTGCTGGTTATCTTTCCTTCTCCTCCCTGACTTTTCAAAGATCACAGATAATGGCTCAGGCATCACATCTATTTGTATTTTCTGTAGCCCAGGGAAGTAGTTTGCCATGGTCTGTCTGATGAATGGAGGTCAATGCTTTCTTAATTTTTTTCATCAACTATTTTCTTTTCTTCAATGTATGGGCTTCTATAGATAGTCACATCTCATTTATGAGTCACATTTCACCAGGCTTCTCAGATTTCTCACTTAGTTTCAGTTTCATGTAAATCATTTTCGTTCTCCCTCTGTAAGTTAAGAAAAAAAAATCTTCCTAATTGGTAAAGAAAACAGAAGCAAAATAAGAGTTGAGTTTCAGGTTTTTATCTTGTTTCTGCCATCCATTATCATTGACCCATCCTGCCCGAATAGCCAGCCAACTTAGCTAAACATTCTCTTTCCCCTCTGAATCTGCCAACAGACTCAGCATGTTCTACATTTTAACACTCCTGATACTAATGTTACAGGATCATGTAATCTTTCCATATTCATCCTGTCTCCAATACTTTACTTTCTTCCATCTTCTGAAGAAACTGTTTTTGAAATCTAAGTTGATTGATGAGCTTCCTGTACATCCACATCAATTTTTGATGCTTTTTGTTTTCCTTTATTAGAATAATTTGTTTTATAATATTTTAGTCCTTGGGACAGTCTCATTCCTCTTGGATTGATTTCCTCAGTAGAATTTTAGCTGATTGGATTTTAGGCATCTTTCTCTGAACACGTTGAAATCTATTCTCCCCAAACCTAGGACAGGCACTAAATTATGTCTTGCTTTCCTCTCTTCATCGGTCACAAACTTTAAGCTGAGATGATCATTTCCTCTCAAGGTTCCCATCATTTTTCTTTGATAACTACCTTCTTTCTATTGGTCAGAATTAGGTTCAGAGTAACAGCACCCTTCATTTTTTCCTCTGAAGTTTGAAGGTGATGTTATTATTAAGGAAGCCAAGAATTTATCAGATGGTTTTAACGAAAGAGAGTTCCAGCAAATGTCTAAATGACTGAAGCATCTGATAACTCCCGTATCCAGGGGTGTGCTGAAGCCAACTCCTACTGGCTTACCAAGAGCTAATTGTTAAATTTTCAGTGGGAAAATTTATGCTTTGGAAATTGGAAAATGCTCCAGATTAGGGCTCAATTATTGTTTTCTTAATTGTCTGGACTTAAGAAAGTGATCAAGAATTTGTGGAGATAATAATGCAGATTATATAAATATTATATGGTATACTATATATCAACAAGAGAAAATAATGCAGATTAAGCTTAAAAATGTGGCTTGCAGACTTTTGTGGGGAGAGCTGGTTGTTAAACATTTACCATCACACCCCTGCCTAAGTCATACCTCCAAGCCAGTTTTGTACCAGATAAATATTTAAGGTTTTCTAATTACCTCATTTAATAAATGAGATTCATTTAATCTATCCCACGACGCACATTTCAATCACAATTTATTCATTTGTTTTATGGAAATACTTAACCATGATCATCTCTGCATATTGAGATTACTATTCACTATCATACTTACTTTTCTTATAAAACCTAGTCGGGGACTATATACTGGTTGTGCAGGGAAAGAAGCTGAAAACCCCATGCATAATTCTTTATTGTTAAATCAAACTCTGATTCTTCATCACAGAATCTCGGAATATTAAAGTTGGAAGAGACTTTAGCGGTTATCTAGATGAGAAGTGTCAAACCCAGGGCTCAGATGACCTGAGTGAAGTCTGAATCAGGTCAAAATGTAACTGGGAAATATTTAACAAAATAAACCAAAATGCAACAGAACATAGATAATGTTAATATATGGCTTTTGAAATCAATATGATGCAGTATGTAGTTTCCTTCTATTTGAGTTTGACCTCACCCATCTTGACCAACCTCTTCATTTTACACCTGAGAAACCAGACCTAGAAAGGTGAGGTGACTTCCCAAACAAGAGCAAGCATCAGAGAAGCAGAGAGCCGTGGTCCTCCGGCATCAGTCAGTGCTCTTTCTCTTATTCAGGTTGCCTCCCTATTATAGGAAGCCATATTCCACTGTCATTTCATGATTCTAATTGGTGGAAGAATTCTTACTTTTCCTTTCACATAAGTCACATAAGTTTCTGGGTTACTGAAAGTTTCAAATCTTTTGCTTATATAAGTTAGTTATATGGAAAACCTGGTTGGCTCTTCCTTCCTGTAAATGGTTTTGACTAGGAAACCCTGACGCTTTGCTATGCAATCTCATCTGGTCTGGCCAGACAATTCCTTAGTCATGGTTTGAGAGAGTATGCAGGTGGAGAGTTTGACAATGAAGTCATATTCCATTGACAGAATGAGAATAAGATATATGAGGTGAGCATGGCATGTTTTAATGTTTTGAAAGAAATACTTGAAATCTTGAACATCCCCAAATAAAGGTATAATCTAGGACTCTGGTCTGTATCCATTTATGAATATCTTTGATTGTAACTGGTAGACTATTTTCACATTACTTTTTAAAGAAGTCATGAAAATCTCCATTTTTAAACTTATAGGATATTTCCCTGCTTCCACTTATAAACAAACTTCATACAAAAAGGTACTGGGATAAACAAAGATCATTTTCATCAATTACTTCGAATTTTTGTCAAGGAAACATTTACACATAAAATGAAAGATCCCTATTATTTGGAAATTAGCACACATCTTTTTATCCTCCCCCAAAAGGGTTGAATATTTTTCTAAATCCTTTATTGTATTTCCTGAATTTTTCCTATGTCCTGTGTATTTTGGACTTGCTGGCTTTGCATTATATCCTGTGTTGGGTTTTTTTCCCCTCTTTTAGTTAACCAGACTATGGTCAGGATTCATGACTCTTAACGCCTGTCATAGGACATGCTAAATCAATTACAGAAGTACTGAATGAGTCTAAAAATTTTCTACCCAAAATGCTTTGTTGAAGTTGTGAGGTTAAATTAAATACAGAATCCTGTCTTTACCATTAGAGTTTATTTCTTTAAGCCAAAGGCTCTTCTCAAAAAGTCATGCATCCTGACATTTAGGACATGTTGCCCTGGCTGGGCTGCCTAGGCTTGAAACAGCCTGGACAGGTCACCACCCTTATTATAAAAGACTCCTAAGTGTACCAGTTTGGCTTTGGATTCATTTTGAAGATTTACTTCTTTAGGCAATTTGAATTGGTGACCATTGCAGGGAGTTAGGCCTTGGGTTTCCTTTTTCATACCAGACTTGAAGAGCCAAGCCGGAAATGACATTAAAATTGGCTGGTCTCCGTGGCTTCATTTGCTTTCATTCTCACTATGGGACCAGCTGGCACCAAGGGTTTGTTTGGAAACCATGAAACTCAAGTCTTAGAAAATGAATGCCAGAGGGAGACAGAAAGAGCTTGTTTTTGAATTTCCATAGGTTTGTGGGGACAGAAAAGGAGTTGAATGAACGTTTGCCAATTTTGTCACATGAAACTTTGCAAACAAGTCCCTCAAAATTTTCATCAACTCTTGCATGATAATGAATGGCATGACAGAGGTCCATCACAGAAGGGTGCTCTCTAAACTCCAAAGAGAATGACAGCTAGAAATAAGCTGCGCAAGTGCTCACTTGTACAGTAGGTCTGGAACACATTCTGTCTTTCCATTTTAGAGGGAATTTAAATCAATCAATTGACTGATTTACCTACTATAAGTTGAAGAAATCAGAAGCATTCTGTTTTCTCAGCTCCTTCAACACAACATGATGTTGGCCAAGAGAGAAGTGAAGCGTGTTAAGATGTAAGGTCCATTTCAATCCCTGTTTACAAGAATAACCACGTAATAATGTGGTTATTAGGTAAGAAGGCCATTCCCTGTATTTTGTTTCATGGAACACTGGTGTGTATATAGTATGAATGGTTGGAGGATAGATAGGGTCCACATTAAAATGCTAATACTTTCATTTTACTATTGGACTGACTTCCATGTCAATTGTAAGGATAGTTTCCTCTAGAATATGCTTGTAGATAAATGAGTTTGGCATCTTCTGGGTTAAAGTATGCAGGACTTTGCCAGCCATGAGAACACCTTGTACGATAATTTTTTTCTGAACAGTACTGTGAACTAATGATGGTGGATGCAGGAACGGATTTTGAAAAGTAGTTGGGAGAATGTTACCATCTTATTCATTGAGAAATGATAGCCTAATTGCATTTTTAAAATGTCTTCAGTCAGTTTTTCCCAAAAGAGTGAAATGGAGAGTGGAGTTAATGTATTTTGAAAGATTCGTTTCCACATAAATTGCCTAGGGGCACAATATTTACAGCTTGATCCAGGTATGAAGTTGAGTCAGGGAAATCTACTTTGATATTTACTAATAGAATAATGATTTTCCTGAGTTCTTGACAGAAAATGCTGGTCTACACAAGAGTCCAGATGTTGTGGTTTAAAGGTTCTATTTTCTTGAAACTCCAAGCATATCTCAGAATAAGTAAAACCAACTTGAAAAAAATTTCCATGTATGATGGACTTAGGGAGAATGTCAAGTTTTCCTTCAGTGCATCTCAACTGATATTTTTCTTAGATATGAGGAAGATGTGAAGTTAGGTCTACCTCGAACAGATGCTTGTGGGACATAGGAGAGATGGAGATGTCATGCCCCTACAAAATTCAGAAAAAAGTGAAGTACAGCCGGGGGGTTCTGGGAAATGTTGAACAACCTACTCTCTGAGGAGGAGGGAAAAAAGGGTGCATAACACACTTTTAGATTTAATTGCATTATTAACATTTTTCTCCATCACTTTCTTAAATCTAGAAAATCAACAAATGAATGAACCAAGGCCTGATTTCAGAGGTATAAATGCTTATAATGAAAGTTTGATACTTGACTCTTGAGAGAGGTTAGAGCTGGCATCAGCACCTCACTGGACGCCGTAATAACCATCAAAATGGGTGGAAGGAAAAGTAAGGACACTCCTTTATAGCACTACTCTTGGGGATTATAAATGCCTATAACCCCAAATTCACATGTAATTCACATAAAATGTCCTGTTAATTATAGAACCGTATGCATCTATAGATCTCATGGTACTTCGTCCTGATGCCATGACTCTGCTAAGTTAGTGGCTCTGAAGAGGCTATTTATTTATTAGCATTTGGGAGAACGTGATTTAGTCATATATTAAGTCCTTTAATGATTAATTAGCTAAAAAAGGAAGAGGAAAAGGAGGAAGAGGAAATTAAAGGGGAGAAAGAATAGGAGAAGGAAGGAAGGAGAAGTTACAGGAGAAGAAAAAGACTCATAGGATCACAGAACCTCAGAAGGAACTTTGGAGGTCAACCATGAATCCATACTTGAATAAGAAGCCACTTAATATCACTCTTGAGAAGTGGTGGATGGAGGGAGAGAATTTGTAACTGAAAAAAAAAATTGTGTAGAACTCATATAAGATCACATGCTGTCATGGGGAGAAAAATTTAAAACTTATGGAAGTGATTGTTGAAAACTGAAAGCAAATAAATAAATTATGAAAAGAAAATTAAAAAATTGAACTTAAAAAATTCCAAGACCTCTAGTATGAAGGATGACTCTACCTCCTGAGGTATTCCCTTCAGTTTTTGGATAGCTATAATTGTTAGAAAGCTTTTGACACATTGAATTCAAATTTTTCTCTTTTTAATTTCAACCCTTTATTTCTAATTCTGTGTTCTAGGGCCAAAAGAATAAATAAACCTTTCCCTGTGGATAGACCTTCAGATACTTGAAGTTAAGTTATCAAGTGAGGAAGAGGAAGAAAACATAGAAGAATTATAAAATCATAGATTTAATGCTGGATGGAATCTTTGAGATGATAAATTTAATCTCTTCATTTTACAGAAGAGGAGACTGAAGCCTGAAATGATTTGATGACTTCCCCGGGGTTACACAGCTAGTACAAATCTGAGGCCATATTCAAACCCAGGTCTTCCTAACTGCAAGTCCAGGGCTCAATGTACTATGCCACCCTGAAAAACAATTACTTTTAGGGTTTTTTTTTTTGAAAAAATAATTTTGCAATGTGTTTTAAATCAATACATTATGAAAGCCATGATGTATAAAACTGGAAGGAGAGAAGAAAAGTTTTCTGTTTACTTAGGCATTGAAAGAGTCTAGCTTTCCACATCAGTCCTTAGAGAGGAAGTAGGAAAAGGGTGGAAGTCCCATTAATCATGGTTAGAGTGAAAGGGTCTCCTGGTAAGCCCAATTTCATTTCTTCACTCAAATAGGGAGATAATATCCCGGCCAAACGAGTTCAATTAGGTGAATTCAAACTTGAAAGGCTTTCAGAATCAAAGCGTTTTCTGGGAAACACAAAAAAGGCAAAATATTCAGAAGACTACTGAACCCAAAAAATTAGGCTAAAGAATCCTCACGTCTTGAGCCTGGAACAGACTGGAACAGAGGTCATTCCAGGTCTCTGTCCTATTTCCAGAAAAGACTGAAAAGACTCAACATCTGTGGGCAGGTGGGTATCTATTGAATTCCCAAGGATCTCTTAGGATAACAAAGTTAGTGCTTTATTAATCAGTCATTTTTTCAGTCACATCAACCCTTTGTGACCCCATTTGGGGCATTCTTAGCAAAGATGCTAGAGTGATTTGTCATAGCCTTCTCCACCTTATTTTACTGATGAGGAACTGAGGCCAGCAAGGCTAAAGGACTTGCCCAGGGTCACACTGCCATTGTGAAAAGTCTTCCTTACAGAAACCTCAATTCTTGTTTCAACAGAGTTTACAGGATGAACTATTAGGATAGTCATTAACTCTTAAGCACACTATGGGATGAAATGATAATATTGAAATAGAGCATAGTACAATGCAGAGAATTAATTGGCAGCATTCTTCTTTAACATGATTTAGGAAAAATGTGGATATGAGGGAAATTTTTAAATTTTTTTTCGGCTTGAAATTTAATTGTTTTCTTAAACTAGTTGCTTTTTTATTTTTGTGGAAAAATGAGGAAAAAATACAAGAGCCAATATATGTCTTTTAGCCAATTCTACTATTTCTTAAGCTGAATAGTCAAAGTTTAATAATACTAGTAATAGTAATAATATGAAAAATTGTATGGAATTTTAAGGTTTTCAAAGTGAATTACACATATTGTTTCATTTAATCCATTGAATTATTTCCTAAAGTCATATATTTGGGATCTTTTTTTCCTCTCCTAGGATGAGGTATCTTTTGTCTTTTTAAAATCAGTTCTTGATACCCTTTTCAAAGTCTGGGTTCTTGAAGGCATGCTCAGGGAGGCTTGGGAGTCTCACCATGTAACATTTTCAAAGGCAGAACAAAGTTTTCCAGCAAAGAAATCCCAAATACATCCCAAACATAATCACAAGGGGCTGGCAGAATAAATCATCCTCCATGCCCAGAATTCTCACAGTTCATGCCGAATTGGGAGTTTGGTTTTTGTTAAGTGTTTTCCAGCATCTCACTGCTTAGTTTTTAATTGAATACCAAAGGCTTTTCTTGGCTACTGATTTCTACCCTCACTAAATCTCCTGCTGCCCTGAAATGTTGGCAGAGGCAATGGGTCCTTGCTTAAGGCTACCACTGGTTTGTAATGGCAGGTATGCTTAGATACACAATAGTCGCCTCCTGCTGTCTGGTTGACTCCCAGTCAAGAAATTCTAAGGGAGAGCTGACTGTGCTACAGATTAGGCTTCCACGGTGTTTACAAAACCTTCCTCACCTGTTGCCAGAGAATAGCTTTTCTACCACAGGGTATAACATTATAGAACTACAAAATATTAAATCTGGAAAGAATCACAGACACTCTCTTGTCCACGAATTCTTGACCTATTTTTTTTTTTTTGCATTATAGACCCTTTCCACTATCTGCTGAAGGCGAGAGACCCTTTCTCAGAATCTATTCTATTAGATTCATAATGGAAGGTAACGCTAAATTTCTCTTAGCGGTTAGTAAAAATAAAAATATATATTTTCCCTTCTAAGTTCATGGATCCCCTGAAATTGCTCCATGGAACCTTGCCACAGTATATGTTTTTAAAGAGATGGTTTTAAACAAGGATGTCTATTATCATCATTACTATTGACTTTGTGACTCAGTCTTTTCAGTTGTGTCTGACTCTTTGTGACCATATTTGGGGATTTCTTAGCAGATACTGGAGTAGTTGGCCATTTCCTTCTCTAGCTCATTTTACAGATGAGAGAACTGAGGCAAACATGGTTAAATGACTTGCCCAGGGTCACACAGTTAGCGTCCGAGACCAGATTTGAACTCAAGTTCTCCCGACTCCAGGTCTAGCACTCTGTTTATTGTGCCATCTCTCTAAGCAACGCTAGAGAAATAGTGTTGGAAATTCAAGAAATAGCAGTAATATAGGACAATGAAATGCAATAAATAAAGTATAAACACAGAGGATCCCTAAATTTCTGATTTAGTCTAAACTTCTCAATTTATGATGAGGAAACTGAGAACTAGAGAGGAAAAGGGACTTATCCAAGGTTACATAGCTAGTCATTAACCAAACGTAGACTAGACACAGGGCAGCATGTCATAATGGAGTACATGGAACTTAAGATTTAGCTGATCTGTGTTTGAATTTTAGATCTTCCCCATCAATAAATGTTTGAAATGGTGATTAAAGACATTGAGCATATCTAGGCCTCAGTTTCCTTCCCTGTAGAATGAGGAGGTTGGGCTTGATGGTCCCTTCCAGTTCTAACAGTCTATGATTTTATAACCCAGATCTCTCTCCTTCTATGCCCTTATTTTTTCTAGGGGTCACTGACACTCCCCCCCTTTATTCTTCTTGAAATCACCAGATCTGCTTTCCTTGAAAACCAGGATTTTCATGTGGAAAAGGGACCAGACCAGTTGTATTTGGCCCAGAGGGCAGATGGAGAACTTATTGCTGTCAGTCTGATTTTAGCTTAATCTCAGGGAGGATTTCCTAACCCTCCAAAGTGAACTACAATGGAATGGGTTGCCTTGGCAGGGAGAGCTGTCTGGGAGAGAGTTCCCTGTGCAGAGAGGCAGGATGATCACCTCTTAGGAATGTTACAGGGCCAGGGCGAGGGAGGGGACAGAACATCATGTTCCCTTCCAACCAGTACATTCTATGATATTACTCACCCAGAATGGGTGTGGCCACTGGGAAAGAAGGGGAGGGGGGCAAAATACTAGCCTAGAATTCATGAAGTATTTTTTCATCTTCTACCTACCTGGGCATATCCACCATGTATATCCTTAGGCCATTTTCATTACTAAGAATAACTAGCATTTATATAATATTGGATGTATTTCTTCATCACAATCCCTTGAGGTATTACAGATCAGGAAATGGAGACCTCCATGGGCCAAGTGGCATACTCAAGGTTCCCTGGCAGCCTGTGGTAGAGCCATCCTTCTGATTTATTGTATATCATAGCTCTAGTCTAACAGGACTGGTTGAAATTGATGTTGATGAAATAGAAATTGATGAATTAGGAAAGTGTTTTGACAAAGTGTTGTTTCCCTTGTAGGAAGGGAAGAAATAGTCTCCAATTAGGCTAGATTCTTACATTAAAATTTCCAGATATTAAGTTGTTTCAAATCTGTCTGCTTTGGGTTTTCTTTTCTGGATGGGTTGTTCTAGACCTGTGATTCCATCCTATAGGGAAGCTCCTATATGAGGAAACTGACTCCACCAATGGAGCTTGGCAACTATTCTGTAATTTAAAGTTTTTGAGAGTTTTGTCAGGGGGGCACTGAGAGGTTAGTGAACTTGCCCATGACAACATGGTCCATATGTGTTAGAGACAAGGCTTGAATCTAAGCCTTTCTTACTCTAGAGATTGGGTGACTCTACTAGACCACGCGGCCTCTTAGAAGGTCATGATGAATTAGTATTTACTAAAATTTAAATACACAGGTATTATATTGTACAAATTCGGTAGATTCCGCCTGTGTTTTCCAAGGGTAAATAACACTGAAACCTAGTATCATCTAGAACCCTGTGCTAGAATGAGAAACAATGAACAAGAGTCTAGTCCATAGAATAAATCTATATTAATAAATTGAAAATAAAGAAATCCAGACTCCTGGCATGTATTGAGTCATTTTCAATCACGTCCAACTCTTCATGACTGTGTTTTGGGGGATTTTCTTGGCAAAGATACTGGAGTGGTGTGTCATTTCCTTCTCCAACTTAGTTTGCAGATGAAAACTGAGGGAAACAGGGTTAAGTGACTTGACCAGGGTCATACAGCTAGTAAGTGTCTGAGACCTTTGATTTGAACTCAGATCTTCCTGATTCCATGGCTGGTGTTCTAACCACAGCACCACAAGATTCCTACACATCCTTCAAGACTCATTTCAATGACGCATCCTTTCTGAAGCTGCCTCTGAACTCACCAGAGAAAAGCAATATTTTTCCTCCTTTAAATTCTAATTATACTTTCCATTGTTACTTTATAACTGTCTTGTATTATGATCATTTGTATAAGAATGATTAATTTGCCATACTAAATTTCAAGGGAGTGTAAAGTAAGGATCACACCTTGCAAATCATTGTATTTTTCACTGCCCTGAACACAGTGGGTACCCTGGAAATGAACTGAGTGAATAAATTAAAACAAAAGAGAGAAAACATTGTGGAAATGCAACATAACAGAACTTTGGGATCCTATACATCTTTCAACATGTACTTCCTAAGTGGGAGTGAACTCAAGAGCTCTTATTCCAATATTTTGCCCCTTTCTTATGACACATTTTCTATTTCATTTATTTTTTTATTTTATTTAATGGTTATTTCTGTACATGTTTGTGTTCATTATAAGATTATAAACTCCTTGAGAGCAGGAATGTTTCTATTGGTTACCTTTGCGTCCCCCATGATGCCTTGAACAAAGTAGGTACTTAAATATTTTCAGAATTTGTAGTTTTCTCATATAGCTCCCTTCTACTGTATCTAAAAATGCTAATTTTATTGAACTCAATTAGTTTTCTTGGGCTGGTATCCTCAACCACACTATCAGTCTTACATTCCTCAAATATTTCTTAAAACAAGTCTTAAAACAAATATGTGCAGCTCAGTTTTCCCTAGAAAGGTGTATTTTTCATGATATTTTTTGGCAGTCTTCTCCCCATTAGGCTAGCTCTTGAGGCTTGTAGAAAAGATAATTGAGGTCTTAGCTCCCTATTTGTTGATCTTGGTTAGTTACACAATAGCTTAGCTTGTGTTTCTTTTGAGCAAGTTTTGTTTCGGGAAAATTCCTGGTCTTCCCATGGGTGTCATTGAGACCCACATTCAGAGACTCCTTCCTGACACTCTTAGCTACTACCGCTAAATGTGATGAAACTGGGACAGATGTAGGAAACAGCTGCAAAATGACACTGTTTGCCTGGGGGATTGCTTCCTGTGTTCTCAGGTTGAGCAGAATCCTTTGGCAATGTTTTCTATAACTCTTCCTGTAGGAGACGGATTGACATGTTTACATTTCTGGGGAGGCTCTGTGTCAGTAGTGTCTCCTTGATTATATCCCCTGTTGTATGGTGCTGGGTCATGTTATAAAATGTTCTTCATTGTCCTCCAGTCACTTGCCCCTGGGCCATGCATAGGGGCTGGGTTCCATGCTATAAAGCATAACAAAGACCTTCATGTAGAAAGGCATCCGGGGCCATCGCCAGGTGGCTTGACTTTTGTCTCACTACTAGAATTTGATGACTCTGGGAGAGAGAGGGAAGTGGCCAGCTTGACACAGCTCTGCCTCATTAAATTCAGCTCCCAAGAAAGCCAAGGCATCAACCTCATGACATCATTGGTCCTTTCCAAGAACTAATAATGAACAACAATGAAAACCAGAAGCAAAGCAGACTAACCCAGCGTCTCCTTGGCTGCCATGGACAGGGTGCGAGATGCTACATAGAAAGAGGTGTGAATTTGAATCTGGGTTCGAATTCTGGTTCTGCCACTTACCACTTGTGTGATCTTAGACAAACTCCTTAATCATCCAGAGCCTCAGTTTCCTCAACTCTAAAATGAGAAAGTTGGATTAAATGGTTTTAAAAATGTTTACATCTTTCAATACATAAATCTTTGTGAGTTTTTGAAGAGGCATCTTAGTAAGCTTAACAAAAGCTGAGAACCATGGCATAAGCACAGACATGAGGAAATCAAATAATCCTACACTAAAATCTTAACTTCATAAATACAATGAAAGTACTTTTTGTCTGTATTTCCAGGATTTAGCATGGCTGTGTGCAGTTTTTTTTTTTTAAAATTGACCCGTGATTTTATGGGTCTCTGTCTGGCTGTGTTCATCCTCTGTTTTCAGAGAAGACCATGGCATCAGAGAAATGATGATATGACTTGCACTTGGCTTTGTTCTGAGTGAGGGAGGGCTATGCAGGTCACCTGCCTCACTTTCCCCTCCTGAGCCATCTAGCTCCAGTGATCAGATATTCATCAGGATGGCTGGAGAAGGCCCAGGATGCCATGGGAGACCTTGGCCTATTCAGGTACTCAGAGTGAGGTAATGCCCAGTCAAGGCTATAGGTGAGGAAACTGCCTTGAATAATGAAGATCTGTGGCCTTGCAACTCTAAGTCCAAGGGAGGTGCCTGTGGTACTAAGAGGTCACTGGCACAGTGGATAGAGCACTGGGCTTGGAGTCAAGAAGACTCATCTTCATGAGTTCAAATCTGATCTTAGGACATTTACTTGCTGTGTGACCCTGGCTAAGTCCCTTAAAGCTTTTTGCCACAATTCCTCATCTGTTAAAAAAATAAGCTGGGAAAGAAATGGCAAAGCATGCTGGTGTCTTTGACAAGAATATCCCAAATGGGGTCACAGAGACTGAAATATAACTGAACAACACACACTCTGGAATAGATTGGAGTCTGGAATTGAGCCCGAGCCTTCCTGGTTATGAAGGCATCTTTCTCTTCATTGTGCTATGCTGTCTCTGCCTTACACACAGGGGAGCTTAAAACATGTTTGCTAAATATGAATCTCTGCAGAGTCATACTGTGGTACTTCACTGTGATGTATCAGTGACCCTGGGTTCTTAAATTTTATTCGAATAGACCACAAGCTCAGAAGGTACTACCAAACTGGACAAGCTTAGAAGTGACCGACTGAATTATCTGTCACATGATTATCCAATGTAGTCAGAAGACAAGCCATATTTGTTTTTTAAGCTAGAGCAGGTCATGAAACTGAAACTTATGTGAACAGGATTATGGAAGCAGGACTCTCCCAGACATACTGATGACTATCTGGTCATTGGATTCAGATGGCTCTGGAGGAGAATTGAGGCTGGTGACCTGCAGAGCCCTCCCTCACTCAAAACAAAGTCAAGTGTAAGTTACATCATCATTTCTCTGATGGTGTGGCCTTCTACAGCAACGAAGGATGAACATACATAAAAGATAGTTTTAAGAAAACATCTTAAAAGCATTCTGGCGGTGCTGTTCAGAAGGCTATTGGTGATGGGGCATTCTGGGAAGAATTCCCAGGTTCTCCAAACTTCCTCCACAAACAGACAGAATATCACCTCAAAATGAACACAGAGCAGAAAAAATAAAGAACAATTCCACCAGGATGTCCCAGTTAACTGGACTTGGGCTTTGGGAGAAAGGTGAGGGCTGAAAATATAGACATGGCAGTTATTGCCAAGGAGTAATTAGTAAATTATTGTGTGACACACAGATAACATCATGATATACTGGACAAAAATAAATTAGAACGAGCAGGACAGTAATTCCAGCCAGTTGTCCTTCATGCATGCAAGAGAGCAGTGCGCTATGGTGGAAAGAACCTTGGATCCATAAAGGGATGACTTGAGTGCTAGTGGTGGACTAGTGGTGTGACTTGGGGCAATTCACTTCATTTCCCTTGGCCCAGTTTACTCGTTTGTGAAATAAAATGGTTGAGCCAAACGATCTCTGAAGGCCAACTCTGAATTTCTATGGCTTTATATAGAATTTAGTGGGCAAAGTCTGTTTACTTAGCTGGGAAATGCTTCAGTTGGAGGAAGGAAGGTTTTCAATGGTGGTGGCATGGATGGTATCTGTTGGTCTTGGAAAGAGGGAGGAAAGGATTTTATAACCATTGGGAACAATGCCGAAGAGGGAAAGTTGTTGAGAATGGTGGGGGTGGAGATAGAGGAGGAGGAGAAGTGGAAAAGTGGGAAGAAAATATGTAGTTTGGCATGATGGCATTGGGGCATCAGGTGGTACAGTAGACAGAGTGCCGGACTTGGAGTCAGGAAGATTCATCTTCCTAAGCTCAAATATGGTTTCAGACACTTACTAGCTGTGTGATGCATGGCAAGTCTCTTAGCCCTATTTGCCTCAGTTTCCCCATATATAAAATGAGCTGAAGATGGAAAGGGAAGATCATTCCAGTATCTTTGTCAAGAAAACCCCAAATGGGGTCACAAAGAATTGGACATGACTGAAAATTGACTAAACAACCACAACAAATGGGGCTATCAAGAAAACATTAATCTAATGGTTAGGTGGAGACTTTGGATCCTAAAAGTACAGAGGTTAACCTTACTGAAGAAGGAAAGGTGCTGTATCTAAAAGCATTCAGCAAGGGTATACCCAGATCTCACTCAAGCTCAGAAGGCAATAAAAATTGCATGTTTTATGGATGCTGGAAATTCGTCACCAATTTTGGTATAAAATAGGAATCTGATATAGAGGAATATCCCAGAGCTCCCTGGTAGACTTTTCAGGTTTATGCTTTAGTCTGCTAATGACTGCAAAATCAAGATATACAATCAAGCAGATTTTTGCCTTTGGTCAGCTAGTTTACAGATCGGGACTCAGCCCAAGACATTCCGTGGAGTTTATTAAGCATTCTAAGTGTTTTAAAGAAAAGTGTTGTGGAGATGCTTCCTGGGTTTAATCTATTTTCCATAACAGCACTGATTATTTTTGTTACTGAGATTAATCAAGTTCATGGCGGTATGGACTCCATCAGTTAAGGATTCAGAGGGTAATGATCTGTTGTTGAGAAAGAAACTCCCTGGACAGATGGTGTATTTAGAAGCTTTTGGGGACCTGAATGGATGCCAAAGAATGGAAATCTCCAATTCCCAGAGATTTTCACCTGGTGTGTGTGAAACCACCCCCACCTCCAAGATGATAAATGGCTTGATAGATGGTCAGAATTCACCTCTGTTTCAGTCTGATGGTCACCATTTTCTTGGGTTTTCTGAATAGATCCTTGTGCTCCTCATCTCATGCCTTGTTCTTTTGGCTGTCATGGCATGGGAGGAAGGGCCCTGGGCATGAATGCAGAAGACTCACATTTGAGCCTTGGCATTGGAGGAGTGACCTTGGGGAAGCTACTTAATTTCTTTGTGTCTCAGTTTCTTCATCTGTAAAATGGGGATAATATTTGCATGACCTACATCACAAAGTTGTTGTGCAGGTAAAATGATACATTGTGTAAACCTGAAGTGCTGCCTCACTATTGAGCTATCATCATCATCATCATCATTTATTTGAGAGAACTTCTCCACAAAGATTGAGTTTTTCTAGAATCATCTAAATAAAGTATCTACAATGTTCCATATTTCAAGAAAAATGTTCGACCTTTCATTCTTTTCTTAGTAATGATGTTCTTTACTTATATGCATGACCTTTAGAAAATAGTCAATTCAGCCTTCCTAATTCACCATTTTCTCACGTGTAAAATAAGGGCATTGAGCCAGATAATCTTTAATGTCCTTTTTAGTATAAATTAGGTGAGAAATTTTCAATTTTTTTATGGTCATGGTCAGTGGAACAATCACTGAGTTCAAATCCTACCTCTACCATGAGCTAGAAGCTCACTCTTTAATTGGGAAAGGCAACACAAAAGACTTCAAACCCCTCCCCCTTCACCCAGCTCCCCCGCCCAATTCTCAGGGTCATCAGCAAAGTGGATAGCAAAGACCAAAAGTTCTTTAGGTATTTAATCAGGTTGAACAGAAGTGTCTAGCGAATTGTAAGACTAAGGGGACCGTATGGTCATCTCTGCAGGGCAGAGGCCTTAAAGGAGCTTTGCCCACTACTGTTGGCTTAGGGGTGTGGGCCTGAAAATGGGATGGGTCACGTATTCATGGTGAAATCACTCAACCCCTGTAGGCATCAGTTTTGAAATGACAAGGCTGGATTAGATTGAATTTGAGTTCTCTTCCAACTTTAAATTGATGATAATGGTGACCATACAAATTTCATCTCTAGAAATGGCACCAGATCAAAGAAACATTGGTTAAAGTAAAGGTCATTGTGTCTAGCTCAGCAATCGACAGTGGAAGTTTAGGAGGGCATAGACACTTACATATTGGCTCACAGCGAGTTGATTTATTACAACTTTCAAAGAAAATTTGAATGAATATTGACAATATGTACAGAGACACGTCCCCAGTTATGAGTGCTCCAACTGAGAGAAGTCCTGTAACTTGGAAAGCAAGGCCAAGTTACATTGGTCTGTGGACAACCTAAACAATAGAAGTTGCCCAGAAGGAATGTCAATATTTGAAATCAAAGTATGATAGGCCTTTTGGATAGCGAGCACATTTTCTTTGGATCCTCTCACCTTTCTAAGATTAAATCAGACCCTGTGTAGTTTTCAAATCAACGTGTGGATTAGGATAATATAGTCTTATTCAGATAAAATAAGACTGGGATCTCAAAGAGATTTGCATTCATTTGGAGGATTTTTAACCTAAGCAAAAAAAGTTGCTTATTTATTTAGTGAGTAGAAGACGGAAGATTTTACTGAACTTTGAATTGGGCTATTCACTGACCCCTTCACTTTGTGGTTTCCAATGAAATATCACAAGAAAATTTCTTTTCACTGTCATTCTTATGCAGCAACTTGTCTTTTTAATGGTTTTTTTTACTGTAATATCTCCAGAAATCCTCATGCCAGCTCTTGGGTTGGGATGGATGAAGGATGGGGTCGTTTGGTTGGCACTTTACCTTGCAGTTATTTGGGCTGACAATTAGGCACAATACACAAGATCATGCAGCAAAGGGGAGAAGTAACTGATGAGTAAATTGTGTGTTCCATTGTCATCTATGCAATGCCAAGAAAGCTAAAGGCAGTGGCCCCATAACACATTGCATAAATACCCTGTGGATGATTTATGAGAAAACCGGAACATAGGTCCCATGGGATGAGAAGGTATAGATCGTTTGGATTTGTAACATCAAAGGGAGCATTCTCATCAATCTGTTGATATATTAAAGTTTAATTTTAGAGGGAGTTAGGTGGTATAGTGGATAGAGTTCTCTTCATATCTGATTTCAGACACTTACCAGTTGTGTGACCTTGAGCAAGTTACTTAACCTGTTTGCCTCAATTTCCTCAACTGGAAAATGGGGACAATATCATTAGTGTGAGGATAAGATAATTTCGTAGAGAGCTTAGCACAGTACTTGGCACATATTAGACACTGTATGAATTCTACGTATTATTATTACTGTGGTATTTTAAAAATAAGCCATATACCATTCAAATAAAATAGTCACAGAAGCACAGAATTATAGATCTGAGGGAGAGCTAGAGAAAGAATTGAGCTGAGCATCCGGGAAGGATCATAACTAAGCATGCCTTGACAAATGAGACTCTGAGCAACACCATAAAGGAGGCTGTACAAATTCTTTTAGAAACCCACAAGTGTGATCCAGATCCAAAGAAGAGTGGGTCCCACCAAGATATTTGTCACCAATTTTATTATTTGGTAATTCATCTAAGCTGTGACTTGTTCTTTTCATAAATATTGTTATGTTGACAGTGCTGTAAAAAGAAAAAACCAAACCAAACCAATAAGACCCTTAAAAAGAAAATTAGAGATGTATATGTAGCTTCAACATAATTCTGAGCCAGATTCTTTTTGGTTACTGCCCTTCCTTTTAAATGTCCTTCTTGGCTTACTTTTTTTATGTCACATTTTATAAGGCTCTACCAGCTCTAGTGCAGGTGCAAATTGTCTGTTATACCTGAAATGCCCTTCTTTAACTTGACTCCTTGGTATGGATAGAGCCTGGTACTCCTGGTTTTCTGTAGAGTTCAGCTCCACTTCATGGGTCTACATTCTTTCCCTAACTGGCAAAAGAACTTTCTGGTGTCAGGTCCTGTTCGGCCAAGACTTGATTGCACTCTGATGGTGACATGGTGGTTGCAGGTTGAGCTACCTCCTTGCCTCTCGGTACTCTATGTGATACAACAAATATCTTCCTTTACAACCACCATGTGAGTTAAGTAGCCTGAGTATTATTTCCATCTTCCGGGTAAGGAAGAGATCCTGGGAGAAGTCAATTGGCTTATTTCCAGTTACATAGTATTAGAGATGCATTTTAAAGTTGCATCTCAGTTGAGCCCAGGTCCAATGTCTTTCCTGCACACAGCAATGGTTTCCAACTTTTTGAGTGCGGGAACTTCCTTGTAATTTCATGGTTGTTGTCAGGATCAAGTGAAATAATAGTTGTAAAGCATTTAACACAGTGCCTACAATATAGTAGATGCTTATTAGATGGTTATTCCTTTTCTTTCTTTCCTTCCCTTACTCAATGGCAATAGCTGTGTCTACTCTGTATATTTTCTTAGTGCTAAACAAACTCAACATGGCTAATTTGGTGCGCATATGGGTCTATAGCCTGCCAGAAGTCCATAGTCCATAGTCAGGGTGCTACTGCATAACGCCATACTGCTGACCACCTTTTATGAGAGTTGGATGAGACCAAAGTAGGGAAGGAATGGAGCTATGATGGGGAAAAGAACTGGGAGGGGCAATTCTGGAGCACAAGGCATTGGCAAGGAAAGGTTATGCATCAATCCATAAATACTGAAGAAAGCAAAGTAAGGCTCCTGAGGTCTGGGGAGAGCAATGGCTTAAGTATGAGGAAAGGTGCAAGAGAACACAGGACAGAGAGCTCTGCTGACAGATATGGACTTCTCTGCTATTTCACTGAGCACTGACTGGTCTTGCTAGATGATCAGTCCTAAGTAAATGATGCAATCAGATGACAGCCATTCCTGATATAAGGGGGGAAAGGAGGAGGATTTTCTGACTAATTTTATGAACATACAGAGTGATGACACTTTCTTTTGGACTTTGATGGGCTATTTCTGTGGAATTTTGGACATGCCTATGGACTGGCATCTTATTAAGGATGAAGGTATGAGAGGTATGAGGGTGAGTCTCATGGATTAGACATGCATTGGTTGTTAGAACCACAGGGGCCTGTAAAAAGGTGTCAATTGCAGTGTTAGAATTTTCTCTTTTTTTCAGAGAGATCCTGAGAGAAACGAGTATGAACCAGAGAACATCGGAGCTAAGAGTGTGCCTGGGTTAAAAGATGTGGAGAGAAAAGAGCTCGCGCTTTTGAAAGTAGAACCTCATGTATTACAGAAATTCACATTTTGTAGGCTGGTCCTAAGGCAATGTCGTGAAGGAGAAGTTTGTTTCTAGCGCTATCCTACCACCCTTTATTCTGCCTTTTCCTACATCATGGCATCCTCCTTGGAACCTAGTGTCTTTATACTGTTTCTTGGCTACTTAGGGTCCATTCCAGCTATTGCCCAATTATCTGGATCCGCCTCACTACTAATATCAAAATATAGCTATTACATGCTCTGCTTTCATCTAATTATAGTTTTAACTATCAAGTGATGTTTCTGGTTGCTTACCCAGTCCTTTTGCCTTATTTGGCAAAAAAAAAAGATCTGGGCCTTATTTGATCCCACACTTACTCTGGATATTTGCACATTCCCTGCTCAGGGGAAATGCTAAGTAAATTCCAAACTTTCTATGACTTTTTGGAGAAAGAGAAACTTTCTATGCCTCAGCTCTGCCTCTCTTTACAGTATATCACTGATTCTTTGTCAAAGGGCATTTGGTTTTTTCTGATTTGATCTTAGCTCTGAGTCCCCAACTAATGGTCAAATCCTGTTACTTTCTGGAAACCCTACATTTCAGTGAACTTGAATTATGTGAGCTAAGAATAATAAAACTCTCCCAGAACAACATTCTAGGAAGGTCCTTCTTTCTTCATTCCCCTATCCCATTCTAGCCTGCATACAGCTCATCAGGGTACCTGAGAACCTGACAGAACCCTTTCCGCTAAACTTTTTTTTCCAATGCTCCATTATCTCTTTCTACTGGCTGAACACTAACACCCCATTCAACTCCACTACTGTAGGAGAAAACTCAGAATTCTTCCCACCTTTAGGCCCACTCTCCCATGACCTTATTGATGGGAAGCACTGGTCTTAGTCCTGTATCCTGCAGAGATAAGCATCCTAAGGTCCCCTTGACCTTGCACTTCACATTGTTGCTGATGTACCTTCCAATCCCCTAGGCACTGCTATCTAATTTGATTAGGTACTGAAGGACTTCTGGCCTGTATTTTCTATGCTGCTGATGACCTTGTGAGCTTTCTGGAGCTTTGAAGTCTTCTGTGAGTTTTTTCTCTCAATTAGAGAGTGAGCTCCTAAAGAACTGGGATTGTTTTGCGTTTCTATTTGTATCCTCAGAACCTAACATAGTGCTTGTCATTGTGGCGTTTTTCACTTATTCATTCACAGAAGGACACAAATGTACTTGAATATTATGTTCAACATTTATTCTTAGTATGTCAAGAATAAAATGAAGAATATACCATACCTAGTATACAGTGCATAATAAAACAATAAAACACCAACGTAGAGGGCAGCAAGCTCATCACTCAAAAAACCCTGGAAGTTCCTTAGCCATTAAAGAAACTGAACTGATCCAAGAGTTTTGGGAAATGCAGTGCGAGTAAATATACACTTATTCCTTCCCCACTGTGACTTTCTCCATCATGATTTCTACATATCGCAGGTCAACAGAAGAAATTAAATGAGAAATTTTGGGGAGTTTTGTGAGTTGAAGATAATACACAAAGGCTAGCAGATACCATGGAAAAAGTTTAGAAACTCAGAAATGCCTGAAATATATGTATAGTATTATATGATATCAATCTAAATTTGAGAAATAATAGTAATATATAATAGTAATATAATAAATAGTAAGTGCTGTAAATACTCCATAAAAAAAAGAAAAATTCACACTTCTCCTCTGGAAAAAAGGGAGGGCCAAAAATTTTTATGTGGATTTTCCAGATCATGTGCCCCTAACCCCCTGGATAGGGAAGGGGCAACTATAATTTTTGTTGTCTTTCTTTCAAGAATGCCAATTCAGTGTTCCACTCTGGATGAAGACACAGAAACTCTGAAGGAATTCTAGACCTAGGGATCTTTGTTCCTTTGGGAAGACAGAAGCCCTCACAGTCCACGCTGTCCTTGGTTTTATTTGTCTCTCTCCTTGCTGCAAGCAGCCTATGTTCTCTGTCATGCTAACCAGGAGCAGTAGGCACAACATTCAGTCCTGCGATGAACCTGCTGCTGTCCTCTGTCATTACTGTTCCCTTAGGTCCTGTTGACTTTGAGCATGACACAATTCTGCTGCTACATCTTTGTAATTGTAGCAGTAATAATAATAGAATTTATATAATACTTTGAGATTTTTGATGTGCTGTACAAACATCATCTCCTTTGTGTCAGTTCCTCCTTAGATTCCCAAGTCAGACTCCTTGTCTCTCTACAGCAGAACATCAAGAGGAAGAGATGGCTGAAATACAATCTGATACACGACTTCATGGTAAAGTATAGTAGAATGGGAAGAATGCTAAACTGGGAATAGTAGGGCCTGAGTTCAAATCCTAGCTCCATCACTTCTCAGTGGGGTCATGTGACATTGGACAAGTCCCCGAGCCTCTCTGGGCCCAAGTACTTCATTTGTAAAATGAAGACTTGATCGTTTCTGAAGTCGTTTCCAAATGTAAACCTATTCGTCTATTACTCTGTGATTGGGTGACCTCTAAGGTTCATTTTATCTAGTCGTAGATCTAAAAAATAACCTTTCTGCCGACAATGGCCTCAGTATATTATCCAACAAGATGACTTCTAATTTTTATTGACCCTATGGAAGAAGATATCACTTTAGCCCAAGAAATTATGACTAATAACAGAATTTTGGGCACCTCAGTTACATTATTGGGGGGATATTTGTGATGGAAAGGGACTCATCACATTACAACACATATCGTCCACTTATTCCATCTAAGATCATTCTTTTCCTATAGGCTGGGGAAAGAAATTGGAGGAGCATTCCAGGAAGGATGTCTTGGAGTCCAGAGGAGTGATTTCTATTATGTTAAGTGTCACAAAGGTACTTTCACTTTCAATTTGCATGCTATGGCATGAAGTTGTTCTCCATCTCAATCTTTATTTCACCAACTGTTTTCTTCTCAATTTATCATCTGATTTTTGACACTGCCTCCCTCTTCACCTCCCTAAAACATATCTCTAATTGTAAGGTAAAAGTAAGTGAGAAACCATTCTAGATAGGTCACAGTCACAGGGTATATATGATTCTCACAATGTTTCTTTTTTTAAGGCAACTTTTGCTCTTCTTGGGACAATAATCTAGGAAGGAGATGATAATCACTGGCTATTTGTTGTCTGAATGTTTTATTAGGATTTGCTTGCTAAGGAATCCAGATCACCATCCTTATAGAAATCTAACCTTAAAACTGTCAGTCAAGTAATTGATTGAACATTTTTTTTTAAAAGACAGAAAAGCAAACAATGGAAAATGGCAAGAGAATCTAATCTAGAGTTTATGGATCATCAAGAAATCTGATTAGATCTTGGTGGGTCTATGAACTTGGATAGAAAAATAATTATATCTTTTTTCTTTAATAAGATCAGTTTCCTTTGTAATCCTATATATTTTATTTTATGCATTTAAAAATATTAGTCTGAGGAGGTGTCCATAGGCTTCATCCGACTGCCAAAGTGGTTCATGATAACATACAAAAAAGTTTGAACATTTGTGGCCTTTTTTGACCTTGTTACTACTTCTTCTTATCTTAAAAAGACATTTACTTAAAGTAAAAGAAATATTAATATTATAGATAAAAATATATTAGCACAAATTCATGAGTAATAAAATATATCACAATATGCATATAGACTTGGATCACACTCTTTCCCTCAATATCTTTGAGGAGGAGTGGACACACATTTGCAAGAGCCTAGCAGGGAACGTGAAGATTCATGTGTCAATGATACTTTCAACTCTGACCTGTAGGTTCAGTGTTATGGATCCATTGAGGAATATCTGTACCACATAAAGCTACAACTTTACTCATTATCAGACTGTTCAACCTCATCACTCCTCAGCTGGGAAAATTCTCTTCTCTACTTCAACATGACATTTATAAGCTCAGTTCACCATTGCCTTTAAAAGAATGCTCAGAAAGTATTACCTTTTGATGTGAATAACAGTCGTCTTTAAGCTAGAGAGCTGCAAAACTCATCAGACTGGTTACTTGTGGGCTAAACAGATCGGCCTGGCCAGCTTTTCACTAGCCACACTGTACAATCGGAACACAGCAAAATAGCTCTGGTTGACTTTAAGCCAGTTTACCAGGATATTTATCGTTATTGGTCATTCTCAAAGCAGCTGCAAAGCCCTCTCTACTGTTCCTTCTCACACCAAAAGTGGTAGCAGAGAGCACCAAGGCCTTAGGAAAAATCACCTCTCTCCATCTCAAGGTAGTACTGAAGGGCAATCACAATCCCTGGAGTTCTTGACCAATGGAATCAGT
Organism: Bettongia penicillata ogilbyi; assembly: GCA_023548195.1. NCBI lineage: Eukaryota > Metazoa > Chordata > Mammalia > Diprotodontia > Potoroidae > Bettongia > Bettongia penicillata. The sequence continues at coordinate 1,921,334 of JAJHZJ010000025.1, read as the reverse complement.
TGTCCAAGTGACATGATTCCCAAAAGACAGCTGATGTTTAAGATGATTTCCCCCACTGTCACTCCTATTGAACTTCTGCTTTTACTCTTGTTTCCTTGTGTACATTTAGAAAGAAATATCTTAACAGTCTCTGGTATTTTATTATCATCCTTGGTTGCTTTATTTGTCTGCCCTTCCTGTATTACTAAAACTTTCATCAGTTCTGGTTTTCTTTATATGAATGTTCTGATCACCCCTCCCCCCCTTTTTAGTTGAACATCCGTCTATTTTCTACACTTGCATGGTAGGTCACCTTGGATCACATTTTGTGTTCCTTAGAACATATTATGCCATTCCACTCTGGCAGGTACAGAATAATCTTGGGTTATTTGAATTCCTTTTCATTTTTATTTGAATTCTTTTCTCCTGGTCACTTGAAGAATTTATTATCTGTCAATGGAATTGTTAAATTTAACCACGATATGTTTTGGTATTTAAAAAATAGTTTTGTTTTTTCTTTTCCTGGAGGCAATCTGTGGCTTCTTTGGGTAGACGCTTTGCTTTCTGTGTTCAGAACTTTTGGACAACTTTCTTGTACTGTTAATTGTATTATTGCAGTTTCTTGACTTGTCATGTTCTTCTGGGATACCTATAATCCTTAAATGATCCCTCAGTATTTTGTTTTCCAGATCTACGTTTTGCTTGTATGGAGATCATGCTTTCTTCCTTTAAATATCATTGCTTTGCTTCTCTGATTCCATATTATTCTTAATTTTGATAAAATTGCATTCCTAATCATTTATTCTTTCTTTGGTTCTTGGGTTTAGACTTGTCACTGTTGATTAAAAAAATCTCTATTTCGGCTAAAAATTTCTGGTTTTGGCTAATAATTGTAAATTCTGCTTTCTGATTCTTATTTCTCTTTTAAACCATTCAAAAAACATCTTGCTGAGGTTCCATCCTCTCCTGGGCATTCATAGGATCCTCTCCCTCTTCAGGTGTTGATTCATTTTCCTTTGTCTAGCAATATTTATTCATAGATCTCTGGAATCTTTTACCTGATCTGGAGATCCTATCTCCTTCTGTTGTCATTATCTTTACCATCAGTTCATCTGCTTATGCTCAAGGCCTTGAATTGAGTTTTCTTCCTATTATGGAAAGTATCACAAAGACATATTTACTTTCAATTTGTATGCTCTTAAGTTTCCTTCCTCTTCAAATTTTTCATAATTTCAAGACTCCCTTCCCCACCTTATTTCATCTTACTGTTCACTTTCTGACTACTTCCCCATTTGATAGCAATTTCCCTGGGGGCTGAACCTAATAGCTATCTCTGCTTCCTTCCAAGTGGGAAAATTCACAAGTCACTGTCTGTGATCTATGCTCCATATTTCAGGAGGGGGACAGAAATGACGTTTGAGGGTTCTTTTCCTTGGACTTGATGGAGTGCCCCATAACCACACAGGTTTTCACCCATTTCGCTCTGTTCTTTCAATTTTTTGGCTGAGTTCTTTTAAGGCACAGAGTGCTGACATATGACATACTGCTGCCATTTGAGCAAGTTTCTGCTTTTAGCACTGAAAGTAAGGGATTGGAGTAGAGTTCAACTTTTTGGCAAGCCCTTGGGTTGTCTTGTGCAGCCTTGCTGCTGCAGTGTTGTGGGCAGTGGGGAATGATGAGAGAATGCTTTAGGGGCCTGCAAGTACCTCACTGAATCGTTCCTTCTTTTGGAACGTCATGGTTCTTGTCTAGAACCATGAAATTGCTGTATCTCCTTTACGTAATTGCTAATTTTGAGAGGTATAGGAGTAGGGAGAAAATATCCAGCCTTCTATCATGTTGGTAATGTGATTCAGAAGTCCTTAGCTGCTCCTTAAACCCACTGAGGTGAGAGACACAACACTGAACTTGCGTCTCTCATTTAATAAACACTTTGATCTCCTAGACTAGAGCTTCTTGATTCTCTATATCCATAAGATAGAAATCAATAAATCAGTTACAGCATGAAATATTCAGTCCAAATCTTTAAAAAAAACCCTTGCATTTTGCCTTCATTTGTATCAAACTGGAGTTTTCCTGTTCAGGAGATAGATCAAATGAGTAACAGAAAAAAAATGCCTTCTGTTGGTTATCAATAAGTAAGAGTCACGCTCTTGCTTAAAATAAAACAAATACCTTTCATAACTTTTGAATAGACACACAAAGAAGAGTAAATGTGAGCATGTGTGTGTGTGTGTGTGTGTGTGTGTGTGTGGTCATTCACTCACTGAGCATTAAGCACCTAATTTCAACAAGAAATGGTTCTAGAACTGGGGAAACAAAGACAAACTGAGGAAACACACGTAAAAAAATCCCTGACCTCAAGGAGCTTAGCTGCCATTGAGGGTTCCCATTCTATCCAAAATGAACTCATATTCTCTTCCAAACCTGCTCTTTCCAACTTCTTTATATCCATGCCTGGCATCTCAATTCTTCTAATCATCCAAATCAACCAAAGTCATTGTGATTCCTCTTTATTCTAGAGTCTTCACATCTAACCAGTTGTCAAGTCTGGCTGTGTGTGTTCGTCCTTTGTTGCCAAAGAAGACCATGCCCTCAGAGAAATGATGACATGACTTGCACTTGACTTTGTTTTGAGTGAGGGAGGGCTGTGCAGGTCACCAGCCTCACTTCTCCTCCAGAGCCATCTGAATTCAGTGACCAGATATTCATCAGGATGACTGGAGATGACTCAGGATGAGGCAACTGGGGTTAAGTGACTTACCCAAGGTCACACAGCTAGTGAGTATCATATTTCAGGTGAGATTTGAACTAAGGTCCTCCTGACTCCTGCATTGGTGATCTATCCACTGCTCCACCTAGCTGCCCAAGTCTGATTAATTCTATGCTCGCAGTATCTTTTGAATTATTGCTTCATATTCGCTGACTCTACCAGTGGCTTAGGTACTCAGCAGTCTTTTGCCTAGATTATTACAGCTATTACAATAGCCTTGTCCTAAGTCTCCTCACTTCCAGACTCTTGTCCTTGTAACTCATCCCATAATAATTCTTCTAATGCAGAGATCCTATCTCTCCCTTTCTTAAAAAACCTTTAGTGCCTACTACCTATATAATAAAGTCTGAATTCATTGGCATAGCATTCAAGTGTCATAGATAAGGCTTGCTTTTAGCCACTTTTTATGGTTAAAAGGGACTTAAAATCCATTGAAGATGTTATTCTAAGGCCAAATCTACAGGATTCATCACACCATGTTCAGCTTGCTTACAATAAATGTGTTAATTATTTCTATTACTCTCCTTTGAGAAAGACTCATGGGGTAATGGAAGCTACACAAATCACCTTAAATTCCAAATTGGCTTTCCTTGGAAATAATGGGAAAGAGTAAGAAAGCTGTGCAACTCTCAATGACTAGACATGCCACCAGGCACAATAAAAGTAAGATTGCAGTTGAATTCATGTTTTAATTTCCTATTGGTCTGTCTTGTGCTGTCAGACCCAACACCTGCTGTCTCAGGGAGCTGCTGCCAGGTCTGGAATGAAGTCCTGAAAATCCTAACCTTACTTCACCCAAAACATCCTTTGTGGAAATACAGTCCAAGCATCACAATGTGTCTGGTTAGTCTACTGTTAGTGTTATTTGTCCTGAGATTTTGAAGATTATCGAAATTTTTCCAGATGCTCAGGCTGTACACTCATACCTTCTGAAAATGTCAGTCTGCAAAAAATAAAAGGCTTACCCAGGAATGATGCATGCTTTATTTTGAGAAGTCTCCAATGTAAGCAACTATTAGGGCTTCCATTAATACATGTTAGGTGATAGGTGATGTCTGGAGCTCCATCCAACAATAAAAATTTGAGACCTTTCTCTGAAGTATAAGGGTGTGTCTATTCAGACTTGGGAAATGGGGTAAAGGGTGGTGTCAGTGACGGAATCGGGAAAGACAGACGAAAGACTAGACTTACGAAGAAAGGTAATAAGCTACATTTAGACTGTTTTGAGTTTGATGGTAGGGCATCTAGGCAGAGATACCTTGTTAGCAGGCCGGGGTCTGGAGCTCAAAAGAGAGAAAAGGGGAGATATTTATCTGCTCTAAAGTGGTCAATAAAACCATAAGAGTGAGTCAAATAAGTATTTTTGTAAACTGTGTCACTAAGTCCACAGAAGTTGGAAACAAGTGAAAGATCTGGTCATTTTAATACATGGTATTGCTGGACTCAGCCCTTTTTATTCCTGGAACTCTACCTGGGACCTTGTGGAGCTGACTGGTGATTGTCCGAGTGCTCTACTACCTCTAGGTTCTAAACTCGGGCTCCAGCTATCCCTCATCTTGCTTCCTTTCCATCTCCTTATGTGTGTTCCCCGAACCTCCCCCCACCTTTTCAAACTTGGAATCATAATTAAATAAAATTAATCTTCTCATTGTTCCTGGAAAGAGTGTGTCAATTATTCCCTCTGGATCTACTCATTTTTCCCAGAAACAACTAGGTGGCATAGCGATGAAGCATTGGGCCTGGAGTCAAGAAGACCTGGCTTTAGATTTAACCTCAGACACTTACTAATTTTGTGACCTTTGGGCAAGTCATTTAATCGACATGTGCCTCTGTTTTCTCATCTACAAAATAGGGATACAATAGCCCCTGTCTCACAAGGTTGATGTAAGGACCAAATGCAATAATATTTATAAAAGACTTGGCATATAATGGCATATAATATTTGCTCTCTTTCCCCAGAAACTTTCCAAAGACTTTCCAAGTTCCTTCCAGGCCACCATTCCTCAGTATATTTGCTCTTCCTCATTAGGACGTCAACCTGTTGTGGGCAGGTACTATATTAGCTTTTGTTTTTGTATACCTAGTGTATATCAGTAGTAAATGCTTAGTAAATAATTATTCATTCATTTATTTATGACTCTATGAATAGCTGGGGATAATTTGCTCAAACTTCTCTTGGATTTCCATCTCCTCCAAAAGGATTTAGATCACGAACTCTTTCTCTGGAAATCAATTTATTCTCCCATCACAATGTTTTCAAAGTCCCATAGGCCAAATTCCTTAAAGTGTGTGAACTCCCAAACAAATTGATGAGCCTGGTCCTCACAGGTTGAGTCACTGCTTCTCTCAGTTGTTCTAGAGAAAGACTTGAGGATCTGGAGTTTCTAGTGCTATTTCTCAAGAACCTCGATCCAGGTGCTTCTCACTGATTATCAGCTGCATCTTATTACCTTTTTAGGAAGGATATTTACTAAGTAGGCATAGTAAGGGTAGTTGTCGCAGAAGCAGTTCTCCACTTTTAGAGGTACACTTTCCCCTTGCATGCATAAGGTTCTTGATGGGGGTTGAGGGGAGGAGTATTCTAGATGAAAGCTCCTATTGTGCCTCTGCAGAGTCTTCATGAAATTCCCTTTAGGTATAATTCTGATGAGCTCTCTGGACTCATGCTCTTGAGTTATCCCAAAGCTTCCTTTTCTCAGTACATTTAGTTTGTCTTTGATGTGTCTCTTAGCTTTTAATGCTGATGCTTCCATCTGCCACGACTGGCTCACAAGCAGCTGCTACCAATGCCAAAGCAAATTCCAGATCTTTAGACCTTTTGATAGCTCACAAGGTCATCATCCAGTCACAGGGGAGGAAAGGTGGTGATTAGATAAACTCTATCTTCTCCTCTCCTTCCCCTAAGGGCAATTCCCTCTCTGGAGTCCTTAGCCACTGGATCAACCACCACTCCACTGCACTGCTATTGGAATATATAATTCTGAAATGGCTTATTGTATTATATATAGACCTAGAGGTGCTGTTGATTCTTTCAGGTCAAGGCATTCTAATCTATCTATCTATCTATCTATCTATCTATCTATCTATCTATCTATCATCTATCCATCTGTCTGTCTGTCTGTCTATCCATCTATTCTTCCATCTATCTACGTCTTCTGCATTTACTGTAAGCCCCATGAAGTTAGGGACTCCACCTTATCTAACTTTGTGAACAGGCCTTAATCTTCCAGGCATTAATTAATTAATTGCTTCAACACACAGCAAGCATTTGAACATTTGTTAAATTGAATTTTGGCATGTTTTTCAGTATGATTCTAAATAAAACACACAAATGGCATGTAAGAGCTGGACTACCTATATAGCAGTAGTGGGATGTGTCAGATAGAGGGCTAGTCTTATAGACAAAAAGTCAAGAACCTGGGTTCAAATCCTGCCTCTGACATATATTAGCTGTGTGATCATGGCCAAGTTACCCAATGTCCTTAAGCCTTAGTTTCTGTAAAGTACGGACAATGTAATACCTATTTCACAAGGTCGTTGTGAGCATGAAATGAGATGATGTAAGTAAGGGGCTGCCAGAGCAAAAGTACTCTGTATAAATATTAGCTATATCAATAGTGTCAAAGCTTAGAGAAAGTTATAATGACACATCTAACTAACTGTATTTATTTCGGAGATTTTGGATGGAATGTTCACCTTTCCTGAAATATTACTTTTTCTATGACGATGAGAGCCAATGGTCGATAAGCCCAATCGGGCTGTGTTCTGCACGGACCATTCAAGGAAACACACTCTAAGAAGTAGAATCTCTAACACTAGTTGTCACAGGAAAGTGAAGTAGATAATGGAATACCTCAGACTAAACATTTACACAACTGTCTATTCAAGTCGAGTTTGCCCGGTTTGTATTTTAAAATTTATGGCAAAAGGTCACAATGGCAGCTCAAGTATTCCTCAGGACTGCCAGTCCCCTAGGCCTGTGTACCCAGGAGGCCATGGGCACCTGTCCATCATTGTTAAGATCCAGAGAGTCTGAATCAACACCGCCATCCTGGTAAGGAAGCCGAGGAATGTTAGACAAACCAACCTGGGGAAGAGTCTGCCCCGGGCTTCCTCTCCACCACACCTCTCAGACAGATTGCCTGGGAAAACATTTCATCTCCTAGGCTGGTTCACATTTGAAGGCCTTCATGTGCCCCCAAATGTGAAAACATAATGTGCATCTGAATGTATATTTTGGTTTCTATAATCAGTAGGGAAAGCAGTGCAAATGAGGAAGTCTATGAAAAGCACTGGCTGTGTTCCCCCTTCTGAGGCAGGAATGGAAATCAACATTTTTCCTTAGCAATGGAGAACCCTGCTGAGATCCAGGTTCAGCTCTGTAGACAGGAGCTGGCTCCTTATCAAGACAATTTTAAGCAAGGCTAGCCTGGATTTTAGGCTGGATTTTAAAAATATTTATATTTTATGTCATAAAAACTAGACACATCAAGAACCACTTACAAACGTCTTAGGGTGTTGTTACAAGGTGTTTTAAAGAGAAACAGAATATATTTTTCATAGCAAGACCAAAAAAGGCTCAAAAGGACATTTCAAATTCAATCTACTTCCCTCTAGTTTAACTAGTGCTCCAATTCTCAGATTCATTAAATATTGCACTTTATTTAAATTCTTTACAGAGGAATTCAGCTGAAAAGATTGCCATTGTTGGCTATGGAACTTGCTATTTGGTCCACACCTGTGATTTCTTTGGTGTGGGCAGCTCCCTCCACTAATGCGGGCATGCCAGGAAGTCCTCAGTAACTTACAGATCAACAGAACCCAAGATTTAGGATCCAAAGAGATCTTGCTTGCCATTTTAGCACAAATCTCTCACTTTACAGATGAGAAAAGAGGTTATTAGAGATTTGTTTGGAGTTTTGAGGGGTTAAATAATTTAAACCCAGCCTGTGAATCTAAAATCGCCTCTCTCTCTCTACCACTCCATCTTGCTTCTGTTGAAATTCCACCTTCTGGGAACCATGATTCTATTGCAGAACTCGTCACCATAATTTGCAGAACAGTTGTCAATCTGCTCATTTTTCCTAATAGTACAATAGTATTCCATCACAATCATACACAACAATTTGTTCAACCATTCCTCAATTGATGGACATCCCCTCTTTTTCCAGTTCTTTGCCACCACTAAAAGAATTGCTATACATATGTTTGTACACAGAGGTCCCTTTTCTTTTTGTTTTTTATCTTTTTGGGATACAGACCTAATGGTGATATTGCTTGGTCCAAGGTATGCATGGCTTTTATAGCCATTTGGACACAGTTCGAAATGTCCCTACAGAATGGTTGAACCAGTATACAAATTCACCAACAATGCATGTGCTCAGTTCCCCTGTATCCCCTCCAATATTTGCCATTTCCCTTTTCTGTAGTATTAGCCAATGTAATAGCTATGGAACAATAGCTCAGAGTTGTTTTAACTTGCATCTCTCTAATCAGTAATGATTTAGAGCATTTTTTCTTGTGACTATAGGTAGTTTTAATTTTTTTTTTTGTCTGAAAACTGCCTGTTTATATCCTTTGACCATTTATCAATCAAGGAAGAACTCATATTTCTATAAATTTGACTCATTTCTCTCTATATTTGAGAAAATAGGTCTTTAATCAGAGAAACTTTCAATAATGTTTTTCATGGTCATGATTGCTGCATATGTCCTTCCATCCTATTTTCCCTCTGTTTATCCTACTCTCTCCTTTCATCCTGCCTATTCTCAAAAGTATTTTGCCTTGGATCCACCCAGAAGTTTTTTTAAATTATTTTTTTCTTTTTTTTGAGTTTACTTATTTGAAGTTTTCAACATTCATTTTTATAAGATTTTGAATCCTAAATTTTTCCTCTCCATCCCTTCCTCTTCCACCCAAAATTTTTTAAAGAAAGAATATTGTTAGAAAACTGGGGAAAACATTTTGTAACAAACATCCTAGATAAAGGCCTAATTTCTCAAATATATAGAGAGTGGAGTCAAATTTGTAAAAGTAGAAGTAATTCTCCAATTAATAAGTGGTCAAAGGACATGAATAGGCAGTTTTTACACAAAAAAATCAAAGTTTTCTATATTCATATGAAAAAAATTCTCTAAATCACTATTGATTAGAGAAATGCAAATTAAAACAACTCCGAGGTACCACCTCACACCTATCAGATTGGCTAATATGATAAAAAAGGAAAATGACAAATGTTGGAGGGGATGTGGGAAAACTGGAATGCTAATTCACTGTTGGTGGAGTTGCGACTGATTCAAGCACTCTGGAGAAAAGTTTGGAACTGTGTCCAAAGGGATATAAAACTGTGCATACCCTTTGATCTAGCAAGACCGTTGCAAGGTCTATGTCCCAAAGACATAAAAAATAGAAAAGGACATATTTGTACAAAAGTATTTATAGCAGCTCTTTTTTTGTGGTGGCTAAGAATTGGAAATTGAAAGGATTCCTATCACCTGGAAAATAGCTAAACAAGCTGTGTATATAATTATGGTGGAATATTATTGTGCTATAAGAAATGATAAGCAGGATGCGTTCAGAAAAACATGGAAAGAGTTACAGAAAATGGTGCAAAGTGAAGGGAGCAGAACCAAGAGAACACTGTATATGGTAACAGCAATATTGTAAAATGATCAACTGTGAATGACTTAACTATTCTCAGTAATATAATGACCCAAGACAATCCTAAAGTGCTCATGATGAAGCATGCTCCACAGAAATAACTGATACTGTTTGAATGCAAACTAAAGCATGCTATTTTCCCCTTCCTTCCTTCCTTCCTTCCTTCCTTCCTTCCTTCCTTCCTTCCTTCCTTCCTTCCTTCCTTCCAAGAGTCTCACTCTCTAAGCTAAGTGCAATGTGTCTAGTGTAATCTCCTTTATCTAAAATAATTTCTAATGAAGGCTAGCATTTATATAGAATTTTAAAGTTTGCAAATTGCTTCAGACATATCTCATTTTATCCTCATGGTACTTCAGGGAGGCAGGTGCTATTATTATCCCCATTTTATTTATGAAGAAACTGAGAAAAACAGAAGTGAAATGTCTTGCCTTGAGTTACATGAATAGTATATAAGACTGGATCTGAACTCAGGTCTTCCTAACTACAGTAGGTACAGTATTCCATACACTGCGAACCTAACCGCAGCTCTATGAAAGAACAAACAGCTAGGCTAGAAATCAAGGTCCATTTTTAGGGATCACATGTAGTCCTTGGATGAAAAGTGACCAAAGTCTCTTCTGTTACATCACTGCATCTCATCAGACACCATTTTTAAAGGAATCAAAACCAAGAGGAGAGAAATCTCTGAGGAAGCAGGGCAGAAACCTCACCTACAGGCTTTTGGATGCATCCATAGCCAAAGAGCCCCCTATTTATCAAGCAGCCAATCAACTAGAATCAGTTACAAGATATCCATGAAGGCTTCAAGGTCTCTCTGACATACTGCCACTATATATTATAATGATCCTTTTCTCCTAAACAGGAAATTTGCACTAGGCGCACTATGATGTTAAACAAACAAAGAAAAATCTGTTTCAATATAAATCTCCTTTTTCTGTAATCACTTGTCTTAAATGACTTGACATTGAGCTCACAAGATTTTTGATATGTGTCTTCAGTTCCCCATCATGAAACCACACTTATTACATTGATATTAAGCTACCTTTGATGAAAAGTCCATCTTTCTGTCTATCTTTGATTATGGCCCACATATTTTCAATGGCATTTAAATCAGGTGAGTTTCCAAGCCACTGAAGCATGTTCATCTCCATCTCTTGGACAGATTTCTTAATTTTTGCGATGTGTGTCATGGTGTAAGGCAGGGGTAGAGAACCTATGATCTTCGTGGCCCAGAAGGTCCTTGGTTGAGACCTTTTGACTGATTCCAAATTTTCAGAACAAATTCTTTTAAGGGAATTTGTTCTGTGAAGTTTGGATTCAGTCAATGGGCCACACTTGAGGGCCTTGAGGGGAACATGCCTCAATCCCCTGATATAAGATCTTATTGCAGTATTCTATCTACATTTTGGGATTTCTTTAATTCTGGAGCAATTCTGCCTATCAATATGTTTGTCAGAATTTATTACTCTCTCAATTGTGACAAGACTTTCAGATCCACTAGAAAGTAAAAAAAAATTCTTTCCCTTCATTTTTTTAGGTGCATATTTTGCAGTCTGATAAAGACAGTCAGATCTAACAGGCCAATGTACTTCCGACAATGGTTTTGATATAGACTTGAATGAAAAAGTGAGTTTCCTCAATAAAATCCATCATTTCACAAACTTCTGTTCTCTAGTTTTTGTGTTGTTTTGCCCATGGCAAGCATTTTTTAAAAATAGAAACAGGTTACAGTTTAACTTTAAAAAAATTGTTTGCTTATCCTTCTAGCTTTTAGAAGGTGCTCTATAGAGGAATCAATAACTCCTTCAGCGGCCAGGTCCCTCCGAACAGGTTTGCTTCATTTCTGAGGGTTAATGAGGCTGTCTTCTATCAATAATTGTCAGTTCATGGTGTTTTTTATTTTGCACTTAGGGGGGACTGATCATGTTTTGTTGGGACCTGGAATGGTTTTTCAAACATTTCCCTTCTCCATACTGATAGCCTCTACAAAAAAATCTCTAACAGTAATTGAAATGTTCTCTTTAAGAACTACAAATTTGGAAGTTTTGTTTTCCATTCTTCAAACCCATAGATTTAACAGCACAATAAAAGAGAGCAATAAAACACATGCATGAGCTATGAAGTCCAGCACTCGACTCAGAATGAACTAAAAGTGGGGAAAACACATCAATCCAGTTTTATCCGGCCAGTTTCAGATATTCTGAATCAGCCTCGTGTCAACAGACGCCCACAGTCATAACCACTACTGTCACAAACAGAAACCATATCCGGAGTGTTAATAGTCCCAAAGGATTTGCACACCATTGTGTTTGCTCATGTGTTTTTTTTCTCCACTGAGTTTCCACCTCAGCAGAACATTTCGTATCACTGACCTGTGATTCTCTAATTAGGTTTGATTGGCAGCTTGGGGTGAATTGGCCCTACATTGTTACTTGGTGCCTCTGTGGATACTGCTTGTGAATGATGATCTTTGGGTAGGTCACCTAAGGTAACTCATATTAAAAGGGATTTTTTTTGGGTGGGGGCACAAGGGGTAGGAGAATATGTAGACAGTATAGATTTGCAGATTTGTAAACAATCTCATTTTTATGGATAGTGTTTGTGTTTTTATCTCCTTCATTTCTAGATATAGCACTCCCTCATTCTCTGACCATTAGGTTTACCTTGTCACAAAGAATGTTATTTGAATGCAAAGGAATACATTTACCCTATAAGAAAGTGAAAGATGTGGCTTCAGATACACCTGGAAAGAGGTATATGAACCAATACAGAGTGAAGTGCATGAACCAGGGAAACAATTTATCCTGTAAAAATAATACTGTAAAAATGAACAATTTTGAAAAATTTAAGAACTCTAATCCATGCCAATGATAACCAGTAGTTGCAGAGACCAACATGAAGACTGCTTCCCATCTCCTGACATAGAAATTATGGACTAAATGTGAAGAAGGAAACACATTTTTGGACATAGCCAGTATGGGGATCTGTATTGCTTCATAACACAAATTTTTTTTTTCTGGTGGGAAGACGAGATCAGGAGTTGGAAAGAAAACAATTCTTGATGATGGAAAGAAACTAATCATAAATTTAAAAAAATGAAGAAAGAGACAAAAAAAGCCATTCATTAAAATCTACCAACATATCAACTGGGTCCAATTATACACTCAGCATTCCACCTCCAAAGTGTTTCACCTCCGCAGAGGAGGAGCAAGGTGGATTTTCTTAACTATTCTCTAGTACCAAGTTTCACCGTTATGATTACACAAACTTTTCCTCATTTTATTGCTCATTCTACGCTTTCATTGATGTTGACAGTGTATATTACTTCTTGGTTCTGTTTACTTCATTTTGCTTTGATTTGTATCTTTTTCCATGTTTTTCTGAATTCATTTGATTTGTAGATTCTCAGGGCACAGTAATATTCGATTACATTCATATACCACAGTTTGTTCAGACAGTCTCCCATCTACGTACGTCTACTTTGTTTCTAGTTCTTTGCTCTGACAGAAAGTGCTTTGAGGAGCTGCTAGGCAGCACAGTGTTTAGAAGTCAGGAAGGCTTGAGATCAAATCTTGCTTCAGTCATCTGCTAGCTCTTTGATCCTGGGCAAGCCATTTAACCCTCTCTTGGTCCCAGTTTCCTTACGTGAAAAAAGGAGATAATAATACCACCTCTTTTACAAGGTTATTGTGAGATTAAATGGGTTAACATTTATGTAAAGTGCTTCATAATCTTAAAGAGATATATAAATACTATTATTATCATGGAGTATATGGGATTTTTCTTTTGTCTTTAATCTCCACAGTATATAATATACTTAATGATAGGGAATCTCTGGGTCACTGAGTATGAAAATTTTTGTCACATTTTTGTTTTAACATAGTTTCTTGAGCCAAATTCACAGTTCCACCAACAATGTATTAGTATTTCTTTCTGTATCCCTCTAACATAAATGTGTATATACAACATTGCATGTATCCGTTGTTTGCTTAAGTAATTTTTCCCAGTCATAACTGTTAGAGATACCTAATCTTGTGCTCTTTTAGTTATTTATGGTGCAACCTTTTATGTTTAGGTCATGTATCTATTTTGAGTTTGCTGTGGTATATGGTGTGGGTTACTTTTATTTTTTAATTGCAAACAGATTGAAAAAGAACCTGGTTACATGTGGAAATGGAATCAGAAAAAACAGTCAATTGGCAAAAGAATTCAGATCCATTTGACAGGAAGTGTTTTTCTTTTTCTTTTTTAATAGAAAGAGTGCTCTTCTGGAGAAAGAGTAGGAATTTTTTGGTGCAGATAATTCTGCTGATACAAGTCAGATATATTTTTTAAGTGGTTCTGTAAATATAAAGTTGAAATCCAAACAAGTCAATATTAAAGATGGTATTTTTTCTTTAAAAATTTGTACCTGAATTCTCTTCCCAATCTGTGTTTTGTTTGTTTTAACCTATGATTTCATGGTGTAAGGAACCTCCACTGGCAATTGACAGCAGAGTGCCTGTGAGGATTAAGTTAAGGAAATTGCCTAGGGGCCCAGTACCAGCGTGCTTCAGAGGTGGCCCTTGAAACCAAATCTTCCTGACTATAAGTCTAGTTCTCTATCATGCAGCTTTTAAAATAACTCTTCTCTAGGAAGGGTTTTGGAGGTACACTTAAACTTCATTTTCTAACCAATTACTCAGAAAATTGACTAAATAAATCAATAGGATGTTTGGAAGGCCGAACTCCGCTGCGTTTATGGACAATTTCACTTGAGAGAAAGATATTTAATGAGAATTAGCAAGTAGACAGACTTTGGGGAAAATTTCTAGCTCATGACAAACATAAAAATGCATCAAAAATGACTTTTACGAATTGAGAATAGGATCCTTAGCAGTTACTCTAAAGATTGAAGGCAGCCGAGCATTACTTTAAATAGTGTGAAATTAGACGGCCGTTCAAAAGTTCCCCTGGGCGCAACAAGGCATCCCTAGTCATCAGAGAAAAGTCCGAGATGAAAGGTTACATTGATACTGGCTGCCCTGGCTGCCAGGAAGAAAACATGAGAGGAGGAAGAGGGAGAGCATCTTTATTCAGGCCATGGGTCGGGTTCCAAAGGTTCCAGTGCCAAAAGCAGGGTTCTACCCCAAGTGTTCCTGATGTCAAGATTAGTTCTCCACCTGCTACACTTTTCTACCTCTTTAGCAACAAAAATAAAAAATAACTCCTTGACCTAATCTCATGACATTGCTGCCTTCTTTTACTTGAGAACTATTTTTTTGACTGTAGCTAAGTGAGAGAAGGATGAGGAAAATGACATTTCCCATTTCAAACGTCTAGGGAGAGGCAGAATGGGACAGTGGAAGGTCTTCTGATTTTGGAATTTTGGAATTAGGACCATGGTCCTAATCCTGATTCTATCACTTACTAGCTGTTTGGGCCTGGGTAAGTCATTAACGTCTCTGGGCCTTGATTTCCTCATCTGTAAAATGTCAGGGCTAGACTACATGATTGTTAGAATGCCTTCCAACTCTGTCTGTCATCTCATGAAACAAGTTTATCAATTTTAATTGCCAAGGGCAGCTAAGCAAGTAGACACCCAGTAGATGGAGAGGTTCTTGAAAGGTGGTGACCTTTTCATAGGGAATTTCTCATGATCTTTTGAGAAAGGGTAGGTAATGGAGTGGGTGATGAGCCAATATCTCAGTTGTAAGGTACAGATAATAAGCAATGTCTTACCTTCCTGGGTTGGACATTTCCTGAAGACACATACTAGCTGTATGACCCTGTTGACCTGTTTTCTCATCTGTAAAATGAGCTGGAGAAGGACATAACAAACCAATCCAATATCTTTGCCAAGAAAACCTCAAATGGGGTCATGGAGAATTGGATACGACCAAAACAGTTCAGCAACACTGATGACAAGGACAGCAGCATCCAGTTATAGCCTTCATAGCACTCTGTTAATAAAAAACACTCAACAAAAGCTACATCAGTTACACCATAAAATGAGCTATCTTTGAAATGAAAATATGTGCTGACATATGATGAAAAATAACACAGGCCATAAAATGCATTATAGTTTTATACAAAACAGATTGGAGAGAAGAGTTTAGCCTCCATTTCGGCTCTTATGGCAGTTGGTCCATATACAGATATGTACAGGCCACTTAAATGTAAACTGTACTATTGTATCCAAATCCAGTAGAGAGGAAAAATGTCTCTGTTGCCAAAAAAACGTGAACTTAATTCAATTCACCAAACATTTATGAAATGTTTTCTATGTGTTCAGTGAAAAATAGGTTCCTTAATCATATGTTTCTTTTTTTCTTAAATACTCATTCCAACTGAAGGTCTGCTATACATAATTTAATCATTTATTAGTTAGAAATATTATTATTTACCTGTTCCCTTTTGTAGGGAAATAATTTTTTCTCTAAGGATATGAGAGAAGATAAGGGGCTAAGATTAGAATTCAGTATATCCAAAAAACTACCTGGTTTATTGAAAATATGATGAAGATTCCCACATAATTGTACCACATCATTACTCACCTTGAGGCTCAAACATCTCTGCAAGGCTGTATTTCTTGCATATATTTCTCTTTTTGATACCTGGTCTTTACGAACAGGTTACCCTCTCCCATTTTTATGTTGTTCAAATATGGTCTTAAGTTTGTAAAAGACCAGTCAGGGAAAAAAGAGTTAAGTGCCAGCCCTGCCTTGCTTTGTGGTGTGGGTAATTCTCTTTCCATCTCTCTGACTCAGTCTCTTTAGTAAAACAGACTAAATAATCTCTAAAATCCCTTCCACCACCAGAATTCTATAAAAGCTAGGTTTTTTTATTGAGTGGGTCTGTGATCTCATTGATAGGAATATCCCTTCTAAAAATACAGATAGAAAGCTATCGATGCTTGCCTATTCTGTCAGTCAATCAGTCAGTAAACTTTTATTAAATTCTTACTATGTGACAGGCATTGTGCTAAGTGCTGGAATAGCTAAGTGCTCTTCTTCATGGCTCTTGTTCATATCTTTCCATGAATCAATTCAAGGAGGTTAAGATATTTACCCAACTGAAGGGAAAAGACTTGATCCCATGGTTCTAATTGAAGACGGATGTGCTGCTGTTCCCAGGACTGGATTTGAACCAGTCATCACAGAAGTAGACTAGGAGGTAAACACTAAGTCATATCTTGCTTTTGAGTTTCTTGTTCCACCCTTTTCCCACCTGGCCTTTTCTCCACTTCCAAATGCTAAAAAGAATTTGATTTATTCACTCCAGGGGAATGCTTGCTAGTATCATAGCTTAGACCCAACCAAGATAGTGGGGCCTCTGTGTACTTGGAATGAATGAATCCAGGACTTCCAACCATTGTTAGTTGGTAGCTGAATTTCAGAGATATACCAGCCTTCGAGATCTTGGCACATGGGGTTTTAAAATATGCTCTGGCGAGTCCCCAAAAAACTACTTCTCATTCAACATACTTTGACAAGATGCTGAATAGTGCCGTGCAGCCAAATGTACGTCTGGCACAACTTTATCTGCTCTTTTTGTGCATTTTCACAGTACCTATCAGTATCATCCTGGCTTTTGGGCAAATACAATCTGCCAGAACAGAAGAGATCCTAAGAGAACCCCTATCCTCAGTCCAGTGGAGTCATGATTGTGGAATAATAGGTGAAAGGGCCAGGGTTGACCAGGTTTACAGAATGCTCAGGTCCTTAGGTACTGTTCATACATGTTCCTAAGGTAAGTGGTACAATGTGCTAGGCAGATTGGTAGCAAGGCATATATTCCTCAATAACTGATTTAACACATTTGAGGAATTAAAGAGTTGGCAGTAACTTCATCAGCAGTCAGGAGGGACTGGGTTTGAATCCCACCTCTGATATTTAACTAGACGGATGACCCTGGGTGAATTGCTCAATCTCTTGGAGCCCCTGTTTCCTCATCTGGGAATAGTAGTAATACCATCTATGTCAAAGAGGGTTTTTGGTGGAAATCAAATCAAATAATATATGTAAAACACTTTGCAAACCAACCTTGTAGAAGTATATGAATATATGATATATATATTATATATATACACACATATATGTTTGTTATGTATGTATATGTTTATGTGTATGTGGGTGTGTGTATACACACACCCACACACACACCTATCTATATACCATTTAAGCTCAACTGAAAATATGAATAAACACATATGTCTCTAGCCTGAAATCCTTTCTGTCTTTTTCCCTTCAGGAATATGTACAAAAGATAAAAAACAAAATCTAAGGTCCCAAGAATAGGGATTAAGGGTGTCACCTACTTCTTGTGTAGTTAAGATGATTGTTCTTCCCATTGTAAAGGAAGCAAGGTTTCGCTTACAAGGAGCTCCTTTGATTACTCTGGGGCAGCACCGAGCAGGTGCTCAGGAATGGAACTGAGGAGGTATTAAGTGGCTATTATTCTACTGGATGGAGTAGAATGCTGAACCCAAACTATATTTCACATATTATTTCCTTGTTCAAGATTCCTAAAAAATGTTAACTGAAATAAAGAAATGACTGAGGGAAGGGATTTTCCATAAAAAGCTCTAAAACAAAGATTAAGCATGCATGATTCATGTCCAGAGTCTTCCCCAAATTTGAGCTACAGGACTTCTTTGAAAAAAAGTATTTGATATTCAATATGGACCTCAGTTATAGGACAGTTGTTTATTTTCTCCACCAAAGAGAATGCATAATATATGAGACTCACAAATATGTATCACCAAACAGAGAACACATAAAGCATTTAAATAGTGCCATTATACCCACCACACAGTCAGACAAGATAAAGCCCTTTGTGGGACTGCTAAATGGATATTTTAAGAAATTTCTCTTGCAACTGCATTGTCTGAGCAGTTCACAAGGTTCAGATCTTATGGTCATAGAGGATGTAACTTTTCTACAGTCCTTCAGCTACAGGATGATCCTGAGAATTGTCTACCCAGAGAGGCATGGAGCTAAGGAAATACCCTTTCCCCTGGTTGACTGATGCCCAAATTCAGAACTCTAGAACTTTTGACAAATGAGATAATCAAAAAGGTTGGAAACATCTATTTCTCAGGCTTGATAGTAGAGGATGACCTATTCTCACAAGCCAAAAACAAGCCAGAAAAGTAGAGGAAAGAGTCCGGGAATTCAGGCACATTTAGCAAGCATATTTCTCATTTCTATCTGCTCGTGTTACAAGCCACTCTCTCCCCAAAGCCCAAGAGATATGGAATTCTGGATGAGAATCTCAAGAGTAGAGTTATTTCCACAGCTCTGACATGATGGGGTTCCATCAAATGAAAATTTTTCCTCTTGACTCCTAGTTACCAATCTGCTTTTTTATAGCTGTATTCACTAGGACCAACCAAGAAGATATCTATTGATTGTTCCCTGGGGAGTTGAACAACATGCACAGTGATATACGTGTCTCTCAGTGAGGAGTCAGATAGCACATGCAGCTTGAGGGGGAGGGTCCTCAGCCCAACAAATCAGGGGGCTTCCTGGTCACCCCTGCTACATATAGAATTTGGGGATAAAATCAGGCAACACAGGTTGAGCATAAAATAGTGGCACAAGACTAATAGTTGAGTTGGTGATATGAGTGGTCATAAAAAAGTCCAGATCTTGTTCAAAGAAATAATAAAAGAAAGCTGCTAAATTCTATTATAACTAGAGGGCAAAGTGAAAACAGAAACCCCAAGTTGAAATTTCCCTGAAATATCATAGCTGAAATCTGGAGCTTCCAGGTAAAAGGAAAGGAATGGAAAGCAGCCAAAAAGACATTTAAGTGTTGTATCAAGGAATCATAGTCATGATTATACAAGACTTGGCAACAACTGATATGTAGATGAAAAAAATATTGGAATAAAATATTCTAAAAGTCAAAAGGATTATAACTTGATATTAATTTATCCTTTGAGACTGAATATAATAAATACCATAGGAGGAGATTAGAGGATGTTTAGCAGAATAGATGACTTTGAAATCTTCCTGATGAAAAGGTCAGAGCTTGAGTAGAAATCCTGAATTGCAAAAATTGGAGTAAAAATAAACTTAGAAAAGTAGGCAAATTTAAAGAATGGAAGGGGTGAATGATGAAATGCTTACATTCTAATTAGAAGAGAAATGATAAGCACTCCTTTAGAATTCTAATATATTCAGGCATCACAAAGAGAGTTAAGTAAGAAAATATTGATATTCAATATGGACCTCAGTTATAGGACAGTTGTTTATTTTTTTCACCAAAGAGAATGCATAATATATGAGACTTACAAATATGTATCACCAAACAGAGAACACATAAAACATTTAAATAGCCCCATTATACCCACCATACAGTCAGACAAGATAAAGCCCTTTGTGGGACTGCTAAATGGATATTTTAAGAAATTTTTTTCTGGGGTATTTTTTTCTGTTCTGTTTGTTTTAAGATTAAAAAAAAGGGAAAAAGGAATCCACAAGGGAAGAAATGATAAAGGAGGAACTCTCTCTCTCTCTCTCTCTCTCTCTCTCTTTCTGTCTCTCTCTCTCTGTCTCGTAATTGTAAGGTACAAGAAGAATATAGAAATTCTACAGAAGGGATGAACAGTGAGTTGATCTCATGAATCACATCGGACTGGGTTAGGAAAGGAAGATTGAACACAAATGAAATTTGTTGTAGAAGTATCTTAAACTCTCTCTAGTTGATTATTTCCATTTTATCCTATATATACCTTATTTATTTGTAGTTATTTGCACTATTTATCTCTTTCATTAGATCATAAGCTCCACTTACTTTGTGTTCCCAGCACTTAACACGCTTAGTAGGTATTTAATAAATGCTTATTGCTTGACTGACAAAGATATAGGCAGGAAAAGTGGAAAGAGACTGACGGAGAGATTTGTTGTAAGTGAAATAAATGTCAGCTTTGTTAAGTAGATCATAAGTGGGAATTAAAAGAAAAAAAAAGTCTAAGAGTCATGAGTAATCAGGGTCTGGGCAAGGTGAAGAGTGGAGGAGTAGTGGAATAGAAGCAGACAGAATCAAGTACAGATTGCTGTCATTAGTCACCTCCTTTTTTCCACCACCTTCATCTTCTTTGTAAGGAGGGGATGGAGCAAAGAGAGGAAAAAGCATAAGAGAATGTAAAAGAGGAAAAATGAATAGTGATACTAGTAATAAATAACCATTAAGGGTGATGAGATGAATTTACCCCATAAAATGGGGTTTAGGAAATACAATCCATCAAAACACACATGCATACGTATTTTTATATAAGACGTGCACTTGAAACACAGAGATTCACACGGAGTTAAGTAGAGAAGCTTAAAAGGAGCTTATTATACTTTGGGTGAAATCAGAAAAGTAAGGGGTAGAAATCATGGTCTTTAATCAGGCAGCAATAAAAATAGACATTTTAAAAAGAGATAGACAAAGAAGTGATATTATGCTTGAAAGCATCACAGACAATGAAACAATAGTAAAAAATTGTATATCTGTACACAAGTAAAACATCTCTGTCTTTTTTGGTTGTTTCTGGGTGGAACAGCAGGTAGTTCTGAACTTAACAGTCAGAAAGACCCAAGTTCAAATCCTTCCTCAGATATTTACTAGTTGTGTGACTCTGAGCAGGGCACTTAAGCTTACTCATTCTTCGTTGCCTCATTTGTAGTATAGAAATAACAAAGCCGCTTAGCTCACAGTACTGTTGTGAAGACCACATGTGATGATATATGTAAAGCAATGATGTATGTGAACCGTAAAAACTACATAGGGTTGGCTATTGTTATCATCATCATTACTGCAATAAACATTTATTTCTCCTTTATGAACACTGCTAACCCAAGGCATTTTCTAGTCTTGATGTATTTATTAGAAATCAGCTGAGGAGGAACATCCTAGGAGAAGAGAAAGAATTTATGTTGAAATGTTTTGCTAGAGCATTACGTAACAAAAAAATGGAAAGAATTATGGATCCTTTTGCCATAACTTCCTTGCTCTAAGAGCGTGTATACCAGAAAACAAATCTGGGCGATGAGTTCAGTGGCAGGATGTGGGCAAATAAGAGCCACTGAATAAACATGTTCATGCCAAACTATCACCACTACAATAGTACTGAACAAATGGTTTGTGATCACCTGGAAAGTGATGAGTGCTAAGAGCCAAAGGGGATTCATAAAGAAAAAGAATCATGTTCGATTAACATCATTTCTTACATTAAGAAATTTATTAGAGCAAAGAAATACCACAGACAAAACATACCTGAGTTTCCATGAGGCAATTCATAGTCTTTCATGATATGCCAAGGAACAAGGTGAAGTGTAGACTACAATACAGTTTGAAGAGTTTGGGAATTTGGATTTGCCTGAATAACCAAATTAAAAGAATAGTGATCAATGAATCAATGTCAACTAGGGGTAAGAGTGACAAAGTACATTTTTTTTTACTTCATTCTATTGAAGATTTAAAAAATCAGTTGAATGACAGTACAGATGACATGTCAATGGATGAGCCAACCAGAAAAGATGTGCAGAGTGGTGGCATATTTTATGTGTGGAATAGCAAAGAGGTCAGCGTTGCTGTATTGAAGAGTATGTAGTAGAGAGTTTGGTGTAAGAAGATTGTGAAGGTGTTAGGGGGCTAGCTTATGAAGAGCCTTGTATGTCGGAGGATTTTGCATTTGATCCTGAAGGCAAAAGGGAGTCACTAGAATTTACTGATTGTGTGTGTGTGTGTGTGTGTGTGTGTGTGTGTGTGCGTGCGTGCACATGTGTAGTTGATATAGTCTGACTACACTTTAGGAAAGTCTCTTCGGTGGCTGAATGGAGGAGGGATTGGAGTGGAAGGAGATGCAAGGCAGGTAAAGGCTACTGCAATAACCCCACGTGAGGTGAGTTGCCTAGTTTTACAAACTGACGGACAAACTTTATACAATATCTGAGTGCTGAAACTGGGCAATAAATATTTTTATTTGCTTGATCTTTCCTACTTAAATATACTGGTCAAATTCCCTTACCATATAAATGCCAACTGTCATCACCATCACCATCACCATCATCATCGTCGTCACCATCGTCATCATGATTTTTATTCTTGTTCCTGTTGTTATCCAACCATTACTTTAATCAATAAGTCTAAATTGATGTAGTCATCCTCCTTTCCTGCCCCTGTGACCCCAAATCCACAATACTACTTCGCCTCATTACCTTTATCAGCTTCCTGCTTTGTATTAATTACCATTCTCCTAATGTTCAGATTAATACTTTTGGTTCCATTTTTAACTCTTCCCCATTTGTCATTCCCCATAACCAATCTGCACACAGTCCTATCGTTTCCTTCTTCAGAACTTTTCAGATTTATTTCTTCTTCACTCCTACCGTTATCAGTCCAGTTCATAATAACTCCAAGGCTCCAGATTATAGTCTCTCTCCTCTCCAACTGCACACTAATACTATTTCAACTTTTCTTAAATATATAACTCCTTTGCTCATAATTTCTCCATTTTGCCTTTTTCATTAACTACAAAGTTCCCCATTTGACATTTAATATTTAACATCTAACAAAACCAAACCCCACTTTGCCTATCCTACCACATCTTTCACTATTCTAGTCAGGATGGTTTGATTATGCTACCCCAGATACCTTTCTGTGTCTTTTCTTGTGGCTTGATTCCACCTCAAATACCCCTGACCTGTTTAAATGGTATCTATTCTTCATAGCCTAGCTGAAATCTTATGTGATCCAGAACCCTTCCCTGATTGTTCAAGCAACTAAAGATCTTTCTTTTCTATGAAAAATTGAATTTTAATTAAAGATGTCAATTTTTCTAATTGTTTCATGTATGTTGTTTTTGTCTCCCAAATTCCGCTCAATCTAACAAAAATTTTTAAAGTGTTTACTATGTGTAAGATATGAGAGGAAGGATGTCACAGTAGACTGAGAGTTGACCTTGTCTTCAGAAAGACCTAAGTCTAAGATATACTTCTAATACATAGTGCCTTGCTTAGGGTCACACAGCTAGTAAGCATCAGAGGTCAGATTTGAACTCAGGAAGATAAGTCTTCCTGACTCCAGCTAGAGTCTAGAATCTATCACCTAGAATCTGCCTTCAGTATGTGGAAGTGTCCGAAAACGTGAAATGATTGTTCATCATTTGTCTTAAATAAATGTCAAGGTTGGGGAATAGTCTATCAGTCAATTTGTCTGGAAAGAGATTATATGAAAGTGAATATCATGAAATAAGTCTGGAAAGGCAGGCGAGAGCTAGGTGGAAAAGGATGTTAAGGTGAGGAATTTGTATTTTATCCTAGAGACAATAAAAAGCCACTGCTTATTCTTGAGCAGGAGAATGATAGAGCCAGACTTGTGCTTTGGGACGCTTATTTGGGCAGCTATACAGCAGATGGACTGGAGACGGAGAACACCTAGACGATGGGAACTCAATCAGGAGGCTGTTGGGATAGTTCAAGCAAGAGACAATTAGGGCATTAACTAGAGAGGTAACTGTGCAAATGGAGGGAAGGGGATGGGTGAAAGATAAGCTATGGATGTAGAACTGGTAAGACTCCTTAATGGATTAGCTAGAAGAAGGGAGTGAAGAGGAGTGAATAGTTAAGGAGCAAGTGCAGAAACTTTCTAAGGATGCGGGAGGACTGAGAATCCTATGGATGATTTTTTTATCCTTACAAAATTCTTATAAATTTGAGATTATTATTCCCATCTGAAGAATGAAGAAAGCTAAGCCTCAGAACATTTAGGTGACTTGATCAAGGTCATATGACAAAATTGCACACCATGCTACTTGGGGCTGAGGGGATGGGAGAAGATACTTGTTACAGTGACAGATTTTTGGGTGCCCAATAGAATTGTAGACTTCTGGAGCTGGAAAGGACCATTAGAAAAACCCTAGTCCAGTCTCTTAATTTTAAAGATGAGAAAACTGTGGCCCCCAAGTGTGAAATGATCACATTATCTCTCTTAAAAACAACACTACTTTTCAACAACAGAGAGATAGTTTTTTGATTTGCTAAAAGATGCAAATTTAACTTAATATCTCTGAACCCCAGCATGATTTGAATATGATTACTCATTGGCCAATCGCATCCTTTTCAACTCTGAATATTTTGGGGAGCTATTTCATTCCAAGGTTAAAGCTAAGGGCACATGAAAAGTTAATTTATGCGTAGCATGTTTTTGGAAGGAGAGTCACAGCGTAAGTGCCATCACATTAAAGGCTACAGAGTTGTGCATAAGCAAGTATTTTGTTGAATTACATTTTTAGTGCTTTTTATCGTCAACAGTCAGATCTACTGTGAGTTTCTGTGCTTTTCCCGTAGTCATATAAATATGCTATGATTTGCATGCATGCGCACGTGCACACACACCTCTCTCTCTCTCTCTCTCCTATGAAATCCTTGGGCAATTGGGGACCTAATAACATGGGTTTCTGATGTTTGCCATTATCCTTGAAAATTCAGTTCTGAATAGGGCGATTATTTCTCCTTTTCGACTTTTGTCTATAATTAGGACAAGGTGCCAGAAAGGGGGTAGCACTGCCTTGGTCTAGACAAAATATCATCATGTAAAGGAAAGAATTGTAAGAAAATATAAGGATGATGATGATGAGCGTGGGTTTAGAAAAGGCTTCCTGAAGGATATAGCACCTGAGCTAGGCTTTGAAGGAAGAAAAGTATGTCAGCACCAGAGACGAGGAGGTGGACTCAATCTATTTTGAGTCCAGTAAATTCTTCTTTTGGGAAAAGAGAAAAAAAAAATCCTTTCCTCCACAACTGTGGTAGGTATATATCATCTTACCGCTTCACAAAATCAAAGTTGGAAGGAACAGTCTGTCTGGTTTAACTCATACCTCAAGAATCCCTACAACATACCTAACAAATGATCAGGCTTTTCAAAGACCGTCAATGAGGGGGAGGTCACTGCCTCTGAAGACAGTTTATTCCGACTTTTCATACCTCTAAACTGTTGGGAAAGTTTCCCTTTTAGGCTTACATAATGCCTAAATTTGCCTATTTGCAACCACCAATTGCTACTAATTCTGTCTTCTGGGATCAAGTGGAACAAATCTAATTATTTTTCCACTGCCAATCCTTCAAATATTTGAATATAACTATCATGCATTCCTTTGTCTTCTCTAGTTTAAGCCTCAAAACATCCTTATATGGCAGGATCTTAAAGTCCTTCACAATACTGGTTCTGGCCTTTAGAGGATTCTACAGCTTACCATTACCCTTCCTATGTCATGGTCATGCACAATAATCTCGTGTCAGCAAATTTCTATAGCTGGAATCAAATAAGAGAAATTCTCTAAAGCTTTTCATCAAGCCTTGAAACTCTATGTAAATGCTAGGTATTAATAATATGATAATAATTAATAATATTTGTAACAATAATAGTAACAATTATAACCAAGTGTTTCTACCCTACAAATTAAAACCAGGTTTTCTCCATTTCTATTATGCAATGTAAAGAGTGGTAGATTTAGATTTGGGAGAGCTGAGTGGGTTCAAGAGCCCTGAGTTCAAATCTTGGCTCTATCATTTAGTAGCTTTGTAACTTAACAGCAAGTCATTTCATTCCTTTGTCTTATTTTTTTTTCAACTTTCAAAATGGAGATATGGTTACTTGCATCTATCTCTTATGAGGACCAAATGAGGTCTGTCACTTGGAAACACTTGCTTTGTTTTATAGTGGATCCCCCAGCTACCCAGGTTCAAGGTATTCTGTGTGTCTTTATCCACTCAAAACAGTAGCTCACAAGTCCTTACCAGTGTATTTACTTTTGCTAGTCAGAGTGGATACAATTAGCTCAAACCAAAGGCATTTAATGAAGTTGTTGAGCAAGGAAAGTAGCTTTAAAATATTTCCCCTATAAAAATTGAATATATTTTCTTACAAATACATACCATCAATAAAAAGATCAACAGAATATTTATGGGGGGACAAACACATAGGGTGTACATGTGCCTAAAGCCATGTGTGGAGAAGTCTTCTCATAATATCCCCGTAACCCCTCCTACTGGAGCTACTTCTTGCTGGTCTTTTTTGACATGCAGTCTCAGCTCAATCAATCAGATCAATTTACTTATTAAGCACCTATTATGCACCAGATACCATGCAAAGCACTAGAGATATCTCTCCCCCAAAGGGACAAAAGACAGACCCTGACCTTAGGGGCTTAGAATCTAATGAGGAAAATAATATGCAAACAAATATATACAAAAGCAACCTATATACAAGATAAATAGGAAATAATCAGCAGCTGGAAGACATTGGAATTAAGGAGGTTTGGGGAAGGGTTCCAGTAAAAATGGAATTTTAATTGGTACTTGAAGAAAGCCAGGAAGGCTAATAGGTGGAATGCAAGAGAACAGTGTTTCAGAAATGTGGGACAGCCAGAGAAAATGTCCAAAGGTAAGATGCAATGTCACGTTGTAGAACAGCTCAAGAGGCCAGTATTGCTGGATAGATTATACGGTGAAGAGTAAGGTTTAAGTAGTCTGGAAAGGTAGGAGGGCGTTGTATTATGAAGGATTTTGACTGTCAAGCAGAATATTTTGCATTTGATGCTGGTGACAATAGAGAACCACCTAACTTTATTGAGTAGGAGTTGGTGACATGATCCAACCTGCATTTTTGGAAAATCACTTTATATTTCTGGATGGAGGATGCATGAATGGGAGAGACTTGAGGCAGGCAAACCCACTAGCAGGTTATTGCAATAATCTAGGTGTGAGGTGATGAGGGACTACACAGTAGTGCTGGCAGTGTTAGAGGAGAGAAAGGGGGTATATGCGAGTGACGTTGAAGAGGTAAAATCTATATATTGGAGATGGCAACAGATTGGGGTTGGGGAACAGTGAGAGAGCAAGGAGTACAAGATTATGCCTATGTAAGTATATACTCTTTGACAGGCATCACTCTCACCTGGTGTTCAGAGGCCACTACTTGATTTTACTCGTCTAGCCCCTTGGTCACTGCTGGTTGCTGCCAGGCATAGACTGGTGAAAAAGCTATGGAGTTTAAATTCTGGCTACTGACGAAGGTTTCAGTAGGAGGACTTCCACTTTCATGTTCAAGGAATAGTTCTACTATTTGATTTTTTTAATTGTAAGTACAGAGACTTAAAAATATTTTTTGGCCAAAACCTTTAATTTTCTTCAAAGGAAATAATTTGATTGGGAGTGTGGGAGAGGGAAGAGGGAGAAGACCCTTAGGAGCTTTTCTTTTGTAATGCATGATCTATTTATTTCTCTGAGATTAGGCTAGAATGAACATTTCTTTTCTGGGAATCTGAAACTGAGATTTCTTGTCCTAAACACTAAGCTCTTTCAAACAGAGATGTTAACTATAGCTAACTACTGTCTTCAGAATTATAGCTATTTTTTTTCCTGGACTTCTTCACCCTTAAGGCTAGCATTTATGTCAGAGGCATCATTTTGATTTATAGTTATAAATTTCCTATGGTTCCCCAGTTAATTTCTTTTTTGTTTGTTGTTTTTTATTTTTAAAGTAATAAGTATTTTCTATATGAATCTGTCCTGGTAAAACAAATTCCCACATTAGCCTTATCTAAAAATAGACTGTTTCTGTATTTTTAAGTTCATCACCTCTCTGTCAGAGGGTACGTAGCATGTTTCATTTTCAATATTTTGAATACCTGGCTTATCGGGTTTTTTTTTATCAGTCTTAAAGTGTTTCAAAGTTGCTTTCCTCTGAAATTGTTATCATTGTATATAAATTGTTACAGTTTTGCTCACTTGACTCTGCATCATTTCATAAAGGTCTCTCTATTTTGCTCTAATGTCCATTTCATCATTTCTTATATCACAATATTTTTTGTTCACAAGTCACACAATTGATTTAGCCATTCTCCAATAAGAGGATACTCCCTTACTTCCCAATTTTTGGCTACCATGAACAGTTACTCTAAATAAATATACTTGTAGATGTGGATCTCTTTCCTCTTTCTTTGATTTCTTTGGAATATGGTCCAAGTAATTGTTATAGCAGGGTCAAAGTTGTGGACAATTTGGCAGCTTTATGTGTCATAAATTGCTTAATTCTAATTTTTAAGAAATTATTTTCTTCAGTGAACTTTTGTATTTCTTTTTTCCCATTTGATCCATTTGAATTTGAAAGGAGTTATTTTCATCAGCAATGTTTTGTGCCTCTTTTACTGTTTGGCCAATTCTGCTTTTTAAAGATTTCTTTTCTCTGGCAAAGTTTCATACCTCTTTTAGTATTTGGTCATTTCTTTTTTGTTTTTAAAAGGTATTATTTTCTTCAGTATTTTTTTTTGCCTCTTTTACCAAACTGTTAATTCTCTTTTCATATTTTTCTTCCATTGCTCTCATTTCTTTTCTTATTTTTCCTCTACCATTCTTAATTGATTTAAATTGATTTTAAAATTGATTTTTAATTGATTTCTTTACTCTTCCAGGAATTTTTTTTTTGGTTTGTGTTCAATCCACATTTTTCTTTGAGGTTTTTCTTGTAGCTGTTTTCAAATCATTGTCTTCTTCTGACTTTGTGTATTGGTCTTCCCTGCCACCATAGTAGCCTTAATGGTCAGGCTCTCTTTTGTCATTCTTGCTCTTTGCTCATTTTTGCAGCCTATTTCTGACTTTTAACTTTATGTTAAAGCTGAACTCTGCTCACCTGGGGGAGGTTACCCTCTCAAGCTCCAGGTTCTTTCACGTGACTGTTTTCACAGCTAGTTTGTAAGTTTTCAGGGCTTCCAAGGTGATGTCATCCATGAGGTGTGGGTCACTGCTTTCCTGGTCCCTGCTCTGGTCTTTTACCCAGGAAGGGCCTTTGTTTCCTTGTGCTAGTCTCCTCTCTGCCCTGGAACTGAGACCCAGAGCTGTGTGGCAATGGAGTTGCCCAACAGCACCCAGTCTTGTGCTCAGTGCTAGCATAGCACTATAATCCCTTTTGACCAGTTTTCCACTCTCCTTACTGTCTCTGGCACAAGAGCAGCAGCTATTACTATTGAGCCACCTTCAAGGCCTACAGGTGTTGTGGCCACCATTTGTGCTTCAGAACAACTTCTGCTCCAGTACCCCCACACTTCTCCTTCTGAGTTCTGAGACCTCCTGAGTTGTCTTGGTTGGGAAAAATTTTTCACCCTTACTTTTGGATGGTTGTGCTACTCCAGAATTCAGTCTGAGGAATTATATTAAAGTTGTTTGGAAAGGAATGTTGGAAGTGCTGACAGTATTACTCCCTCTACTCCACTACCTTGGCTCTACTTCTTCTGGAATTAATTTCTAAAAACTCTGCTCTAGAGGGTCAAAGTGCTGCCTGTCTATTCTCCTAACTTACTTCCCTGGAAAATCACTATTTTCTCTTCTTTTTTTCCTCCAATATTTAGAATACTTAGATATTGATCCATTAGTGTGTTATGAACTGTTTATCTATTTCAATTTTTCTCCATATTGCTATCTAATTTTTCCAATAGCTTATTATTGAATATTGAATTCCTTCTCTAATATTTTTGTGTACCAGAATTATTAAACACTAGTATTTGTGTGACTGATTCTAATTTTGGTTACCTAATCAGTTATACTGAACATTATTTTTGTAACTATGTGAAAGATGGATTGGAAGAGAGAGAGAACTTGGGACAGGAAGCTTAGCTAGGGACTCTAACAGTAGGACATGAGGGAGATGATGGAGGCTTGCATTAGAGTGGCCCCAAAATGGGTGGAGAAAAGGAGTTGGTTGATAACCTTTGGAAACTGATTAAATGTAGGAGTTAAGTCATAGAGAAGAGTAAAAGAGGACTGAGTTTTACAGTATGGATTAATTAATCAATTGGCTAACAAGCTAATTGCTAATATGTGCCAGGTACTGTGTTAGAGTGTGGGATGCAAGTAAAATAAATGAAAGTCTACTCACAAGGAGATTACTGAGATATCAGTAGTACCACAAACAGAAACTGGGAAGTAGGGAAGAGTAGTAGTTTTTGGGAAAAGATGATGGCTTCATTTTGAAACATTGACTTTGAGATTCTCAGTCTAACCCTAACCCTAAATGTGCCTCGATTCTAACCCTAAATGTGCTTTAACCCTAACCCTAACCCTAACCTTAGCCCTAAATATCTTGATTTTAACCCAAACCCTGACCCTCGATTCTAACCCTCAATTCTAATGCCTCTATTCCAACCCTAACAATCCCTTCCTTCTTTCCTCTCTTCCTCCTTCCCTCCCTCCCTTTTCCTTCCTTCCTTCCTTCCTTCCTTCCTTCCTTCCTTCCTTCCTTCCTTCCTTCCTTCCTTCCTTCCTTCCTTCCTTCCTTCCTTCCTTCCTTCCTTCCTTCCTTTTTCTGATAAGAAAGAAGTTTCTGCCTTTTTATTATTTGTAATTATTTTAAAAGAGGAACATTCCTCCTCTGAAATAGCTTAGTTGCTGTTTTGAAGCTTGCCTAAAATGACCTCTCTTCTTTGTGTAAGGATGCTACTAACAATAACTTGGGTTCATGGACATGCTTTTTACAACTTGGTTCTAGAAGAGATACCTGCACAACTAATTTCTTGTAGAACCTGGAAAAGATTGTTTGTAACACAAAACCACCTTCTAATGGGATTCAAATAGCTTTCAGAATAAACCAAGTGATCTAAACAGAAAATTTATCAAGTTTATAAGATAAAGATAAAATCAATTAATTATAAAGGTTTTTTAAGTGGAAGGGACCTCAGAGGTCCTCTAGTCCAACTCTTATTCAAAGAAAGAATCCACAGCATCTTTAACAACTAGTTATCCATCCTCTCCTTAGGGACTGGGATTTCACTTACTTCTGGAGTTATCCATTCTATTTTTGGATAGCTATGATAAATAGAAAGATTTTCTTTCATTGTTCCAATTTTACCTTTAGGTAACTTCCATCAAATGCTCCTAGTTTTGCTTAGGAAATCAAGACTCATCTCTCTTCCAAGTGAAAATCTAAGCACTTACAACAATCCTTATCCCACATCTTCCATTTTCTAGGTGAAAACCTAATTCCTGTATGGTAGGGGTCAGCAGTTAACTCACTATCTTGGAAACCCTCTGGATGATTTCCAGTTTGCCAATGTCCCTTCTAAAATATGGCACCCAATACTGAATACATTACTCCAGGTAGAGCTCAACTAGGGCAGATTACAGAAGGACCACCACCTCTCTCTCTCTCTGGACACTATTTCTGGTAATATAATCAATCTATGCTGTCATTAGCATTTTTTTTTGACTGCCACATCACATTGCTTGCAGCTCACTAAAACCACCAAGTCTTTTACACATGATTCATAGTCTAAGTATTCCCCCACTTGTATTTATGCATTGGAATTTTAACCCATTTATCCCTATTAAATTTAATCTTGTTAGTGTCAGTCCAAGGTTCAATGTTATAAATATAATTTTGGATCTTAATCCTATCCTCTAATGCAGCAGTTCTCAAACTTTTTCTCTTTGAGACTCCTTTATACTCTTAAACATTTCTAGGAGCTCCCCAAAGAATTTTGTTTATGTGGTTAATATTTGTTGTTATATAACACATTAGAAATTAAAACAACTAAGTATTATAAAAACAATTTTGATCTTGTATATTCTCTGGAAAAGTCCTGGGGACTCCAACAGGTCCTTGGATCATACTTTGAGAACCACTTCTCTAAGGATTTAACTATCCCTCCCAGATGTATGTCATCTGCAAATTTAATAAACATGACACATTTCTTTGATGATTTCTTTTGTAACATTTTTCACATGCAAATGATTGTTGAGAATATGCTTCAGCTTTCATCCAAGTTATTGGAAAAAATGCAGAATAGTATAGCACAGTAAATAAAGAGACATATGTATGAGATAGTATAAAGGTAGGAACAATATACAATAAGGAAGTTTGGAAGTAGGGGAAGAATTGGATGGGAATAATCATGAGTTCTATTGTGGATAGATGAACTTTGAAGTGCCTACATTTAATTTAAGATGTCCAAGAGGCAGATTGGAGATGGTGACTAGTACAGAAGAGAGACTAGGGCTGACTATAGATATGGGCATTATCTTCCCAGAAATGATAATTAAAATAATGGAAGCTGATGATATTATCAAGTGATATCATCAAGCATAGAGTGAAAAGAGAGGAGGTCAGAATGTCTATCAAAGGGCAACACCTTTAGGGTTGAATAAACATTCATGTTTATTGGAAGTAAAATGGATGAAAAATAAACAGCAAAGGAGACTGAAAAGAAGAGTTCAAATGAGAGGAGGAGTTCTAAGGAGAGATCAGTGCCATGAAGACCTAGAGGAAAACATCTAGGAGAAGAAAATGGCCAACAGTGTCAAATGTTACAACAAGGTCAAGAAGCATCAAGTTGAGCAAAGGCCATTGGATGGGTCAATTAAGAGATCATCGATATCTTGTGAGAGGGCAGCTTCAATTGAATAATGAAGTTGGAAGCTAGTTTGCAGAAGGTTTTAAAAAAGAGAGGAACTAGAAGAAATTAGCATAGACAACATCCTCAAGGAGTTTAGTCATGATGAAGAGAGAAATAGAATACTAGCCAATAGGGATGGTTAGATTTTTGTTAAGGATGGAGAAAATGTGCATGTTTGTAGGTTCTATCGTTCATGACAATGGGCTCTGATTGGTGAGTGTTCATCTCATCTTCTCTGTTCTCCTCCCCAAAGTGCCTCTTTTCATTCAGGTCCATCAACATCCATTGATGAATGTACTACTTCTCCAACTTTTAATTTCCAACTCTCTCTTTGAACAGTGAACAAATCACCATTACCATTTTCTCCAAAGGACTTTTCAATCATTTGCTCTGTGAGCCCAATCACCATTCTTTCTTACTTGCTCATCTGAAACACTCCTCCCTGTCCAGAAGTTTTCAGTATGTATTAACTTCCTGTATTGAATGTAAATGTCTTGAGGGCAGAGAATATTCTTACTTGCTTGTATATGTTTCTCCAACACTTTAACTCTGATCTTGGCACATAGTAAGCATTTTACAAATTTTTTTTGCATTCATTCATTCCGAGAGAGTGATGCTAATGACTGTAGAGCTCTGCCTCACTCAGATCCAAGTCATTTACAAATCAGGACATCATCCTCATGATGACTGGTCCTGTTAGAGAGCAAAGGATGAACAATTACAACAGCACTTTTAGAAGTGACCTTTTAGAGTAAGAACCATCTTATTATTTATTTAAAAACTAAACTCAATCTCTCTTAAATTAGTAAGAATCATCGTAACTGAAAGGAAAGCAGATCATTTTGTTTAACACTCTGTCTTCAAAGAGTAGGTAATTTCCCCAATAGAAAGCTCAAATAAAATTACTGTAATTTCTTCAATATTCAAAAGCTTAACTAAGAAAAAAAAAATCTACACTTCCATATTTTTTTGATGTGGAAATTGCCTAAGATCCTATGACATTTCCTAATGTCTAATTACCCTGGTCATTTTTTCCCCTTAAATCTCATCAGACTAATTATTTTGCTATTTTCTACTGTAGAACACATTTATTGTTATTTATTTACTTTTTATTTGCAGGGGGGAGGTGAGGCAGTCAGGTTAAGTGACTTGTTTTATTGGTAATTATGAGCACTAAAGATCTCCCCCACCCACTAATAGGCCTGCACATTAAGGGAAGATTAGGGGAGATTTGTTTTGTAGGAAGGCCCACAGCTCTTGTTAATTTCTAATGAGGTACTGGTTCTCAAGAATTGTGATGCCCTCTGGCTCTGAAAAGTGTATATGTACTCTGAGGTGAGGTTTTGTTTTGGGGCTTACTCATTAGAAGTGCTTGTTTGGCCAGATGAGACTCTGGGTAGCCGCTAAGGAGCCCCCTGCCTTTGAAAACCCAGATGTTGATGCTTCCCTCTGGTAACTATGTATGTATGTAATGGTCAGACAGTTGGATCTGTCTGTTGATCTGTTATGTATGGTCAGATAGTTGGAAGCCCTGTCTGTTGCTCTATATTTCTCCATTTGTATTTTCTCTCAAGTTCAGGGTGCCGACTTTTTCCTCTGAACTAGGTGAATGATATACAAGTTTGATTAGAGTAGATTGTTACCCCTCAAAAGCAAATCTAAGAAACTGTACAACAGGTTCTCCTGTGTATGTTGGGGTACTTGATGTTACACTTACCCAGGGTCACATAGCTAGTAAGTGTCAAGTGTCTGAGGTCAGATTTGAACTCAGGTCCTGCTGACTCTGGGGGGCCAGTGCTCTAGTGATTGTGCCACCAAGCTGCCCCTTGTAGAACATATTTATTAAGCAGAAAACTATTTTCTGTAGTTTTGATCCTCCACCATTGAAATGGAGTATAACTACTTAGCATCTTGCTTAAAATGATATTTTATGTAAATTTGAAAAATAAGTTACAGTTACTCAAACACTTTCTACCATGGTCTGACACCCATGAAGGAACAGGGGTACAGGTGGGTAAATAGAATTCTTTGTAAAGTTAGGCTTGGGGACCCAAATGCAAACTATGCCAATAGTGGAAAGTCAGTTATTTAATTAGCCCAAGTCTTCTGTTTCCTGGCCAAGCAACCTGGCATCCTTTAACTTTTCTTCATCTGACCTGGTCTCTATCCCATTAATCATTTTCATGTTGTATTCCTAGGATCATTTTAGTTTCTCTTCTTCCTTTTCCAATGACTCCTTAAAGTTTATCTCTCCCCAAATACTTTCCAAGGTCACCAGTCTACAACTCAGTGGGAAGTAGAACTTTATGTTACTGGAACTCTCGGTTCTTGTTATACTATATTGAAACTTATAACCCCAGCTTATCCAAAATAAATTTACATCTTCTTTGACTGTTAAATTCAGTAATATTTTTAATTGGGGAGGGGGTGTGTATGGGTGAGTTCATTCTCCCAGTGGAATGGAAGTAAAGGGGACTGAATTTAAGAAGTTCAAACTGGGGCATGATGCTAAGTTGGACTCTAGAGTCAAGATTAAATCTAACATTATGAACCTCTGGGCCTAATGAGATATCAGTATGTGCTTAGCTCATGCATAAGCAATGTTTCTCCAACCTGGTCAGTGCTGGCTGCATCAATGAAGTATCTGTCAGTGATTAGAAAAAAATTGTTTTCTGACACCTATTGGCCAACCCCATGCCTAGCTTTATTTGGGGAAGATCTAATCACTTTGGTGAATAATTATACCCATGGGTTACAGCAAATAGCACATGGAAAGTCAATTTCTGGTTGATTTTTCTCCATATGGTTACCACAGAAGTTATATAGCTTTTGGGTACAGGGATGAGGTATGTGAAAGATTGGTCTCTGAATATCCATTATTCCTTAGAATTCTCCATGTTAGAATTTTGTGTTAAGAAATTATACTTAATACACACATACACACATATATACACAAATGCTTTGTGTTAAGCAACTGAAGAAAATACAAGCATGATCTAGGAGGGGTAACACATTAAGCCTTAGCTTCAATTTTTCTGAATAAGACCCTAAGAGAATGGAATGGAAGTCAGGTATGATGGAAGAAACAAAAAGAAAGATTGAAATCTCTGGCTTTAACCAAGGGGAGCAGCTAGGTAGAAAAGAGGCATCAGGAATCTACTAAATCTATGGGTTAAAATGCCAAAAAAAAAAATACCCAAAACAACAGAATAAAAAGTGCTAAAGGATAAGTCGCTAGCAATTGAAGGCACACTTTGACCACTTTCTCATTTTTGCTTAGGATTAGTCCTGTTTCTCAATGGAAAGATATGATATTTTATTCTTATTAACATTTTCTTTGGTCACTTTGTCGTTACTGATTAATGGATAGTTAATCTCTTTTCTCCTCTCATTCATTATATATACTTGGAAAAAGCCAAATATTTAGTCTTTTATTTGTTTTTAAATGTTTTATCAGTCTATTAATAAGCATTTATGAAGCCCCAACAATGTTTCAGGCACTGTGTAAGTACAAGGGATAAAATCATTCCTATTTGAAAACAGCTTACATTCTCATGGAGGATATATACATACATACATACATATATAGGTGGGGGGGGGGGCGAGCCAAGATGGCAGAGTAGAAGCAGAGACCTGCTAGAGTTCTCCCCCCAAACCCCTCAGAAAATCTGTAAAAATGACTCTAAACAAATTCTAGAGCAGCAGAAGTCACAAAATGACAGACTGAAGCAAATTTCCAGCCCAAGACATTCTGGAAACTCAAAGGGAAGGGTCTATTACACCAGGCTGGGAGCAATGTGCAGTTTGGTCATGACAGCTCAAACAAAGTGGGACTTAGGGGACTGAATCACTGGTGGTTGCTATGAATTCTTGACTTCTCAACTCATAAATGCTAAAGACAGCTTCAAAGGTCAATGGGAAAGGTCTCGCACCTGGCTGAGAGGGGAGTGTGGTCCAGCCCCAGCCCCAGCCCAGCCTCTGCCCCAACCCAACCTCTGCCCCAGCTACAGGGTGGCTGCAGCCACTGCTAAAGCAGATGCTGCTTCTTGGGCCCTCCACTTAACAAAGCTCAAAAGTCAAGTAATTGACTAGGAAAATGAACAAACAGGGGAAAAAGAAACAGACTATAGATTCTTACTTTGTTAGTGAAGAGGAATTTTCTCACCTCATTGGTGATGAGGAACATCAAAACATACAACCAGAAGAAAATAACAAAGTCAAAACTCCTATGTCCAAAGCCTCCAGAAAAAATATGAATTGGTTTCGGGCCACGGAAGAGCTCAAAAAGGATTTTGAAGATCAAGTCAAAGAAATAGAGGAAAAACTGGGAAGAGAAATGAGATGCAAAAAAAAAATTATGAAAAATGAATTAGCAGTTTGCTAAAGGAAACTCCAAAAATGCTAAAGAAAATAACACCTTGAAAACTAGACTAACCCAAATGGCAAAAGAGACCAAAGAGCTGAAGAGGAGAAGAATGCCCTAAAAAGCAGAATTAGCCAAATGGAAAAGGAGGTCTAAAAGTTCATTGAAGAAAATAATTCCTTAAAAATTAGAATGGAGCAAACAGAAGCTAATGACTTTAGGAGAAGTCAAGAAATTATAAAACAAAACCAAAAGAATGAAAAATAGAAGACAATGTGAAATATCTCATTGGAAAAATAACTGACCTGGAAAACGGATTCAAGAGAGACAATTTAAAAATTATTGGACTAGCTGAAAGCCATGATCAAAAAAAGAGCTTATACATCATCTTTCAAGAATTTATCAAGGAAAACTGCCCTGATATTCTATAACCAGAGGATAAAATAGAAATGGAAAAAATCCACTTATCACCTTCTAAAAGAGATCCCAAAAGTAAAACTCCTAGGAATATTATAGCCAAATTCCAGAGTTCCCAGGTCAAGGAGAAAATATTACAAGCAGCCAGAAAGAAACAATTCAAGTACTGCAGAAACATAATCAGGATAACACAGGATTTAGCAGCTTCCACACTAAGGAATCAGAGGGCTAGGCGTATGATATTCCAGAGGTCAAAGGAGCTAGGACTGAAACCAAGACTCACCTACCCAGCAAAACTTATGAAACAGGGGGAAAAATGGAACTTCAATGAAATAGAGGACTTCCAATCATTCTTGTTGAAAAGACCAGAGTTGAAAAGGAAATTAGACTTTCAAATACAAGAATCAAGAGGAGCATGAAAAAATAAACAGGAAAGAGAAAGCATAAGGAACTTATTACAGGTGAACTGTCTACTTTCCTATATGGATAGATGATATTTGTGACTCATGAGACTTTTCTAAGTATTAGGATAGTTGGAGGGAATATATGTGTATATATGGAGAGAGTAGGGGGGAGGAGAGAGAGAGAGAGAGAGAGAGAGAGAGAGAGAGAGAGAGAGAGAGGCCACAGGGTGAGCTGAATATGAAGGTATTATAGCTATAAAAGAAAATTAAAAGTTGAGAAGAATGTACAAGGAGAAAGAGAAAGGGAGAGGTAGAATATACTAAATCATCTCACATAAAAGAGGCAAGAAAAAGCTTTTACAGTGAAGGGGAAGGTGAGAGGGAATAAGTGAATCTTCCTTTCATCAGATTTGGCTTCAGGAGGGAATAAAGTACACACTCAATTGGGCTAAACTTTATCTTACCCTACAGGAAAGCAGGGAGGAAGGAGATACGAGAAGGGGAATAATAAAAGGGACAGCAGATTGGGAAAAGGATAATTGGGAGCTAACACTTTGGTGTTAGGACAAGTCAAAGGAGAGAATAGAATAAATGGAGGTTGGGGCAGGATAGAGGGAAATAACAGTCTTTCACAACATCTCTATTAGGGAAATGTTTTGCATGACAATACATGTATAACCTTTATCGAATTGCTTGCTTTCTCAGTGAGGGTGGGTGGGGAGAGGGGAAGGGAGAGAATGTGTAACTCAATGCTTTAAAAATGAATGTTAGAGGTTTTTTTTATGTGCAACTAGGAAATAAGATATATAAGCAATGGGATATACAAATCTATCTTACCCTACAGGAAAATAGAAGAGAAACAGGTTGGGGGAAGGGGTGATAGAAGGGAGGGCAGATTGGAGGAAAGGGCAAAAGGGCAATTAGAATACATGTTGTCCAGGGGTGGGGGTAGGGGGGGAGATGAGAAGAAGAAAATAAAATTATATATATGTATATATATATATGTATATATATAGCACAAATTTAAATTGAACATAGAAAAATATAGAAAGTAATTAAATACAAAGTAGTTTGGGAGAGATGAAGGCACTTATCTCCTGGCACATACAGCCAGAGATGTGTTTTTTTTTTCTGAGCTTCCCAGTCAGCTTCCAGTCCTATATTTTATAGCAAGTGTAACCAAAAGTAAATAAGAATGTCTACTTCGTATATTGAACCCAGGATGGTTACAAATACTGGACTTCATGTGTGTTTTGAGTGATTGTGAACTTGCATGGCTGTTGGATGAGTATAAATGACACTGATCTATTTTAGTAAAGGGAAAATGGTGAGAGATTGATGTTTACATGCGTAATCTGTGACCCAGCATCCCGATTTCTGAGGTTATACAGACTGGGTGCAATCTTCGGGACTACTCCAACAAGCATTTCCCACATGGAGTTTACTCTGAGAGAATCCCTGAATATAGTTTGTGTCTAGGTCCCCAGCGATGCAAGTCAAAGGGACTTTAGATCCCACACAAACATTTAGCATAACAACACACACATATTATGCCTTACACCACTACACAGAAAATGCAAAAGCACGTTAAAAGCTCTTATTATCCCATATGCAATACATATGATTTCTTCTCTTTTTGATTTGTCTTACTTTCTCCAGGAAACTAATATTCTCCCAACTCACAGCACCACTCTCCTTGAAAGGGAAGTTAGACAGATGAGTTTCCCTCTTTACTCACAGAAAATCTCTGAGGACTTGGACTCCTCCAGAAGGAAAAAGTACATTCCATCAAGACTAAGATGGCCCCTCATTCCAGCTTTCTGGAGGGATATTAATCTCTCCTAAATCTCAGTCTTCTAGATAAAAGAGGGGACAATTCCTGGATAATAACATCAAGGTATACAGCCCCACTTTTGATTGGGATCACTGTCTCAATAACTTATAGTAACAACAGAATGCAGTGTTCGGATTTATTTTGCCCCAATTTTGTGGGTTTTTTAGTTCCTTGTTACTGGTCCTCCAGCACTAGGGATCACATGTAAGGTCTTCTTTCCCCATCAATAGATAAGGGAATTCCTCAGGAAATTCCTCTCCTCTTGCCAGACTTGCTAGATATTTCCCAAACTTTCAAACTAGGAAATACCCTCATAACAACTCCCAAGGCTGGTAATATTTAGGACATCATTCTCTCTTCAACTAAGTTTGGGTTTAATGGTGTTGTTATCCAGGAATTGTCCCCTCTTTTATCTAGAAGACTGAGATTTGGGAGAGATTAATATCCTCTAGAAAGCTGGACTTAGGGACCATCACTGCAGTCTTGACTGCATGATTCTCTTCTGTAATGCAGCCACATCATTAAGAGGTCATGCCACTCGCCCTCCAAGACTGGGACCAGAAACATTCTGTTTGGGTTCTATAAACTAGAAGTTACATTATCTGTAACTGCCCCATATTAATCACTAATTGTTCCCTAAGGGGATCTTCCTTGTCAACAGGACTCAATTCTACCGCACTCTCAGTGTCTCTTTGGAAGAAAGGGAAAAGATCTAAGTGCTTGAAGGATACTCCTTTTTTGTGAGAGAGGATAAAGGATGGCTCTTTCAAAGAGTGGGTCCTACAATAGTGAAACTCAATCGTCTAGACCAGAATTACCGACACTGACCTTCCTGAAGACACCAAGAACTGCCTTTATATCCTGATTGTATCAGAAGATACAATAAAGATCTCAAACAAAACTGTAACTTATTGAATGAACCCTGTAGCTCATCAGCTCCTTTCATTAAGGCCCCCCATTATGTGTGCATATATACACATATATGTATACATACATGCGTACACATATATGTGCCTATCTGTATATATGAATATAGCTATATACATTTACAAATAACCACATATATGGATGTATATGTGTATATAGACATAATAAATATAAACTAAGTGCTATTTCATTGGGTTTATTTGCTTTTTATTTTGTCAAGAAATCCAATCAACTGAATAAGTGTCCCTTTTATTAAAACTGTATCAGAAAATTTCATTGTTATTTGGAGATACTTACTTAGCTTTATTCCTGAAAAACTTTCCCCTAATAGAGAATCTCGTTCATTTAAAAGCATAAAAAAATTATCACAGAATGGTAAGACATGATGCATCCTTAACTAAGACTGTAACCTTTCTGTTTATGGATTTTACAACTAATGTTTAACTGTCTAGCCAACCCCACCCTTTAGTCCTAGATAAAAAATTTCCAAAGCAAGCCAGTTGCCTTAATCATCCAATCTATTGCGTGATTCAAACAACAAAACCATCTACAGATGCTTTTGTCTGAAATTTAACTTTTTGTAAAAAACAAAGGATAGAAGTTAAAAAAAGCTTTTTAAGAGATCCTGGAAATAAATGGAAAAAGTTGAGTGAGGGTGGGGGAAATCACCTAACCTCTAATACAATAGTCAACTATTCTAAAAGATAGTAGTGTAAAAGGGATGAAGGAGGTTTCACCAAAATGACTTGTCCAGAGGCCAGGTTGAGTTTATTAGGTCATTCATTTGTCTAACTTTCTGAAAATTTTAACATTGTCACATAAATTTCATTAAAAAACGTCTTCTCACATTAACTGAAATCTAAGACATCCTAAGTGCAAGTAAATTAGAAGCTATGTGAGGAACAATGTTGTGGTCAGGCAAGAGCCTCATGGACAGAATGACAAAAATCTTACTGATACAATTACAAAATGTTCTTTAAAAAGATAAGGAAAAACTTAAGGAGTTTGAAGTAAGTTTAATATCTTGAAATTAGTTTTCAGATGTAGAGCTATGCCAATCAAATTATCATGGGGATACTTCATAGAACTAGACAAAAATAACAAAAAACCAAAAACTTACAGGAACAAAAGATCAAAGATATAGAGGGAATTGATGAAAAAAGTAGGAATGAGAGGGAAATAACACTTCTTGACTTCAAATATATTTTATAGCATTAATCATCAAAACTATTTGGCATTGTTCATAGAAATGGAAAAGTAGATCAATGAAAGTTACTGGATGAGCAAGAATCATAATTCATTATCTCTCTCAGGCAGTAGATGGCAGTTTGCCTTCCTCTAGTCAATCAGCTCCTAGAAAAACAGGGTCTTTTTTCTAATTACACAGCTCATAGGAAACTGGGTGGCAAAGTAGATAGAGTGATGAACCTGGAGTCAGGAAGATTTGGGTTCAAATCTGCCTCCAGTCACTTACTAGCTGTCTGACCATGGGCAAGTCACTTAGCATCTATTTGCCTCAGTTTCTTCAAATGCAAAATGGGGTGATGATAGCAACTATCTCACAAGGTTGTTGTGAGAACCCAATGAGATACTATTTGCAAAGTGCTTAACACAGTGCCTGGCACATAGTAGGTGCTATATAGTGCTTATTCCCTTTCCTTCCATCAATTAGCATGGCTCCCAGTAAAAGAGATAACAGACCCTACTTGTCAAATCAAGAAGCATTTATTCAGCACTCATTAAGGGCCAGGCATTGTGCTAAATTCTTTTTAACTTGGATCATCTGTGAGCTCTTGTGTTCTGGTTTCTATACGTGGCTCCACTATTGGTTCTTGTGTCTTCTGTCCTCATTGCCTCCTATGTCCATCTTCTCCTGATTTAGTCTTCACCAGGTGATCTGCCTTCAAGATCTTTTCTCCTTCCATGACTTCTAATACCAACAATGAGTCTCTTCATAAGCAGTGACCCAGGCACATACTAGCTGTGTGACCCTGGGCAAGTCACTTAATCCTGTTTACCTCAGTTTCCTCACCTGTAAAAAGAGCTAATGAAGGAAATGGCAAACCACTCCAGTATCTTTGCCAAGAAAACCTCAAACAGGATCACAAAGAGTTAGACATGACCGAACGACAATAAGAAACAGAAATAGCAGCAGCACATTTATCTCAGGGCTAGTTTTCTTTCAAATACTCAGAATAGTCTGTGACTCTCCACATTTTATGCAAGAGGCCATGAGTCTTTTCAAGCTGATTGGGCCAGTTTCCTTTGTTATTTCCCACCTGCTTTCACCAGAATGCCCATATACAGAAGGAGGAGCACCACACATTTACATTTCTATCTCTAGCACCTAGCACAGGACTGGGTACATAGAGGTCATGATAAATGTTTATGACTCATGACCACTACTGCTACCAACTAGCCTTTATATAGCACTTTCAGGTTCATATAGCTTCAAATATATTATCTCACTTGAGTCACAACCACTCTAGGAGGTAGGCACTATTATTATCTCTGATGATGAGGAAACCTAGCCTGAGAGAGGTTGTGACTAATGCCAAGTCACAGGGTGAGTATCCGAGGCAGTGTCTGAATTCAGATCTTCTGCACTCCAAGCCCAGTGCTCCATCAATGGAGTCATAGAGCTGCCTTAATAGCTGCCATTTATATAATACTTGAGGGTTTGTGAAGCACTTATATATCCATATACAAAAATAAATAAATATACATTCTGTGTGTGTGTATCTGTGTGTATATTTATATATACATACTATATATATATATATATATATATATACACATATATATCTCTTTCCTCCTACAGTTAGTAACAGGATCATAGTATATACAACATAATATATCATATAATCATATAATGTACATAATACCATATAATATTTAATATATAATGATTATATTATAAAACAATATAATACCTAATATAGGATTGTTTTATATAATGTATCATACTGTATAATAAATTATGATGTATAAATATGATATTTAATGTAATGATTGTATTATGTCATATATAATATTATAGATGATATAATACATTGTATAGTATATTAATATAGTATGCTATACTATATATTATAGTTATATGTATATTTGTATACACATACTCATCCATACATACATATATATAATTTACTTCTTACAAAAACCCTCAGAGTAAGGTATTATTACTACCCTCCCCCATTTTCATATGAGTTAGGTCACTTGTCTAGGTTCACACAGCAAGTTAGAGCCAGAGGCAGGATTTGGATACAGGCCTTCCTTAGTCTAAGTCCAGGCCTCCATTCCCTCTGTGCCAGCTGATTATCAGATGAATA
This sequence comes from Bettongia penicillata ogilbyi, assembly GCA_023548195.1. NCBI lineage: Eukaryota > Metazoa > Chordata > Mammalia > Diprotodontia > Potoroidae > Bettongia > Bettongia penicillata. The sequence continues at coordinate 1,877,226 of JAJHZJ010000025.1, read as the reverse complement.
GGAATCTAATAACCCCCAGTGCCCCCTCAGTGCCACACTCAAGGCATCTGAATCTCTAGCCTTGACTGTTACAAATGATAATTTGGTTTTTATCTCTATTTCTCTCACTGTGTCTTCTCCTGAAATGGTCTCTGCTGCAACATCGGAGGAAGAAGAACATGGAAGAGACAGTGGAGAAAAGAAAGAGATAGAACAGAAAAGTCTAAGAGGAACTCAGGGTACATTTGCTGCTTTGACCTGTTGTCTGACTTGATGCCCCAGAGTAGAAGATGGATTTACACTGGCTATCCTTTCGCTATCCTGAGGACCATCTCCAGTCTTCCTGATCTATATTTTGGCTCCAGAGGGGAAAGTGAGACTGGTGACTTGGCACCGCCCTCCCTCACTTAAATCCCATTCACCTGCATGTCATGTCCAATTCCCTGATGTCATGGCCTTCTCCTAGAACAAAGGACAAATGATGAGAACCTTTCTCTATCCTACAGGAAGGAGGGACATTTTTTTTCTGGGGATGTCTCACAGCATCTCTATCTTCCTCTGGCATTTCTTTGGTTCTAGGATCTCTGCAGAGATTGGGGGTAGTGGTGGAGGTATTGGGAGAATGCAGGGGCTCTGGGCTACATATACTTTTTTTCCCTGTCTTTAATGGAATTCAAGAACAGCTGGTCTCCATTCTGTGAAGAAGATTGCTTTGTATACTTGAAGACTGAACAAAATCACCATTTGCTCTTTTCTTCTTCAAACTATACAATCCCAGTTTCTTTAACTTCTCAATGCAGGTCTGATTTTCCAGTCCTTTAATCATCTTTGTGGCTCTTTTCTGAAGCCTCTCCAAGGTCTCCCGAGAGTCAGTTTTCTTTCAGCAATCATTTTAATTGGTAAGAAACATGTCAGAATTTGTACTCAGTTGTCAGATAAGTTTTTGTCTTTTGTTTTACATTTTTTGGTGTGAATTTTGGGCACCAAGAGAAGATAAAAACCAAATTAGAGATAAAAGATAAAGAGATAAAAAGAGAAGATAAAAACCGAATTAGAGATAAAAACCAAATTATCATTTGTAACAGTCAAGGCTAGAGATTCAGATGCCTCGAGTGTGGCACTGAGGGGGCACTGTGGGTTATTAAATTTCTATTCATCTGATAATCAGCTGGCACAGAGGGAATGGAGGCCTGGACTTAGACTAAGGAAGGCCTGTATCCAAATGTGCCCAATTTTGGTGTGAATTTTGGGCACAAAGAGAAGAATGACCTGTTAGACTTACAGTTTGACTCTTTCTCTAATACCATTTTTTAAAGGCATAAACTTTATGAGCACTTTACTAATAAACCCCAAGACTATTATGCTTTGCCAGACATTCTACATAACAAAGGGAAGTTGAGAGGACCCTCATCAGTGCTCAATTTAAATGGTAAAATTTATAAAACCATAAATATTTTTAAAATACAGTAGAACTTTGGCTACCCTGAAGTCTTGAGGAATAAATCATGAAAATTTGCTGCTTTAAATTAAATTGAATTCCATGAACTTTTTAAAGCACCTTGTATATGTTAGATATTGTACTGCTTACTTGTCCTTAAGAGGTTCACATTCTGATGGAGGTATCCAGCATGATTACAAGTAAATAAACACAAAGCTTAAATACTTCTAAGGACTGAGGGGAAATTGTGAAAGCTTGCATGTGGGAAAGTATCCTGAACTCTGTTTTCAGGAAAGCTAAGGATGCTACAAACTGGAGTTGAGAAAAATTTGTTCTTAATGCAAGAGACCATTGTTTTAAGCATTTTTATGAGACTCTCTCTAAAATGTATTATATATTTCCTTACCTTTTAAAGTGTATTGAATATATTCCAACCTTTTCTGCATGACTCAAAGTCACCATTAAAGAGCCTTAATTATTATATTGTGCTGTGATATGGAGATATTTCAAGGGTCCCATTTAAATCTAACAATCAGGGTCACAGTATTTAAACTCAGGTCTTTCTAACATCAAATCCAATACTCCATCCATTATGCCCCAGAATAAATGCAAAGTGATTTTAGGGGGATTATTAACAACTAGGGGAATCAGGAAAGACCTTTTGAAGGAAGTGGAACTTAGGCTGAACCCCGAATGGAACTAGGGTTTTTAAAAGGTAGAGTTGAAGAGGGAGAACATTTCAGGTATGGGAGGGAGACTGTGTCAAAGGTATGTAGGTGGGGATTAATTGCTCTTTATGAACAGCAGCATGTAGAATGGTTTGGCTAAAGGACACAGTATAGTCCCTCTACCACATGACAGTCGTATTTTAAGACAACTACCAGTCCTTCCACCCCCATGTTTTTTTCTCCTCAAGGCCAAAAATCCATAGCACACAGATGTTTAAAGTCTCAGGGATGAATTCAGTTGTGCAATGGAAGAATCTAGTTGATCCAAATGCTGGGGAGGTGCAAATAGTCAGAGAACCCCTCCAGTGATTTCAGAGCAAATTGTTTATTAAGACAGTGATGGAACATTGGCACAGCTTATAACTCTTTCCTTGTACGTTGGCTTTGTGTCAATGGAAAGGCTCTCATACTTGGTGATCTTTTTTATGCAAATGATTTTGACTTTATCCTCTAATGGCCTTGTAGTTTCAATATCTGTTTTTATTTGTTCAAGATCATGCTATCTGGAAAGCTAGAGGGAATATTGTGGTCACTGGTTATAGATATAGTCCAATATAGTTGTGTGTGTGTGTGTGTGCATGTTTAATGAGAAACAGCATGTTCAGGGCTGGTATTAGAGTCAGTAAATTCTGGGTTCCAATTTTGCCTCTTTCCCATACTAGATGTGTGTCCATCGATTTCACTGTTCAGAGCCCCAGGTAACTTCCTAGGCTAATACATTACAGATGAGTTGACAGCCTTCATTGGTTGAGTTTCCATATCAGATTCCCTACACAAAAATATATTTGGACCTAATTGTTAGTAAAATAGTTCCTAACATTTTAAGGATATGTACTATCTCCAAATGAGTGGGCTGCATGATGAGGGGAAAATATATTTCTGTAATAACTAAGTTTTCATATATTAGTGACTTGGACATAAAATATATTAATCAAGGGCAGGTATAGCCAGAAAAGAATAAATAAAAAAATGGAAGTGGGACAGCAGATGGGCAGAATAGGTTTTGCATTAGTACCCATGAAGTATGGCTACCATCTTATCTAAGGAGGTTTTGGGGAGTGACACTTGGCAAGAGGTTCAGGATGAGAGTGTGTCGGAATGAAAGTAGGAGGGTTGGTAAGGATGAATGATGTGAAGTGCACCATGATGCCAGAGATCTTCTGAGTGTGCAAATAATGATTCCCTCACCACTGAGAAGAGATGATGTTAAAGGTTAAACATTTGTTCTACAACCTTTGAAAGCTTGAATCTTTACCGTCTTTGCTTTTATAACAAACCTCAGTATATTTTTATGTTGTGAAACCCTTGAAATGGGTTAGACACTGATGAGATGCCTGAGTTTGACACTGGGGCAAGTTCTAGGCTCCTAGTTTAGGTAACAAAGCTGTAACTAGGATGGAACATCCCAGATATTGCTATATTGGGGCACCATTTCTAGGGGGGTGCTCTACCTCTTTTACTCCCAGAAGCTCATGGGTCTTGGGACTTGTAGGGTTTGAAGGGGAAGACATTTCAAGAAAGGATTATATAGCTGCTGCTTCATTGTCTGGTGACCTGGTGGAAGTCATGGAATAGAATAGGAGAGGAAGGGAGTGGTAGTTTGGCAGAGATGGCAGAGAGTGGGAATTAGGGCAGAGGTTGTAGTATATAGTAGGGTTTAGTAGATCTTGGGGGAAGGTACTTCAGGGTCTGAGGACTCAGGAGAATAGGGGTTTATTTTTCCAGGGATTCTGAAGAGGGGTAGGTTAGAGACCAAACCAGGGAATACCAGTGGTCTAGGAAGAGAATTCCCTTGTGTGATTGTTCAGGGAGAGAGAAGCATTTCAGGGGCCCCTTGCTTCATATTCCCTTTTGTACAAGGGAAAAGGAAATGGAAGACTGAGAATTTCAGGAAGAGGGCCTTAGGTCATGTTTCTGCTTCCCTACTGCAGGGGACCTTTTCTTTCTCTCACAATTTTATACTGTCCAAAATTTTCTGCCTGGGGTGGGAAGAAGGATGGGATTGGAAAATATTCGTAGAAAAACACTCATTGAGCTGACATAGGGCACCTTGTGAATGGGGATGGTATTTGAAAGAATATCAGAGTGTCTATTGACATTCCCAAGTATGACACCAGGAGCTGAACTGCTTAAGAAAGGAAGAAAGAGGCTTGGAGTTAGGAAGATCTGGATACAAATCCTGCCCTAGACACTCATTAGCTATGTGATAGCCAATCAACCAACCAGTAGGTGTTTATTAAGTACCTGCTATGTGCCAGGCACTATACTCCTCTTTGAGGATGGAAAGACAAAGAATGAGCCAATCCTCTGGCAAAGGACTTATATTCTAAAAGGAGAGAAAACAAATACATATGAATATAATTAATTCCCAAAGCCTACTGGTATGGGCCTCATGCCTTAATGAGCATGGGAAGACTTGTCTGATGCAGTAAAATAAGTATGTGCAGTAAAAGAAGAACCAGAATAATTTAAACTATATAAGCATTATCAGAACAATCTTGTAGATGTATAAACTGATGAAAACCGAAATGAGCATAACCAGAAGAGCAATTTATTCGATACAATAACACTGTAAAAAGCCGTAACAACTCTAATCCATGAAAATTTCATCAATGCTTGTACTATATTGAGGATGAAACATGCTAGCAGCCTTGTGACAGAGAGGTTATAGATTTGAGGTGCAGTGAGACATTTCTTTTAATACAGTCAATGAGAGAATTTATTTGGCCTGACTCGGGATATTAACTACAAGGATTTTGCTTGTTTGCTTTTCCTCTTGGGGTTGATGGTGGGAGAGAAAATAGATTTCTGTCAATGGAAAAAATTATTTAAGAAAATAAATGTTTTGGACTGAATTTAGCTCCTTCCAGCCCCAGTATTATACTCTGAAAGGTTTGAGGGGCAACTCCAAGCTCTCCCTTAGTTCTTCCTCCCCTCTCCCAGCCCCCACAATCAGGCTGCTTAGATGCCGAATATATACAACCATATTCTTTATAGCTTGGTGCTATGGTCACTTTAAAAAGAAGTTATCAAATGGTCCTCCAGCTCTGGGAGTTGGAGCCTTCCCCAGAAGTAGCCTAATGGTGCCTCTGACTTTTCTCATGTGGTAGTGGGTATCTCCTATTATCTAGCACAGTGTGTCCTGGGCAAGGTTTGTGGGGCTTGCCCCAAGTACAAAAGTTCCTAGTCATAGTTTTGGTAACTGATAATAGATTATTCCCTCCTCCAATAAGGGCAGACACAAAGGCTTTTCTGTGGAAAGTCTTCAATTTAATCTTTAAAAAAATAATCATATCCCCTGAGGTTTTCTACAAATGACAGGCTCTTCTGGCAGCAGCAATAGTTTATGAGTAATGCTACAGCACAGACTCAATTTGGAAATTAAGTAATTGGTTCAGATTTGAGAGATTCTACCCAGCTGTTTGAACAAGGACTTTTTGACTCATGGTCCATCTATGTGATCTCCATGAGATTATAGGAAACATTTGAATATAGAGCTGATTCTATGGTGAGGAAAGGGGTTAATTTATACAAATCACTGACTATACAATGACTGCTACTGTCACTGGGACATGGGTTCAGCTAAACAATTATTTATTCCAGATAAAGAATCAGTTGTGCTGTCTTATTTATTCTTTTACATATATGTATCTATATATTTTTTATTTGTTTATATGTTTTATTCTTACATAGATGTAGCTATATTTAAGAGAACATATACATATATGTGTATGTATAGATACATGTATGTATACATGTGTGTATACATATACACACATATATGTATGTAAACAAATTTATATACACACACACACACATATATATATACACACACACACATACACATATTTTTATGTATATGTCCTGGGGGAATACTTTGATTCCTTATTGTGTTAAAGAGATGACTCTGGTTTCTTGAAGACTATGTCAATGGATTATAAATTCTGTTAAGTTCATCTGAGTAGAAAATGGGCTTAAGGATCAGCTTAGACAAATGAATACAGGCCTTTACCATCAGGAGACTGAGTGGCAATCTCTGCAGATTCAAGAAGTACCCATCCTGATGAAATCACATGTCTTTTGGGGGTATCAAAGCAAACACAAACTCATAAATTTTTAAGAAATAAATTAAATTCTATATGGGAAAAATAAGGAAGTTCAGAGTACTTCTCCCATTACCCATACTCAAAAGAGGCAGCTTGATACAGTGACAAGGGTTCTTGGCTCTGAAGTCAGAGTCCTTAAGTACAGATCTCATCTTCGATGCGTACAAGTTGGGCTAGTCACTAAAACTCTCAGGACCTGGGTTTCCTCAACTGTAAAATGGAGGTATTAAGTCTGATGGCCTTTGAAGTTCCTTTAATTCTTGTGAACCTTCAGTAAACATCTACATAAGATGCACCAAATGAAACTTGTATTTATAGAAGAAACATTGATATGTGTGGTCCCATGCTAGAGAATTTATGCCCAGAAAACTTAGTATTCAATGAGAGTAGCTTATGGGACCAGATGACAATTATCATTGGTAGTTGATCAGGACTCAGGAAGGAATCTTTTGTAGATATGTCAATATTAAAGGCAGGCAAATTGCTTGTCCTAGAGTCAGAAAGACTCATCTTCCTGAGTTCAAATCTGACCTCAGATACTAACCGCATGACCCTAGGTAAGTCACGTTTGCCTCAGTTGCTTCATTTGAAAACGAGCTGGAGAAGGAAATGGCAGATCACTCCAGTACCATTGCCAAGAAAACACCAAGTGTGGTCATGAAGAATTGGGCACAACTGAAAATGACTAAATAACAGCAACATATTAAAGGCAGGGTTGAGATTCTCTCATTAAATGAACCAGAAAATAAGAAGATTCCTAGGGAGCAAAAGCTTATCTAAACATGGGGTTTAAACAGTCTAGTGTCTCCATTCTGGAGTTTAGGAAAAGGAACAGACAGATAGATGATGAAAGGTGAAAGGAATTGGGGTGATTTAGTTTGGAGAAGAGAAGAATGGGAGGTGACTTTGTAATGCTTTTTAGATATGAAGCATCATCATAGGAATGATGATGATGACCAGCTGTTCTCTATCTTCTCTGAGGCCTGAATGAAAGAAAATGAATTTAAAGTGGGGCAGGAAAAACTTAAAATCCATCTAAGGAAGAAATTCCAAACTAGAGCAATAATTGTAAAGCTTAGAAAAAGAGGTGGGGGGAAAAGAGCCTATGGTATATACCTACATGTCCATACTTTAATGAATTAATAGGCGTCTATTAAGGGCACCCCCTTGCAGCCACTCATGTCTTCTTAATATATGTAATTCTTATGAATGCCCATTCATAGATACTCCATAGAGAGAGGATCCATGAAATATATTGGAGGGTTTCCTATAGACCAAGGATTTTTAACCTTTTTTCGGCACCATGAACCCCTTTGTAGTCTGGTAAAACCTACTGACCTTTTCTCAGAATAATATTTAAATGAAAAAAATCCATAGGCTTATGGAGAAAAATAACTATTTTGAAGCATAGTTACCAAAGTATTAAAAAACAAGTTCATAGACCCCAAATTAAGAATTCCTGACTTTAAGCTAATCCCCCATTGATGGGCATTTAGTGTATTTCTAATTCTTAGCTATTATAAGTAGCTGCTATAATGATTTTAGTGTACATGTCTAGGATCTTTCATGACACTTTCGACCTCCTCATGCCTATGCCTAGCAGTGGGCTCCCAGGGTCAAAGCCTATTAAGAGTTGTTACTCTTTAAGCAGAATTATAAATTTTCTTAAAGAAAGATTGGATCAATTCACCTGGGTATTAGTAAGATAAGGTGGTGTTGCCACAGTTCTTCCAACATGGCTTATTCTCATCCATTCTTTAGCTTTGTCAAATTACTATGTGTGAAGTGAAATCTCAGATTTTTTTAGATTCACATTCTATCTTACTACTAGTGATCTGGAGCATTTTGTCATATGGTTGTTAAGTATTTGAAATTCTTTTGAGAAGTATTTGTTCATATTAGTTGACCGTGTATACATTGGGAAATGCCTCCCGCTTTTATATGTAATCACCCAACAACTTAAAAACAACAAACATTATTAAGGATTCCAAAATACCAAATATTTATGATCCCCAAGCTACATTGAGTGAAAGCTTTTAAAAGATAGAGAAGAAATAACAATTGTGTAGGAACGTAGGAACAAAATAAGGCACAATTCATCTTTGTCATCTTCTCTGCTGCTGGAGTGGTCCTAATGAGGTTTTCACTGAGAATTCAGGAGATGTGCTTACACTATAATTCTTTGGTAAGTCACCAAAATCAGTTATTTTTTCCACCTTGGTAATAGTTCATAGGACATTAAATATGAAGGAATCTTTGTAGCATAATGATTTGTCCTGGAATTTTTCTATTTGAACTCAAATGATCAACTATATATTAAATGTTTATCTGCCAGGTGCTGTGTTACATGCAGGGGATATAAATACAAGCAAACAAAGCAATCCTTGCTCTCAAGTAGCTTGGTTGGTTGTTTGTTGTCCTTTGTTCTCAAAGAGAATCAAAATGACATCACTATGATAAAGTGAAGTTTCAGTGTGTCCGACTGTGACTGATCAGACCAGTACGAGCTTGAAATGCTCTAACACAGACTGGGCACAGATAGTTGGTGTGAATATTTGGGGTGGTTACTCCAAATTTGCACATCCTACATTTCCTTTGTGCTGTCTCAATTCTGCTTTGCTCATAGAGTACAGCACTCTTTCTTATGTGGGCATGCCATGCCAAGAGGTCCTATGCCAGGGTCTCCCATGTCCCACAATCAAATCCAAAGTTCTTTTTTTATTATTTTTTTATTATTTTATTTGTTTGCAGTATTATACAATCACTTCCATATATCACAGATTTTTCCCCTCCCTCCCCCTTCTCTCCTCCCTCTCCACTCTCTTCCTGAGATAGCATACAGTTTTATATAGGTTCTACACATACCATTCCTATTTAATATGTTTTCACCTTAGTTCTGTTACATAGAAGAATTAAATTGAATTAAAATAATTGGGAGAAATCATAAAACAAACTAAAACATAATACAAAAGGAAAATGATCTGCTTCATTCTGTGATTGAATTCCATAGTTCTTTACCTGGATGTGGAAGGTATTTTGCCTTAAGAGACCACTGAGGTTATTTAAGTCCTTGCATTCCAATGAGGTACTGAGTCTACCAGAAAAATTCCTCATACACTGTGGTTGTTGCTGTGTACAAAGTTCTCCTGGTTCTGCTCCTTTCACTCAGCATTAGTTCATATAAGTCTTTCCAGGCCTCTCTGAAGTCTTCCTGTTCATCATTTCATATGGTACAATAGTATTCCATTGCATTCACATACCACAATTTATTCAACCACTCCCCAGTTGATGGGCATCCTCTTGATTTCCAGTTTTTGACCACCACAAAGAGAGCTGCCATAAATACTTTTGTACATGTGAGTTCCATTCCCATTTTTATGATTCTTGGGGATACAGTCCTAGAAGCAATATTGCTGAGTCAAAGGGTATGTACATTTTTGTAGCCCTTTGCTCATAGTTTCAAATTGCTTTCCAGAGTGATTGGATCAGCTCACAGCTCTACCAGCAATGAATTAGTGTTCTGACTCTCCCATATCTTCTCCAACATTTATCATCTTCCTGTTTTGTCATGCTAGCCAATCTGATAGGTGTGATGTGGTATCTCCGAGTTGTTTTGATTTGTATCTCTCTAGTCAATAGTGATTTAGAACATTTTTTCATATGACTACAGATATCTTTAATTTCTTCCTCTGAAAACTGCCTGTTCATATCCTTTGACCATTTATCAACTGAGGAATGACTTGTATTCTTGTACATTTGACTCAGTTCTCTATATAGAAATGAGGTCTTTATCACAGACACTAGCTGTAAAAATTCTTTCTCAGTTTTCTGCTTCCCTCCTAATCTTGGTTGCATTGGGTTTGGTTGTACAAAAACTTTTCAGCTTAATGTAATCAAAATTATACATTTTGCACTTCATAATGCTTTCTATCTCTTGATTAGTCAAAAATTCTTCCCTTCTCCATAAATCTGATAAAAACACTATTCCTTGCTCCACTAATTTGTTTATAGGATCAATTTTATACCTGGATCATGTATTCATTTGGACTTTATTCTTTTATTTATTTGAATTTAATTTAATTTTATTATTTTTTTAATGTTCTACAATCACTACCTTAAAATTAAGATTTTATCCCCCCCACACCTGCCCCTCACTACCCCCCCCTCCCCATGACAGCATACAATTCTTTATAGGTTCTAAATATATTTTCCTATTGAGTACGTTTTCACTATAGTCATGCCATGTAGTTGAATTAAAATAAATGGAAGAAATCATATAACAAATCAAAACATAATACACTAAAACACACACATACTCAAACATGATCTGCTACATTCTGTGAATGACTTCCATATTTCTTTCTCTGAGTGTGGAAGACATTTTGCCTTAGGAAACCACCATCGGGATTTTTTTTTTAAATAAGTTCTTGCGTTATTACAAAGTTCCATGTCTACCAGAAAAAACTCTCGCACACTGTGGTCATTTCTGTGCACAAATTTCTCCTGGTTCTGCTCCTTTCACTCAGCATCAGATCATATAAGTCCTTCCAGGCCTCCCTGAAGTCTTCTTGTTCATCGTTTCTTACGGTGCAATAGTACTCCATTACATTCATACACCATAATTTATTCAGCCATTCCCCAATTGATGGGCATCCCCTTGATTTCCAGTTTTTGACAACTACAAAGAATGCTGCTATAAAAAATTGTGTACATGTGAGACCTTTTCCCACTTTTATGATCTCTTAGGGATACAGTCTTAGTAACAATATTGCTGGGTCAAAGGGTATGCACATTTTTGTAGCCCTTTGGGCATAGTTCCAAACCACTCTCCAGAATGGTTGGATGAGCTCACAGCTCCACCAACAATGAATCAGTGTTCCAACTCTCCCACATCCTCTCCAGCATTTATCATTTTCTTGTTCTGTCATGTTTGCCAACCTTATAGGTGTGATGTGGTACCTCAAAGTTGTTATGATTTGCATCTCTCTAATCAGTAGTGATTTAGAGAATTTTTTCATATGACTATAGATGTCTTTAATTTCTTCCTCTGAAAATTGCCTCTTCATATCTTTTGACCATTTATCAATTAGAGAATGACTTATATGGTTATACATTTGAGTCAGTTCTCTATATATTCTAGAAATGAGGCCTTTATCCCTGAGCTTGGCCGTAAAATTTTTTTCCCAATTTACTACATCCCTCTACATTTTGGTTGCATTGGGTTTGGTTGTGCAAAAACTTTTCAGTTTAAGGTAATCAAAATTATCCATCTTGCATTTCATAATACTTTCTATGACTTCTTTAGCAAAAAACTCTTCCCTTATCCATAAATCTGATAAATAGAATTGAGTACTATTCCTTGCTCTTTCAATTTATTCATGGTATCAATCTTTATGCCTCAATCATGTACCCATTTGGACTTTATTCTTGTGTACGGTGTCAGGCATGGGTCTATGCCTAATTTCTACCAAACTGTTATGCAGTTTTCCCAGCAATTTTTGTCAAACATTGAGTCCTAGATTGCTATATTCATTGACTCCTGTGTCTTGAGTACCTAACCTATTCCACCCATCAACCCTTCTGCTTCTCAGCCAGTACCAAATGGTTTTGATAATTGCAGCTTTATAATACAATCTGAGATCTGGTAGAGCTAGGCCACCTTCCCTAGCACTTTTTTTTCATTAGTTCCCTTGATATTCTGGACCTTTTGTTCTTCCAGATGAATTTTGATATTATTTTTTCTAGCTCTAGAAAATAATTGTCTTATAGTTTGATTGGTATGGCACTGAATAAGTAAATTAATATAGGTAGAACTGTCATTTTTATTATACTAGCTTGGCCTACCTATGAGCAACTGATGTTTTCCCACTTACTTAGGTCTGACTTTATCTGTGCTAAAAATGTTTTGTAATTGTGTTCATACCTGTTTTAGCAGGTAGACTCCCAAATATTTTACAGTGTCTACCCTACCTTTAAATAGGATTTCTCTTTCTATCTCTTGTTGTTGGGCTTTGTTAGCAATATATAGGAGTGCAGAAGATTTGTGTTGGTTTATTTCGCAACCTGAAACTTTATAAAAGTTGTTTATTATTTCAGTTTTTTACTTGACTCTCTAGGATTCTCTAAGTATTTCATCATATCATCTGCGAAGAGTGATAACTTAGTTTCTTCTTTACCTATTCTAATTCCTTCAATTTCTTTTTCTTCTCTTATTGCTACAGCTAACATTTCTAGTACCATATTGAATAATAGTGGTGATAATGGACATACTTCTTTCACCTCTGATTTTTTTGGGAATACATCTAGCTTATATCCATTGCGTATAATGCTTGCTGAAGGTTTTAGGTAGATACTGCTTATTTTTTTAAGGAAAGTTCCATTTATTCCTGTGCTCTCCATTGTTTTCAGTAGGAATGAGTGTTGTATTTTGTCAAAAGCTTTTTCTGCATCTATTGAGATAATCATGTTGTTTCTGTTACTTTTGTTGTTGATGTGGTCAATAATACTAATAGTTTTTCTAATATTGAGCCAGTCTTGCATTCTTGGTGTAAATTCTACCTGATCATAATTAATTATTCTTGTGATTAGTTGCTATATTCTTTTTGCTAAAATCTTACTTAAAATTTTTACACCTATATCCATTAGATAAATTGGTCTATAATTTTCTTTCTCTGCTTTGGCTCTTCCTGGGTTAGGTATCAAAACCATATTTGTATCATAAAAAAGAATTTGGGAGGACTCATTCCCTCCTTTTCCCAAATAGTCTATATAGTATTGGAATTAACTGTTCTTTAAATGTTTGATAGAATTCACTTGTGAATCCATCCAGGACTGCAGATTTTTTCTTAGGGAGTTCATGGATGGCTTGTTCAATTTATTTTCTAATATGGGGTTATTTAAATATTCAACTGCATCTTCTGTTAATTTTATCAATTTATATATTTTTTTAAAATCACCTATCTCATTTAGATTGTCTCATTTATGGGCATACAGTTGGGCAAAGTAATTTTTAATTATTGTTTTAATTTCCTCTTCATTGAAGATGAGTTCACTCTTTTCATTTTTTATATTGTTAATTTGGCTTTCTTCTTTCTTTTTTTAAATCAAATTGACCAAAAGTTTACATATTTTATTTGTTTTTTTCATTAAGACCAACTTTTAGTTTTATTTATTAGTTCAATAGTTTTCTTAATTTCAATTTTATTGCTCTCTCCTTTGGTTTTCATTAGTTCTGATTTGGTATTTACTTGGGGATTTTTAATTTGTTCTTTTTCTAGCTTTTTCAGGTGCATAACCAATTCGCTTATCTGTCCTCTCTCAAAGGGCATTCAAAGATATAAAGCTTCCCCTTACTGCTTTTGCAGTTTCCCAAAAGATTTCATAGGTTGTCTCATTATTGTTATTCTCTTGAATGAAGTTGTTGATCATTTCTATGATTTGTTGTTTAACCCACTTATTTTTAGGATTAGATTATCTAGTTTTCAATTAATTTTTGGTCTATCTTTCAGTGGCCTTTCATTACATATAATTTTTATTGCATTATGATCTGAGAAGGATGCATTTACTATTTCTGCCTTTCTGCACTGGATTGTGAGGTTTTTATGGCCTAGTACATAGTCAATTTTTGTATATGTGTCATGTACTACTGAGAAAAAGGTATATTCCTTTCTATCCCCATTCAATTTTCTCCAGAAATCTATCATATCTACCTTATCCAGGGTTTTATTCACCCCTTTAACTTCTTTTTTGTTTGTTTTGAGGTTAGATTTATCAGGTTCAGAGAGGGAGAAGTTGAGGTCCCCCACTACTAGTATAATTTTGCTGTCTATTTCTTCCTGTAACTCACTTAGCTTCTTCTCTAAGAATCTGGATGCTATACCACTTGGAGCATATATGTTTAGTAATGATATTGCTTCGTTGTCTATGGTGTCTTTTAGCAGGGTATAGTTTCCTCCCTTATCTCTTTTGATTAAATCTATTTCTGCTTTTTCTTTGTCTGAGATTAGGATTTCTATCCCTGCTTTTTTTTAACGTCACATGAAGCACAATATATTCTGCTCCAACCTTTTACATTTACCCTGTGTGTCTCCCCCCATTTCAAATGTGTTTCTTGTAAACAACATATTGTTGGATTATGTTTTTTAATCCATTCTGCTATCCACCTCTCCTTTATGGGAGAATTCATCCCATTCACATTCACAGTTATGATTACTATCTGTGTCTTTCCCTCCATTCTCTTCCCCACTTTATGTACTTTTAGTTCTCCCTTCTCCCTTTCCCTCCACATAGAATTTTAATTTTTGACTCCCACCTCCTGCAGTCTTCTCTTCCTTTTTTTGGCCTCCCTCCCTTTTACTCCCCTTTACTCTTACTACTTCTTCCCTCCCTTTTAACCTCCTCTCCCCTTTCTTTCCCCCTTCCCCTCCTACTGCCTATAGAGCTAGTTAGATTTATATACTTAATTTTGTTGTTCTCTCCGTGATCCAAATCAGATGACAGTACCTCTCAAACAATGCTCCTCTCCCTCCCCTCATTCTCTCTGCTGTAATACAATTTTCTTCCTCTTCCTGTGATGTAATTTACCATTTTCTGCCCCCTCCTTTTCACATCCCCTGTTACAATTCCTTTGAACACTTCAATCCTATTTTAATCATCACATTGTTTACTTTATAACTGCTCCTTTTAACTATGTATATCCCTTTTATATTTCATCAAAAAAATACAGTTCTCAAGATTAACAAGTATCATCTTCCCTTATATAAATGTAAACAGTGTCCATATTGAGCAACAAGCTTTCCTTTTTTTTTTTTTGTTTGTTTGGGATACAGAGGCCTTGACTTCTATGTCTTTCACTGATGGTAATCATTGTTCCTCCTCATCAGAAATGAAAGGTGCAAACATCATCTGTTCCCCAAGAAAGTAGCCTTCTATGGTCTTATTTTTCTTCCCTTTTCTGGGCATTTTCCCAGCCAGTTACTTGACTTCTGAGATTCCTCTCCACCCCCGCCTAGATCCGCCCAGCTAGTGCTTGGGGTCTGAGATTCAAATGCTGCTCCCCAGCCTCAGGGCTTTCAGCAGCAGGCGGGGCTGCTATTCAATGTGAGCTTAAGTTCTGGTGCTAGGGTGGGGGCAGTGCTGCCTCCCAGGCTCAGTTCCCTCATGGGTTTTATGTGGAGATCTTCAGTAATGGCCCTGAGCTCCTGTCTGCTCCAGGAGTCCCGGGTCACTGCTGCCTCTTCCACTGCCTCTCAAGGGGGCCTGAGCCACAGAGACACCCCGCTCCCCTCTCAGCCAGCCTAGAAGTCTCTCTCACTGACCTATAGCACCTGTGGGTGGAGGGAACTTCGCGGCTGCTGAAGGTTCCGTCCCTGAGCCCTGCTTGAATCTGCTCCTCTGGGGCCACATAGCCAGGAGTGGGCTCCACTGTCCAGTGGGTGACGTACCATTGGTGCTGGTTTTTCAGGGCTTTCTGGAATGGAAATCTCCTCCACTACGTTGCTGCGCAGCTTGCACTGCTCCAGAATTTGTGGGAAGTTTTTTTTACAGAAAATTTATGGGCTGTGGGTTCAGAGCTAGCATATGTGAGTCTTTCTACTCCATCCTCTTGGCTCCTCCCCCCGCAACAAGTTTTTCTTTTCCCCTGTTTACTTTTTTATGCCTCTCTTGAGACCTGCATTTGAAGATCAAATTTTCCATTGAGTTCTGGCCTTTTTATCAGGAAGGTCTGGAAATCCCTTATTTCATTGAATGTCCACCTCCTTGCCTGAAATATTATATTCAATTTTGCTGGGTAATTAATCCTTGGTTGTAGTCCCAGCTCCTTTGCCTTACTCCAGGCAAATTGAAATTGCCATATTCCAATTCCTTCCACCTTTTAATGCAGAAGCTGCAAGGGCCTGTGTGATCCTGACTGTAGTTCCTCGATATTTGAGTGGTTTCTTTCTGGCTTCCTGCAGTATTTTCTCCTTCACTTGATAGTTCTGGAATTTGGCAGTGGTATTCTTTGCTGTTTTTAGTTTGGGATCTCTTTTGGGAGATGAATGATGGATTCTTTTGATGACTATTTCTCCCTCTGGATTTAGGACTTTTGAGCAATTTTCCTTGATTATTTCTTGGAAGATATTGTCCAGGCTCTTTTTTTCATCATGACTTTCTGGTAGGCCAATAATCCTTATATTTCCTCTCCTGGATGTATTTTCCAAGTCAATTGTTTTCCCAAGTAGCTATTTTACATTTTCTTCTATCTTTTCATTCTTTAGATTCTGTTTGACTGATTCTTGATGTCTTGCAGAGTCATTAGCTTCTACTTGCCCAATTCTAATTTTTATCAAACTATTTTCCTCAGTTAACTTTTGCATTTCCTTTTCTATCTGTGCAATTATTCCTCTTAAAGAATTATTTTCTCCAGTTAGTTTCTGTACTTCCTATTCCATTTGTCCAGTTTTCCTTTTTAAGGAGCTGTTCTCTTCAATGAATTCTTTTTTCATACTTTTAAAATCATTGCTCAGTTTTTCTTCTGTTTCTCTAATTTGGCTTTCAGCATCCTCCTTCTGCTCTTCCAAGAGGGCTCTTTGTGAATGTGAGCAGTTCATAGTCCCTTCTGAAGTTTCAGATAGGAGTATAGTCTCAATGCTGACCTCTTTGGTATTCGCATTTTGGTCCTTGTCCCCATAGAAAGATTCCATGGTCTTTCCTTTCCTGTTTTACTTCTTACTCATGATGTTGAGGCTTTGTGTGTTGTGGCCTCTGGTTCTTTTGTCTAGAAGCTAAAGAACCTGGTACTGAGCTGGTTATTGTGAGAAAGCAGAGACCAGGTGGAGTCTTTTTGTCTTTCCCCATATTTGCCCTGGAGCTAGCTTGTTAAGTATTGGGGAGGGGTGGTCTGGCCATGGTAGGTCTCCTTAGCTTAGCTACAGCAAAAATAAGCTCAGCAGTTGGTGATGCCAGCTGCCCTAGTGTCTTCCTGTTTCCCCTGGAGTGCTGAGGCACACCTGGGGTTCTGGTGTTGGTGGTTGTAAGGCTCCACTCCCCTGGGGCTCAGGACCTCCTCTTGGTGGGGCTGTCTGGGATAGCTCTGGTCCTGCACTGTTCTTCTTCTGCCACAGCAAGAGGAATCCTCCTTAGAGATTTTCCTAACCTCAAGTGCTATGAGACTGTTTGCCCCGTCTCCTGATCCCACTGATCCAAGATTTTTCTGGGGAGATATTTTATGGTTTTTTCAAGGTCAACAAAGGGAGGGGGAGAGAGCATTTACTGATCATTCTGCTATTTTGGCTCCTGGAAGTTCAAGTAGGTGACTTACAGACATTAAATCTGTGGACTGATAGTCTCGGGAGCAGCTGCTGTAGATACCTGGGTTCCATGGCTCTCACTTGCTCAGTTCTACTGGACTCCCTTTCTGGGTTCTTATGCCTGAGATTCCTCAGTGCAAGCTGCTGCCTCAGGCCACCCTGGGGCTTCCTGCCCAAATCCAAAGTTCTTGAGAGGGAGACCTTGAGAGTGTATCTTGTATCACTTCTTCTGACTACCATGTGATCTTCTGCCACATGTGAGTTGTCCATAAAATAGTTTTTTTGGCAAGCATATATTTTGCCTTTGAACAACATGGCTGGCCTATTGGAGTTGCACTCTCTAAAGCACAGTTTGAATGATTGGCAGTCCAGCTCAAGCAAGGACTTCACCATCTGGTACCTTATCCTGCCAGGTGATCCTCAGAATCTTTCTAAGACAGTTCAAATGAAAGTGATTCAGTTTCCTGGCATGGTGCTGGTAAAACTATTCATGTTTCATAGGCATACAACAATGAGGTCAGCACAAGGGCTCTATAGACCTTCAGTTTTGTAGTATAGCTCTTCTCTCTCAAACTCTTCTTTGGAGCCTTGCAAACATTGAGCTAGCTTTGCAATGCATGTGTTAACCTCATTGTCAATGTGTATATCCCTGGAAAGTACACTACCAAGGTAAGTGAACTTATCTGCAGCATTCAAAGCTTCTCCATTTGTTGTAACCTATGCTTTTACATATGGATGGTGGTATAGGGTATGTTCAGGTAGGACCAGTACCTTTGGTGTGATGGCTGCCAAGTCCTTTTCAGGGATCTTTCCACCTTTTGTGTCCACCTGTTCCACCAAATTCTGATCTGTGATTTCAAAAAGCTGCAGTATGCACAGTGGCCACACCCTGGTAAACCATTCTGGCACATGGGCCAAACCAGGTTGGTTGTAATCAAGGGGTCTCAAACCCATTGGTGAGTTAGGGGGATGTCTACCCCAAGCATGTGCTGACTTCCTCTGTTGGAATGTGGGGATGAGAACAATTTGTTCAAAGAGCCATGAAGGTAGCTTAATCAGGTGATGTGGAGCACTTAGAACTTGGTTAGACACTGAAGACACCAAGGTCATCCACTGCATCTTCAGGCATCGCCAGTCATCCTGACTCTGCTGTAGACTATGATGACTCTGGAGGAAAGAGTGAGGCTGATGACTTCCTTCAAGTCTGCCTCACTGAAATCCAATTTACGCATGAATTAAAAGACATCACCTATACTGTTTTACTATTATGCCTCAAAGTCCTGTGGCAACAGACAAGTGATGAAACAGCAAGTGCGGATACATTGGGAGCTCTAGTCACAACCCTGCACACAGGCAACCCAGACCATAGGGTCATTTCTCACTGGAAGCAGAAGTGGGACTTGGCAACCTCCTGGGTATCCAGGCAGCCTTTTAAGGATTGCACTGCTCACCTCCTGGTGGGAGGAAGGGGGCTAGAAAAGGTGCCCTAAAAATTGTCTGCTTACCCAACTCTGGCCTGATTACTGCAGCAGGCGGGGAATTCCATTATGTGGTCGAAATACAAAAAAAAAAAAATGTAAAAAATGTACAAAAAACATCTGCAAAGATGATTCCACTCATCATTGGCACACTGAATGTGTGCACACTTACAGACAACATAAAATCCAGTCGACCTGAAAGATAAACTGCTCTTCTTGCAAGAGAACTCAACAGGTATCACATCCAAATAGCAGCCCTGAGTGAAACAAGGCTGGCAAATGAAGGCCAGCTTACTGAAGTTGGAGTTGGATACACATTTTTCTGGAGTGGTCACCGTGAAGGGGAGCGCTATGAAGCTGGCGTAGGTTTCGCAATCAAAACTAATTTAGTCAGCAAGTTGGTATGCAGGTCAAAAAAGAAGGAAAGACAGGCTCATGAAATACGATTGCCACTTGCAGGAAAACGCCATGCCACCTTGCCTTCAAGGAGCTTACATTGTAATGAGAGAAGACACTGTAAAGAAGTGATGTAAACCTGGCACATGGCTGGTGCTTAATAAATGTTAATTGATTGATTGTAAAGGGGAAGGGAAGAGATTGCAAGAAATTCTGGTAAAAGAAAGCAAAAGTCTCACTTATCAGAGCCAGGATGTCCCTCTTGTGCACGACTCTCCTGTAAGTGTTGTCTCCTCTCATTTGAGCGCAAGTTCCTTGCACAGTAGCCAAGGGCTTGATCTCAGCTATTGGGGTAAGAACTCATTGTCTGACAAAAACTACCCAGAAAATTAGAAATTAGTCTGGCAGAAGTAATGCATATCTTCTAAATAAACTTCTCTATTCTAAAATATTTATAGCAGCTCTCTTTGTGGTGGAAAAGAAATGGAAACTATAGGAATGCCCATCCATTGGGGAATGACTGAATAAGTTGTGGTATGTAATTGTGATGGAATGCTATTATGGTATAAGAAATGATGAGCTCGATAATCTTAGAAAAATATGGAAAGACTTGCATAAAATAGTGGAATGAAATGAGCACAACCAAGAGAACATTGTATATAGTAACAGCAGTATTGTTTTAAGAATGACTTCGAGCAAATAAGTCATTTGAACTATTATAAATACTTAACTACAAAGGACATATAAAGGATGACACTATCTACATCCAGAGAAAGAACTGATAAATAGAAGAATGTATAGAATAATTTGACATATATATATAAATATAAATATTTGTGTGTAATGATATCTGTCTCTAAGGTGGGAGGGGGAGGGAAAGAAAAAAGAAAAAAGTACATGATAACCTTTTAATACATTTAAATAAAATAGCAAGTTGTTCATAATAGATTCACAGTTTTATGTGCAATCATTAAAAATTATACTATGGGCATGCTTATTTATCCCATATATTACAAAAATAAAATAAATAAGAAGTTTTTTAAAAGAAACAAAGTTTAGTACATCTCACACCATATACCAAAATAAGGTCAAAATGACTGCATGATTTAGACATAGAGGATGCTCAGCAAATTAAGGGAGCATGGAAAAATCTACCTGTCAGATCTATGGATCAAGGGAATAGTTCATGACCAAACAAGAAGTAGAAAGGCAAAATAAGTGTTAAAGTAGACAATTTTGATTGCATAAAATTTTTAAAAAATATGCAGAAACAAAGGCAATGCAGCCAAAAGGAGAATAGCAAACTCTACAGGGACTGATATGCAAATTCATAAATTATTCCATATTTTTAAGTTGGTGTCTTCCCTTTATGAAGGGGGGTAATCAGTTCTAATTGGTTAACAAATAATGAGAGAATAAATATTAGAATGAGAAGTGGGCTTATTCTAATGAGGGTCTGAGGAACATGACTCTGATCACTCAGTCTTGGTCAAAAAGACTTAGCTATGCCCATGTTACCCTTAGGGTAATTTAGACAAAAGAAGAAATCCACTTTTACCCACATCTTTCTGACCAAAACACAATGGGTCAGAATTTACCAATTCACCTAAATTAGAATTTGTTTGCTTTTTGACCAGATCTAAGCTTTCTATCTCATTATCAACCCTGCACTTCAAAGACTGCCTGAGTAACCTAAAGATGATAGATGATTTCTGAATGATGAAGTAGAGAAGGGGAAAGCCTTAGTCCTAATTCAATAAATAGTTATTAATATAAGATAGAAACTAACATTTCTCCCAACTGTAAATACTTATATATGTAAATGCTTTTCCCTTAGAATGTAAACTCCGAAAGAGTAGAAACTACTTTTCTTTTGGTTTTGTATCCCCGATACTTTGTAGAGAGCCTGACACATAATACACATTCATTAAATGCTTGCTTACTTGCTTACTTGATTGTCCTTGACTCGTGCTGGCTTTTTCCCCTTTTGATAGAGTCTCATCTTGCCTTCCACTAAAAAGAAGGCTCTTCTTTTCATATTGTTTTCCTCTACAAATCAACTAGATCCAACCTCACTATTCTTAGACTGCAGCTCCTATCTTTCACTGATATGTTGGATTTTCTTGATTTTCTACTTTTTCTCTTCCTCTCTATATAAAGAGGTATTTTTTTCTATTGCTTTCTACTTTTATTTTGAAAATCAACAATTATGCTGTCATTTTAGGACATGCCCAGAAACATACTTGGCAACAAAATTCTAACATGCTGCAGAAAGCTGTATGTTACAAATCCAAAGTCCTTCTGTTCAGGGGACCACTTAAATTGGCAAAAAAAGAGATTATTATGTTTTCTAAGTTCAGATAGCTACAGAGAAAAGCCATGGACACTAACTTTAAAAATGAATATCATTTTTTCTAATTCTATTGTTTGTTTCTATAATATTATTTCTTTCTATTCTATTGTTTCTATATAGAAAAAACTACCTGTGAGACCTCTGGATCAGGGCAAGAGTTCATGACCAAACAAGAAGTAGAAAGGAAAATGAGAGATGAAATAGATAATTTTTATTACATAAAATTAAAAAAAGTTTTTTGCAGGAACAAAAGTAATGTGGCCAAAACTAGAATAGCAAACTCTACAGGGACTGACATTCAAGTTCATAAAGTATTCCATATTTTTAAGTTGGTGTCTCCCCTCTGTGAAGGGTGGTAATCAATTCTGAATAGAGAATATAATTTCATTGTATACTATTATCTCTATTCTATGTTTCTATTCTAATAATATGCTATAAGATGGAATATTATTTTATTTCTATGATAGTTTTTAAAATCTCATTTGATATGTTTTTTTCAAATTTTGAGTTCCAAATTTTCTCCCTCCCTTCCCCACCCTTCATTGAAAAAGGAAGCAATTTGATATAGGTTATCATGTGTAGTCACGCAAAATGAATTTCCAAGTAAGTCACTGTGAAAGAAAACACAGACAAAAAAAAAAAACCAAGAGAAAAATGAAAAAAAACTCACTTATCTGCATTTAGGCTCTACCAGTTCTTTCTCTGGAGATGGAAAGCACCATTCATCATAAGTTCTATAGAATTATCTTGGATCATTGTATTGCTGAGGGTAGCTAAGTTATTCATAGTAGATTACCATACAATATTACTGTTACTGTGTACAATGTTCTGATTCTGTTCATTTCACTTTGCATCAGTTCATGTAGGTCTTTTCATGGTTTTCTGAGAGCATTCTGCTCAACATGTCTTAAGTACAATAGTATTCTATCAATCATATACAAGTTGATCAGCCATTCCCATATTGTTAGATATATCTTCAATTTCTAATTCTTTGTCACCACAAATATTTTTGTACAGATAGGGCCTTCTCCTTTTTGGTGTTTATTTCTTTGGGATTCAGACCTAGCAGTGGTATTGCTGGGTCAAAGAATATGTATGGTTTTATAGCCCTTTTGGCATTGTTCCAAATTGTTCTTCCTAATGGCTGAATCAGTATACAACTTCACCAATAGTACATTAGACTTTCAATTTTCCCACATGCCCTCCAACATTTGTCATTTTCCTTTTCTGTCATATTAGTCAATCTATCAGGTATGAAGTGGTACCTCTGAGTTATTTTAATCTGAATTTCTCTCATCAATAGAGATTTAGAGCATTTTTTTTCATATGGCTATAGATAACTTTGATTATTTTGTTCATATCCTTTGATCATTTATTGAGAAATGGCTCTTATTTCTACAAATTTGACACAGTTTTTTATATGCTTGAGAAATGAAGTCTTTATCAGAGAAAATCACTGTAAATTTTTTAACAGTAATGATTACCAACTATGTATTTCCCTCCCTCCTATTTTCCTCCTGTTTAGCCTATTTACTCTGTCTCTGTCTCTCTCTGTCTCGTCTCTCTCTCTCTCTCTCTCTCTCTCTCTCTCTCTCTCTCTCTCTCTCCTTTTACCATGTCCATTCTAAAAAGTATTTTGGTTCTGATGTTTACCTGCCTCAAACTTCTCTCCCTTCTATGAGCTCCCTCCCTTCTCTTATCCCCTTCCATTTCTACTTTTTTTGTATGGTAAGATGGATTTCTATGCTCAATTGAGTGTGTCTATTATTCCGTCTTTGAGACAAATCCTGTGAGAGTAAGCTTCATATGCTCTCCTCCTTGCTTCCCCCATTTCCCTCTCCACTGTAAAATCTCTTTTTAAGTCCTCTTTTATGTCATATAATTTTCCAATTTTTACCTCTTCCTTTCCCTTTCTACCATTGTATTCTTCTTTCTTATCCTTTAATTTTATTTTTTAGGTAACACATTCAACTCACACCTCTGTATTCTCTTTATGTATACTCTTTATAACTGCCTTGATAATGAGAAAATTTTTAGGAGTTATAAATATATTTTCCCTTGCAGAAATATGAACAGTTTAACCTTATCAAATCCCTTATCATTTCTCTTTCCTGTTTACCTTTGGTACTTTTTTTGTGTCTTGTATTTGAAAGTCAAATTTTCTATTCAGTTCTGTTTTTTTCATGAAGAATTCTTGAAAGTCCTCTCTTTCATTGAATGTCCATTTCCCGTACCTCGGAGGATAATACTCAGTTTTTCTGGTTAGGTTATTCTTGGTTGTAATCCTAGCTCCTTTGCCCTCTGAAATATCATATTCCAACCCCTCTGGTCCTTTAATGTAGAAGCTGCTAAATCTTGTGTTATCCTGACTGTAGCTCTGTGATATTTGAATTGTTTCCTTTTGGCTGCTTGCAGTATTTTCTCCTTGATCTGGAAGATTTGGAATTTGCTATAATATTATTGGGAGTTTTCATTTTGGGATCTCTTTTAAGAGGTGATTAGTGAATTCTTTCAATTTGTAGTTTATCCTCTGATTCTAGAATATCAGGGTAGTTTTCCTTGATGATTTCTTGAAAGATGATGTCTAGGCTCATTTTTTGATCATGACTTTCAGGTAGTCCAATAATTCTTAAATGATCCCTCCTAGATCTATTTTCCAGGTTAGTTGTTTTTCCAAGGAGATATTTCACATTTTCTTCTATTTTTCATTTTTTTTGATTTTGTTTGATTGTTTCTTGATGTCTTATAAAGTTATTAGCTTCCACTTGCTCAACTCTAACTTTTAAGGAATTATTTTCTTCAGTGAACTTTGGTATCTCCCTTTTCATTTGGATGACTCTATTTTTTAAGGAATCCTGTTCAGTGAATTTTTACATATTTTTTTTCTTTTGGCCAATTCTTTTCAAGGCATTCTTCTCTTCATTATATTTTTGTATTTCTTTTACCATTTGTCCCACTCTGTTGTTTTAAGGTATTTTCTTCAGTATTTTTGATGACTCATTTACCAAGCTATTGACTATTTTTTCATGATTTTCTTGCAGCACTCTCATTTCTCTTCTCAATTTTTCCTCTACTTCTCTTACTTAATTTCTAAAATCCCCCTTGAGCTCTTCCATGGCCTGAGACCAATTCATATTTTCCTTTGAGACTTTGGATGTAGGAGCTTTGATCTTGTTGTCTTCTTCTGAGTGTGTGTTTTGATCTTTCTTGTTACCATAGTAACTTTCTATGATCAGAATTTTTTTTCTGTTATTTGCTCATTTTCCAGGCTATTTCTTGACTTTTAACTCAATGTTCAAATAAGGTTCTGTTTCCCAGGTGGTGGTGGGCACTGTCCCAATCTTCAGTTTTTTTGTGCACCTGTTTTTAGAGGTAATTCTGGGGACCTGTAAGTTCTTAGCTCTTTCAAGGTGATATTATCTAGGGAGTGGTGTGTTAAGTACTCTTCTGTGCTGTGCACTGGATTATAAGCAACCACAAGTGCTCTTTTTAACCCTGAAACTGTGACCAGGGTTCATGTTCCCCTATGTCCACAAGCTCTAGTGTACTAGAGCTCCACCACTGTGGCTCCATCTCTCTCATGCAAAGATGTATGACCCCAACTATGTCAGTGCATAGATTGCTTCATGGACCCTTGTGATTAGCACAGATTAGTCCCACTTGCCAGGAAATGCCTTGTCCTAAAATAACCCCATGCTCCTTATTCTGTCAAAGGCTTTTCCCCTTATGAATTTCCTTGAAAAATTCAAATTTATCTGGCAGAAGCAGTTATCTTAAATCTTTATCAGTTAGCATCTTAGTAAGGATTAGTTGAGAGCCAGTTGATAGAATGATTAGGAATCTTAGGTTTAGGGAGGGATTATTGAGAAGGAAACTTTTAAGGAGAGGGCTTTGATAAAAGCAGTGGTATAGTCCTCTCCTTTACAAATTTTGCCCAAAGTAACTCCTGGCTAAATCAAGTCATTCAAAACTGTCACATATGTCACAACTCACATGCATGCCAAATGCCACTGACCCCTGTATTACAGAAGAATGAATCTTTTCCATGCTACAGATGCCTGCACTAGGGACATAAATAAGAATTTTTTCATCTAAGGTGAGAGGAAAGGATTTGAGTGTACTGAGAAGAAACAGAGACCCTGAGATTTTGATAAGTATAGGAAGGAACTAATTTCTATATATCATTTGATAACTTCTAATCCAATTCAGT
The DNA here is from genome assembly GCA_023548195.1 of Bettongia penicillata ogilbyi. Lineage (NCBI taxonomy): Eukaryota > Metazoa > Chordata > Mammalia > Diprotodontia > Potoroidae > Bettongia > Bettongia penicillata. The sequence goes on along the minus strand of JAJHZJ010000025.1, from coordinate 1,851,247 downwards.
CCAATCTGGTGTAACGAACATTTATTAAGGCTTAGTTGGAAGACGTTTGGTAGACCCCAGGGACACAAAGAAAGAATGAAAGATAGACCATAGCCCATTCTACTTTGTGGTATGGAGGGTGTGTAATATTCGAATAAGCTATTGTACGTGTGATAATTTTAGGGAGCATTAACTAACAATTATGGGAAATCAGAAAAAGTTTCCCTAGGATGTGTCACACGAACTAACTCTTGGAAGAAGCTAGGTTTTCTGACAAGTGAGGCAAAGAGGGAGTACATGGTAGTAATGACAAGTTAAGGAAACAGAAAATAGGTCAGTTTGGCTAGAACTTAGAGTATGTGAATTGAGTAATGTAAATTAAGCCCAGAAAAGTTGGCTAGAGTAAATTATGAAGGGTTATAATTGCTACACTAAGGAATTTATATTTTTTCCTAAGGGAAATAAGGAGTCACTGATGGTACTGGAGTGATGTGGCCAGATTGTGCCTTCGGAAGATTATATCAGCACCTGTATTGATTGTTGTTCCCCATTCTTGAAGAGGACCAAAATGACATCACTATATTGGAGTCAGGGTGCAAGGTATCTGACTATGACTGATCAGAATAATATGAGCTCAGAATGCTCAACCACAGGTAGAGTACAAATAGTCCATGTGAACATTGGGGGTGGATTCTCTAAATTTGTGCATCTCACATTTCTTTTGAGTTACTTCAATTCTGTTTTGCTCATGGAGTACAGCACCTTCTCTTAGGAGGGTGTGCTATGCTGGGTGGTCCTGTGCAATAACGGGATAAGGATCAGTGGAAGGAAGGGGGTGAGCATGAAATAATTGTAGAGGTAGAATCAATAAGACATAGTAATTGATTGAATGTAGTGGGTAAGGAAGATGGAAGAATCAAGGATGATGAAAAGCTTTTGAACCTGGGTAATTGGAATAATGGTGATGCCCTCTGTAGAAATAAGAAAATATGGAGGAGAAATAGGCTTGAAGAAAAATAATGATATTTGGACACATTGAGTTTTAGATGTCTGAAGGACCTCTCGGTGGAGATATCCAACAGGCCATTGGTGGTGAAGTTGTAGAGAGAGATTAGGACTGGACAGGAATTATATGAAAGAGATTATAACTGAATGCATGGAAGCTGATGAGATCACTAGAAAGAATATAGCAGGGGCAAAGAAGGTTTAGGATTGACCTTAATTTGGGGTTTGGGACATGGATGATGATGCTAAAGAGGAGATGGAAAAGGAAGGGAACCAGAAGGGAAGGATATCTTAAAAGTTGATGTTTGAAAGGGAATGGTCAATAATGTCAGAATCTGTAGTGATACTTGGAACAGTGAGAACCAAGTCATGGCTATCAGGGACAGCAATCAAAAGTTTGATAATTAAAAATAAAATTGGTAATTTGGAGAGAAACATTTTACTTGAGCAGTGAAATTAGAAGTCAAAGTGTATTGTTGAAAAGTGAATGGTAAGAGAGACAGAGCATGATAACTTTCTATTTTTCCCCTCTTCTCGATCTATTTTTAAAATGTATTTTATTTTTTAACATTCATTTAAAAACTTTCAGTTCCAAATTCTCTCCTTCCTCTAGTCCCTCTGCCACCCAATTAAGAATGCAAGTAACATGATACTTATTTTACATGTGGAGTCATGCAAAACACATTTCTACATTCACCCTGTTGTTAAAAAAAAAAAAAAAAGCAAGGCATATATGAACTGGTGCTGAGTGAAGTGGGCAGAACCAGAACATTGTTCACAGAAACAGTCACAGCGTGAGATGACTGATGTTGATAGACTTAGCCCTTCTCAGCGGTGCAAGGACCTAAAACAATTCCGAAGGTCTCATGATAGAAAATGCCCTCTACATCCAGAGAAAGAACTAGAGAGTTGGAATGCGAAGTGAAGTAGACGACTTTCTTGTTTGTTGTATTTTATTTTGTTTTTTTCTCTCTCTCATGGCTTCTTCACTTCATTATAATTATTCTATGCAACATGACTAATATGAAAATGTGTTCAATAGAAATGTATGTGTAGAGCCCATATCAGATTGCATGCTGTCTGGGGGAGAAAATGTAAAACTAATGGAAGAAAATGTTGAAAACTAAAAATAAATCAATTGGAAAAAGCAAGAAAAACAAGAAGGTTTTTCAAAATATATACTTCAATCTGCACTCAGAGTTCATTAGTCCTGATGGAAGTGGTAACATATTTCTTCATTAGTCTTTTAAAGCTGTTGTGGATCTTTGTACTATTCGAAGTAGCTAAGTCTTTCACAGCTGATTATTGTTATAATATTACTGTTACTGGGTACAATGCTCTGGTTCTGCTCATTTCACTTTACTTCAGTTCATATAAGACTTCCCAGGTCTTTCTGTAACCATCCCCTGCATCATTTCTTTTATTTTTTTGGTTCTTTTTAAAAATAGCATTTTATTTTTTCTTACATTTACATGTCAAGAAAAATTTTAGTATTCATTTTTACATCATTCTGAGTTCCATTTTTTTCTCCCTCCTCCCTCTCCTCCCCTCTTATAAAAGTGCTAGGTAGTTTGAAATAGTTTATACATGTGCTATCATGTAAAAATATTTTCATATTAGTCACAATTGTGAAAGAAGCAGACAAAAGGAAAAAAAAAATAGAAAGAATAAAGTCAGTGAAAAAAACATGCTTTGATCTGCATTCAGAGTCCATCAGTTGCTTATCTGGATATGGCTAGCATTTTCCTTCATGAGTCCTTGTACTTGTGTTGCTGAGATCATTGTGTTTCTAAGAAGAGCTGACTCTTTCATAGATGATCATCAGACAATGTTGCTGATACTGTGTACAATGTTTTTCTGGTTCTGCTCATTTCACTGCATCAGTTTGGACAAATCTTTGTAGGTTTTTCTGAAATCTGTCAGTTCATCATTTCTTACTGCACAATAGCATTCCATTATGCACATATGCCAGAGTTGGTTCAGCCATTCAACATCCTCTCAATTTCAGTATTTTACTGCCATGAAAAGGACTGCTGTAAATAATTTTGCACATATAGGTTCTTTGCCCTTTTTAAATTTTCTCTTTGGGACACAGACCTATCATTTCTTTTAGCAATCACAATCATATACCACAATTTGTTCAGTCATTTTGCAATTCTTGCTGCCACTAACAAAGAGCTGGCATAAATAGTTTTGTACATATAAGCCCTTTTTCTTTTCTTTGATCTTTTGGGAATACAGATGATAACTTTCCATTTTAACTAATTATTCCTGCTAGTTATGTACTAGTTAGGTTGATTTCAGACCATTCTGAGAACCTTGGATGGAATTATTGAGTGAGTGGGAAGCTGATCCTCTCCTTTTAATCAACATCTTCCCTGTTCACAGGCAGATACAACCCTGGGCATATGCTGTTGATGAGTTAGGCTTTGTTCTCTCAGATCAAAGCATGTTTTTTTCACTGACTTTACTCTTTCTATTTTTTCCTTTTGGTCTGCTTCTTTCACAGTTGTGAATTATGGGTTGGCAAGAGATTGTAATCTTTCACTGAAGTGGCAGGGATATGCATACAAGAGGGAATAGGATCTTATCTACTAATCATGTAAGGTCAAGCAGATGTAGTCTAGAGTAGTCTTACCCCCAGTATGACTCATGGAAAGGGAGAAGGTGGCACATCCCCTCTACATTACAGGTAGTCCCTTGACCCCTTAATATTCAACTCTGGCAACCAGTTTCTTCTTTCTACTCTTTCAGAAGGCCTGGGCAGAGAGAAAAGGTCCTTATGAAGTGGGAGACAGTAGGAGTTTATGGTTTCCTCCTCTCAGTGACAATAGCAAGCCCCCTTCCCACTCTGACCCTTGATTTTGGCAGAGATATCATTATTTAATGGTCCTCTAGTTATGCCTCCATACCACCTCATATCTTCAAACATCCTTTTAATTTTGATCTAGGGGCAAATAAGGCAGGATGGTTGAAGTAGCATAGGTCGCATGTGAGTTTGGGATTCCAAGCACTATCCCTCTTTACTCCAGTACCAAGGTATTTAGCTCATGCCTACACAAAGTTTTAAAGATCAAAGGCCTCCCATTGTGTAGCTTGGTTTAGAATGCAGTTAGATTGTTGGAGCTAGGTGGACAATGGAAATTTCCCCAGACTCCACAGGATTCATTGTTTACAAGAGAAATTAACTATTGGCCGTCCTACCTCTTCTTTCTTCACCATTATGGATATGGACGTGAAAATGCTCTTCCAATGTCTGAAGAGCCTATTTGATACCCTCTAAATTTAGCATCTCCTGGGCTAAAGGGCAGCTTGCTTGCTCTGGTTAGTTTATTTGTTTTATTTCTACGTTTAGAATGTTTTCAATCAACTATTCCTATGGTAACTTTTTGTCTAAATAACCACTGCTATCAATTTATTCTGTAATCAGCAGTGACAAAGAGTTTTGGATCACTCTGATAAACACTACAAGGATGAATCAAACTAGTCAGTTTCATCAAAAGTTATGGTTAATCAAGTACATACTTTTCTAGTTGCCATGTAAGTCCTCCATACCTTAGTTCCAACCTGTCTGTTTAGTCTTATTGTACCTTATTTCTCTCCATGCAAGCTGGCCTTTTTGCTGTTTCTCATACAAGAGACTCTATCTCCCATATCCATGCTTTTGGGCTATCTACTCCCCATGCCTAGGTTGCTTTCCCTCCTTAGTTCTATCTCTTAGAATCCAATTTCCTTAAAAACTCAGTTTAACTTTGACCCTCTAAATGAAGTTTGTCCTACACCCCCACTGTCTTTCCCCATAATTATCCTGTATTTCTTTTGAATAGACTTTTATATGCACGAATTATCTTCCCCTATAGAATGCTAGCTCTTGAGAGCAGGGATAATTCTACTATCATTTATTTATTCTTAGTACTCAGCAAGTTGCCTGGCACAAAGTAGGTGTTTAATAAATGCCTGTTGATTATTTGACGGGTTGGTATGGTTCATTGGTCGTTCTTATTAATGTGTAGATTTTGATTTCAGAGCTAGGACTCAGTGGAGACAAATGTAAAGAATGGTTTGAGTCTTTCTCCCTTTCTCTTCATTAAGCTGATAAAGTTGCAAAATGTGGTTATAGATGAGCAGCTGTTGAGGTAGTGACAAGTGGTTAATATCCTGTGAACCCTTTAAGCGGTATGAATACCTCTCTCTGATTCATAATGTGCAACATGATTGGGTAGAAAGAAAATTTGACTGTGCCTTGAAGACCCTGAAAAGGTCAAATTGTTCACTCTACAGCCTAGTCCAGTCTAGGAGCCATCATTGGAAGAACCAAGTCCTTAAGGACTTTCTTTATGCCTTTCTTTAGCCATGGAGTCTATCAGAGGAGCTACTCAGGAGACAACTCATCAAGTATTTGGAGAGTCAGTCTGAGATTTGGAGAAACAAAGATAAGAGGACAAGGATACAGCCTGACAGACACTTTAGACTGAAAGAAGCTTCAGGAACTGTGACCTGGCATCAGAAAACTGAGAGATGGGCTACATAAACGACTACATGAGGAAAGAAAGAACTTTGAGGTCCTACTGTTCTGGACTAGCAAGTTGTCTTGGCCACATGATTTCCCTGTATTTATGCCTTATTACCATTATGCTTGGTTTGTTATCCCTCTTCCCACAAACATTATATTGGTCATATAGTGCTCTCCAAGTTTATGAAGGGAAAATTTTTAGCTACCTTTCTTACTATAACATCTTAGTTAATTCCTTTGCTAACAGTTAATGGTGTCTACTGGATAATTTTTAAGTGGGAAGCCCACCAGTGGGGGCTTACTAGTTATTTTAGTAAGACATATGACCTGCATGGTACCTTCAGAACCTGTAAGTGGAACATCTGCTTTTTGGGAACCAAATCATAAATGCCACATTGGGGGAGTCATCCAAAGTGGGGTTTTAGACAAAGAAGACATCTGCCTATGTCATTACATATAGGCAGTGCTAGAGGGATTATCAAACAGTCAATCCTTGACTATGATCATGTTCATTACATAGGTAAATAGAAAGTATTCATGGGGTGTGGGCAGCTAGGTGGTACATTGGGTAGAGTGTTAGTCCTAGAGTCAGGAAGACCTGAATTCAAATCTGCCCTAGGACACTTACTAGCTGTGTGACTCTGGGCAATTCACTTAACCCCTGCTTGCTTCAGTTCCTAATCTCTAAAACTGGAACATACTGAAGAAGAATGCAACATGGTATTTTATCTTGGAAACTGGGAACTTTCATTGCTGCACATGTTTAAAAGTGCTTTTAAGAAATAGCCTTGATTTTGGAAACCATGTGTGCAATAATAAATACTTTTCATAATTACTTTTTGTAAATAGATGTATCTTCAATGCCAGAAAATTCCTTTCTCAATTTATTTTGTAACAAGCCAAGTTGTATTTTATTATATGCATGTATATTTATGTGTATGTATATGTATATCTATCTCTCTATCTCCCTATCTATTTGTTTTACAGCAAAGGTTCGAAGCCTCAGGAGAATAGTAACCTACAGTGGTTGCAATTTAAAAACCTTGATTAGAGAGTACAAACTCCTCCATTCTTTTAACATTATGTAAACTGTATAAATGAGAATAAAGATCCCAAAGAAAGCACCCACAGTTTATGGCAGGCTTCAGCACCAGCACTGTCCTGCTCTCTACCAGGATAAAGTAAAGCTTTCCCATAGAGCAAGTAAGCTACTTGGAAAATGGTTGGAGGCCACTGACACTAACAAGAAGATTTGGTAAGGTCCTTAATCAAAAAATGATGGCACATATCTGTCCAAAAACTAAATGGATCTGCTAGCAGATGGCCTGCACATTTTACCACAAAGTCTGAAGTTGTAACTGGGATGCACATGACCTGTGGTGGGGAAAAATGCATTTTATTTGATTGTGGTGAAAGTCATCATAATGTTTTGCTACTCTCAAAAGTTATTGTGCTATTCAAAGTGCAATTTTTAAGACAAAAGGTTGCTGTCAAGGTCTTCTGCAACTTCAAGGTTGGGCAACTTTTCGGAGTATTTATTTTTTCAGCACCAAACAGTACGGGACAGATGAGTTCACATATAATCTTAATCTTATCCAGCTTGACTGGTGACAACTTAATTCAATTTGGTCCAACAAACATGTCTTATTTCACCACTCTACACCTCAGTTTCTTTATCTATAAAATAAAGGATTTGGGATACACCATTCTGTGACCTCACATTTATAAGATAACTCAACAGAAGAGATCTTTGGGTATTCCTGAACAGCCCAACAAAGGAATTCTCCTCTACCACTCTAGAAGAAAAATAAATGGCTCATGGTATTGTCTCCATCCTTAAAGAACCATATGCCAGGCTTTGTCAGAGGGAATCGCACTGTGAAATTAACCCCTCTAGGTTTTTGACTTCAAGCGAACACTGTTAAAATAATTTTCAGGGTAGCTAAGCCAAATATATAGGACCAGAGATTTGGAGCTAGAAGGAACCTCAGAGATCATTGAGTTAAACACTTTTATTCTATAAATGAGGAACCTGAAGAATATAATGGTTAAATGACTTTCCCAGGGTTATACAACTAGTAAGAATCTGTCATTATGGTTGCTTTTGTTTTTGTGTGAGTAATTTTCCCATGAAATCTTATCATGAGAACTTAATGTACCTATTGATGTGTATAGTTCTTGCTTCCAAATCAGGCCACTAAGATGCTGTAGGTGAAATAAACTAAAAAGTGCCCTGGGGAATGTACTTTTTTGTAGAATGGAGGCTGACAGTTTAACATAGATGAAGATGTGTCCATGAGAGAGCTTTTTGCCAGTTATAAAGTTTCAAATGTATTTGTTAGTGGGAGAAGACCTAGGAACATCATAGAATTATAGCTGGAAGGACCCTTGGAGGCCAATGAAGTCCAATGGGCTCATTTGACAGATGAGAAAACAAGTATTTTCTTTAAAAAATATTACTTTAAACTTAGTGATCATCAGCAAAATAAATAAAAATTCATAAAATCATAAACAAATCTTTAAACATAAACTTATTTACTATTTATTTTAAAAATAACTTCAACAAAAAACAACAGAACAATAATAGACCCCACTGACTTCCATGTGCCTTTCTAATCTTTTTCTGTGTGGAGTTTTTATTATTATAGTTCCAATTCTTTCTTCATTATGTATCATTTCAGCCAAGTCTTCTCTTTTTTGTATTCTCCATATTTCTCATGTCTTTTCTTTTGGTCCAAGCATGTGATTTTACTGGCATAGAGCACATTTCCAGAGAGGAAACTCCCTTTCTTAAGGCAGGTTGACAGATATTCTGTAATTAGTTGCCTTGGAGCGCCAAGAGTTAAGTGACTTGCTTAGAGTCACACAGCCAGTATATGTCAGAGGAGGAGACTTGACCCTAGTTCACCCTGATTCTACTCTGCTATCCCTAAGCCATGTTGTCTCTTCTGTTGTCATTTCTTGTGGTGCAATAAGTATATCACAATCTGTTTAGTCATTCTCCAGTCATTTGAGATATGATTTGCTTCCATTTTTGAAAGAAAATAGTATGGATAAAGCCACCATGATATCTTTTACTTATTCAGGCATAACACCCTTTATGAGAGAAACAAGACAGATATGATAATATTGGATCTATTAGAGTGATAAACTATGGATTGTTTATTTTTGTGGATATTTCTTAATGAACCAGCTCTTTGTTTCAGAATATTTATTTTTCAGCATCAAATTATAGCAAGGGAGAGTTACAAAGGCATGCATAGTCTCAGTTTTATAGCCTTTGTAGTGACTTCTGAATTTAAATCAATTCAACAATCACTTGTTAGGCATATATGATGTTCCTAGCACTGTGTTAGACCCTGAGGCTACAAAGGAGGAAAGAAAGAAGAAAGGAAAAGGAGGAAGGGAAGGAGAAAGGAAGAAAGAAGTAAAGAAAGAAGAAGAGCAAGAGAGAAAGGAATCATCTCTACCCTCAAGTAGCTTATGATCTACATAGCAAAAAACATCATGATCATTATATTGGTAAATAAAAAGTAGTCACAGGCTGTGGGTAGCTAGGTAGAGAGCTAGTCCTGGAGTCAGGAAGACCTGAATTCAAATCTGCCCTAGACAGAGCCATGTGACTCTGGGCAAGTCACTTAACCCCTGCTTGCTTCAGTTCCTAATCTCTAACATTGGAACACACCGAAGAAGGAAATAATAAATCACTTTGCCAAGAAAACCCTATGAACTTGTCTATGGGATCACATGGAGTCAGACACGACTGACCAACAGTCTGGGGATGGAGGTGAAGAGGGATCAGAGATCACCAGTCTTCCATGGGTAGTGATGTTTAAGCGGAACTTTGAAGGGAGGGAGAGATTTAAAGAGGTGAGGGAGGCTCATGCAAAGATTCGGAGGAGGAAATGGACCTTTGGGTATGGGAAGCAGGAAGTAGTCCAGACTGGCTGGAACATGGAGTGTATGAGGGGGAGCGGTGTGATCAATCTAGAAAGATAGGCTGGATAATTAACTGTAGCTAGAAAATATTTCATTTTATTTCTCTTTCCTGCCTGGAAACAAGCAGGGAAAGAACTTTTTGTTCTCCCCGAAAGATACACTGTTATGTCTTCTGGCCTGAACCTTTGATAGCTGCCAGAAGGGTAGATGACATGCCAATAACTTTAGGTGAAATGAGGGTTTCATCTCTAATTGGAATCACATGGGAGATCTGTAGTCACACAATAGGAACACCAATTCCACGGATGCATCGTTTTTGTGTGTAAACGAACGTCTCAGAAGAATGCTTGACAAACAAAGGAAGATGAAGAGGCAATTAGAGACCAGAGTTACATCAGATCCAGATGAAAGTGATGGGATCCCTGTGTCACTTTTGAATTCATCTACCAAGCCTGTTTCCAGTATCATGTGACTATAGGCAGGGAACACTACAGATGCAGTTCTGGTGACCAACATCTTCAGGAAAAGGAAATGAAGGCATTAAGTCTTGGCCTTGATCATCAGTGCATAGGAGATGGGGGGACGCACCATGATGAGGTGCATCCATTGTGGAGTTGGCAGGCTGGTGAGGGGCCAAGAATGTCTTGTGACACGTTAAGACTCATCTCATCCAAACTCAGTATGATCCTATTGAACTTCTAAAAAGGCAAATCAAATAACAAAATAAATTTTAATTAAAGCAAGCAAAAATTTTGGCATAATAAAATCCCTGAGAGTTGATGAGGTGTATTAGATAGGAGTCTAGTCTTAGAGATAGAGAAACCTGGCTGCAAGAACTGTCTTTGGGTGATGTAACTTTATTGCTCAGTGACTCAGAAAACTCTCTAGAGCAAGGGCTCTTAACTTGGGGGTCTGAAAACCTGTTTTATATTTTTTGACATCTGTATTTCAATGCAATTGATTTCCTATGTATTTCATTTTATTTTATGCACTTAAAAACATCATTCTGAGAAAGGATCTACAGGCTTCATCAGAATGCTAAAGGGTCCGTGACAGTCAAAAAAGGCTCAGAATCTTGAATACATAAGCTGCAAATGAATTGAGTTGCTAATTATCACAGGAGGTATTTATTTTCTCACTTTAGATGTATGCTGCATATATTTTCATATATACTTGTAAGCTCTCCCACTAGGATGTATGCTCCTTGTGAGTCAGGATTGCTTCATTCTTTGTATTTATATTCCTGGCACCAAATAAGCACTAATTTGATTGACTGATTGGGAGAGGGAAGTTTCCACACTAGGGTTCCCATACTGATGAAATCTCAGGTTCCTTCCACACACTCACACCAAACTGGAAACAAAACAAATCAGTAATCTAAAAGAAAATATGTGCCCTAGCTCCACTGAAGCAGTTTCTTATGGTTCCCGCACGATAAAGAAAATGTGGGAAGGGAGTGGATGGGGGACGTTGCCTTTCATTCTACTCAATTTCAACAGACACTTTTTCAGTGTAGTGTACAAGGCAGTGCTCAAGAATCTGGGGACGTAAGACCAAGAGACAAAACAAAGAAACTAGACTTCCTCTCAACGGAACAGAATGAAAATTTACCAAGAATTACCTCTTTGCACCAGTTTTGGGAGTTCTATGTTTCATATATTCATATGTTACCATTCAATCTGCCAAGGTTAACCAGATGCTTTCCTAATTTAATAATTCTGAACTTTTTGAGAACCTTTTTACATTGAATCAAAGATATTCAATTAATATCCATTGCCTGAGAAAATATATAATGAAAAATTTCTTAGAACGCAATATTTTATTTATTTTTTTAATAAAAATCTATTTATTTAACTTTTTACATTCATTTTCACAAAATTTTGGGTTCCAAATTTTCTCCCCATTTATCCCCTCCCCCCACCCCAATACACCGAGCATTCTAATTTTCCCTATCACCAATCTGCCCTCTCTTCTATCATCCCTCCATTCTCTTGTCCTCATCTTCTCTTTTGTCCTGTAGGGCCAGATGACTTTCTATTCCTCCTTAACTGTATGTCTTCTTTCCTAGTAGCAACAACAATACTAAACAGTTGTTCCTAAAACTTTGAGTTCCAAATTCTCCCCATCCCTCCCTCCCCACCCATTCCCTTTGGGAAGACAGGCAATTCAATATAGGCCCTATCTGTGTAGTTTTGCAAACGACTTTGATAATAGTCATGTTGTGTAAGACTAACTATATTTCCCTCCATCCTATCCTGCCCCCATTGTTTCTATTCTCTCTTTTGATCCTGTCCCTCCCCAAGAGTGTTGACTTCAAATTGCTCCCTCCTTCCATTGCCCTCTCTACCATCATCCCCCGCTCCTTGCTTATCTCCTTCTCCCCCACTTTCCTGTATTGTAAGATAGGTTTTCAAACCAAAATGAGTGTGCATTTTATTCCTTCCTTTAGTCGAATGTGATGAGGGTAAACTTAATTGTTTTTTTCTCAGCTCTCCTCTTTTTCCCTCCACTAAAAAGTCTCCTGCTTGCCTCTTGAATGAGATCTAATTTACCCCATTCCATTTCACCCTATTCCCTCCCACTACATTTCTCTCTCACCATTTACCTTAATTTCTTTTAAGATATGGTCCTATCCTATTCAATTCACTCTGTGCTCTCTGTCTCTGTATGTGCGTGCATGTGTGTATGTGTGTGTGCATGCACGTGTGTACGTGTGTGTGTGTGTGTGTGTGTGTGTGTGTGTGTGGTCCCACCAACTACCCAGATACTGAAAAATTTTAAGACTTACAAATATTGTCTTTCCATGTAGGAATGTAAACAGTTCACCTTTGGTAAGTCCCTTATGACTTCTCTTTGCTGTTTACTTTTTCATGCTTCTTCTCATTCTTGTGTTTGAAAGTCAAATTTTCTTTTCAGCTCCGGTCTTTTCATCAAAAATGCTTGAAAGTCCTCTGTTTCATTGAAAGACCATATTTTCCCCTGAAGTATTATATTCAGTTTTGCTGGGCAGGTGATTCTTGGTTTGAGTCCTAGTGCCTTTGACTTCTGGAATATCCTATTCCATGCCCTTCAATCCCTTAATGTAGAAGCTGCTAGATCTTGAGTTATCCTGATTGTATTTCCACAATACTGGAATTGTTTCTTTCTAGCTGCTTGCAAGATTTTCTCCTTGAGCTGGGAGTTCTGGAATTTGGCCACAATGTTCCTAGGAGTTTCTCTTTTTGGATCTCTTTCAGGTGGTGATCGATGGATTCTTTCAATACTTATTTTGCCCTCTGGTTCTAGAATGTCAGGGCACTTTTCCTCGATAATTTCATGGAAGTTGATGTCTAGGCTCTTTTTTTGATCATGACTTTCAGGTAGTCCCATAATTTTTAAATTGTCTCTTCTGGATCTATTTTCCAGGTCAGTTGCTTTTCCCATGAGATATTTCACATTCTCTTCCATTTTTTCATTCTTTTGGTTTTGTTTGGTGATTTCTTGGTTTCTCAGAAAGTCATTAGACTCCATCTGTTCCATTCTAATTTTGAGAGAACTATTCTCTTCAGTGAGCTTTTGAACCTCTTTTTCCATTTGGCTCATTCTGCTTTTGAAAGCATTCTTCTCCTCCTTGGCTTTTTGAACCTCTTTTGCCAATTAAGTTAGCCTATTTTTCAAGGTGTTATTTTCTTCAGCATTTTTTTTGGGTCTCCTTTCCCAAGGTATTGACCCGTTTTTCATGCTTTTCTTGCATCTCTCTCATTTCTCTTCCCAGTTTTTCCTCCATCTGTCTAACTTGATTTTCAAAATACTTTTTGAGCTCTTGCATGGCCTGAGCCTACCGGACATCCACCTGTGATGTCTGGGATACAGAGGCCCTGACCTGCACATCTTTCCCTGATTGTAAGAATTGTTCCTTGCCATCAGAATTGAAAGGCGGGAACATCTGTACCCTCCCCCCAAAGTAGTTCTCTATAGTCTTATTTTTCTTTCCTTTTATGGGCATTTTCCCAGCCAGTTACTTGACTTCTGAGATTCCTGTCCACCCCCACCTAGATCCACCCAGCTAGTGCTTGGGGTCTGAGATTCAAATGGCCTTTCAGTGGCATGCGCGGCTGCTATTCAATGTGAGCTTAAGTTCTGGTGCTGGGGTGGAGGCAGGGCCATCTCCCAGGCTCAGTTCCCTCAGGAAGTTTATTTAGAGACCTTTGGTAATGGAGCTCCTGCTTGCTCCAGGAATTCTGGGCCGCCACCACTGCCTCTGCCGCTGCCTCCTGATGGGCCCGAGTCACGGAGACACCCTGCTCCCCTCTTGGCCAGCCCAGACATCTCTCTCACTGACCTGTAGCGCCTGTGGGTAGAGGGACCTTCGTGGTGCTGGAGGTTTTATCCCTGAAACTTGCTCGGATCTGCTCCTCTGGGACCGTGGCCAGGGCAGCACAGGGGTGGACTCCGCTGTCCTGAGCACGACAGACCCCTGGGGACGGCTCTCCAGGGCTTTCCTGAATGGAAATCTTTCCCACTGTGCTTCTGCGCTCCTTGCAGTGCTCCAGAATTTGTGGGGAGTTCTTCTTGCAGGAAATATATGGGCTGTGGGTTCAGAGCTAGCATATGTGAGTCTTTCTACTTTGCCATCTTGGCTCCATCCCCAGTATGCAATGCATTTTAATGAAATCATAGTTTTATAATTTCAGCTTCATCTACAAATTCAAATTCACTTGGAAAATAGTAGTACATACATGTGCAAGATATGTTCAGTCTATGTAAGGTATATTTGCTTTTTATTATTCTAGTTTAAATTGCAAATTTGGTTGGAGTTAAAGATTCAAAAAATATTATCTAGCATTTGTAAAATACTTTAAGATTTTCAATTGGCCCATATAACAACCCTGAGAAGTAGATGCTCTTATTCTTATTTTGCGAATAAAGAAACTAAGGCAAACAGAGGTGAAATAACTCACCCAGAGTCACAAGACTAGTGAATAAGTGTCTTCCTGACTTTAATTCCACTGCTCTATCTACTGCACCACCTAGGTACCGAGCAGTGCAGGGCAATGCCTGGCGCATATAGGGGTCCTCAGAGCCCTTATGATGGTTATTTGGCTCCCCAGAGGTACATGACCAACAGATTGGGACCACTGTTGTGACTGCCCTCATATGGGATTTGGGCATCCTTTGCCTCAGCCCAAAGAGCGAGATAATGACACACACAAATATAGGTTAGAGTCAAGCAATGCTCTATGTTTTCTGAGATTTTGCCTTATACAAAACTAGAACATGTTCTTCTCCAAAGAACTTTCTGTATAACTTCCATGTAAACCTCTATATAGTAACATGCTTCATAAAGTTTTTGCTTTTCCCTCTTGTCAACAATTTATTTTTAAAAATTTTTTATTATTTTTTAAATTTTTTTATTTATTTTTAGTTTACAACATTCATTTCCACAAAATTTTGAGTTCCAAATTTTCTCTCTATTTCTCCTCTCCCCCCAAACACTTGCATTCTGAGTATCCCTTCCCTCAACAAGCCCTCCTTTCTGTCACACCCCTCCCTTCCCTTATCCCCATCTTCTCTCTTGTCTTGTAGGGAAAGATAGATTTCTATACCCAGTTATCAGTATTTCTTATTTTCCAGTTGCATGCAGAAACAATTGTCAACACTCACTCCTAAAACTTTAAGTTTCATCTTATCTCCCTCCCCTCCCTCCCCACCCATCCCCACTGAGGCAATTTAACATAGACTATACATGTATAGTTTGGCAAGACTTCCATAAGAGTCATGTTGTGTAAAACTAACCATATTTCCCTCCATCCTATCCTGCTGCCCATTTATTCTATTCTCTCTTTTGACCTTGTCCCTCTCCAAAAGTGTTTACTTCTAATTACGCCCTCTTATCATAATTACGCCCTCTTATCTTCCCCACAACCCACTTGTCCCCTTCTCCCCTACTGTTATTCCCTCTTTAAGCCAAATATGAAGAGTAAGCTTCACTTTTCCCCTCTTACCTCCTCCCCTTTCTCTTCCATGAAAAAGCTTTTTCATGCCCCTTTTGTGAGAGATAATTTTCCCATTCCATTTCTCCCTTTCTCCTCCCATTACTCTCTCACCTCTCACCCTTTAATGTTATTTTTTAAGATTTCATTCCTTCTTATTCACCCCACCCTGTGTTCTCTGTCTATTTGTGTGTATGTGTGTGTGTGTGTGTGTGTGTGTGTGTGTGTGTAATCCCTTCAACTACCCAAATATTGAGAAACATCTCAAGAGTTACAAATATTATCTGTCCATGTAGGAATGTATATAGTCCAACTTTAAAAAGTCCCTTATGGTTTCTCTTTCCTGTTAACCTTTTCATACTTCTCTTGATTCTTGTGTTTGAAAGTCATATTTTCTATTCAATTCTGGTCTTTTCATCAAGAAGTCTTGAAAGTCCTCTATATCATTGAATGATCAGTTTTTCCCCTGAAATATTACACTCAGTTTTGCTGGGTAGGTGATTCTTGGTTTTAATCCTAGTTCCTTTGACTTCTGGAATATCATATTCCAAGCCCTTTAATCCTTTAATATAGAAGATACTTGATCTTGTGTTATCCTGATTGTATTTCCATAATACTTGAGTTGTTTCTTTCTAGCTGCTTGCAATATTTTCTCCTTGACCTGGGAACTCTGGAATTTGACTACAATATTCCTAGAAGCTTCTTCTTTTGGATCTCTTTCAGGAGGTGATTGGTGACTTTTTTCAATATTTATTTTGCCCTCTGGTTCTAGAACATCAGCACAATTTTCCTGGATAATTTCATGAAAGATGATGTCTAGGCTCTTTTTTTATCATGGTTTTCAGTTAATCCCATAATTTTTAAATTTTCTCTCCTTTATCTCTTTTCCAGGTCAGTTGTTTTTCCAGTGAGATAGTTCACATTGTCTTCTATTTTTTCATTCTTTTGGTTTGTTTTGTAATTTCTTGGTTTCTTATAAAGTCATTAGCTTCCATCTGTTCCATTCTAATTTTTAAAGAACTATTTTCTTCAGTGATCTTTTGAACCTCCGTTTCCATTTGGGTAATTCTGCTTTTTAAAGCATTCTGCTCCTCATTGGCTTTTTGAACCTCTTTTTCCAATTGAGTTAGCCTTTTTTAAAGGTATTATTTTCTTCAGCATTCTTTTGGGTCTCCTTTAGCAAGCTTTTCAAGCTCTTCCATGGTGTGAGATTATTGCATATTTATTTTGGAGGTACTGGATGCAGGAACCTTGACTTCCTCTGATAGTATGGATTGTTCTTCCTCATCTGAAGAAAATACATGTTCACCAAGAAAGTAACCTTCTATAGTCTTATTTTTTCCCCTTTTTTGGGCATTTTCCCAGACAGTTACTTGACTTTTGAATCCTTTGTGAAAAAGGAGGGTATACTCTGGGGACCTGAAAGTTCTCAGTTCCTCTAAAGTGGCACAATCAAGGGAGAGGAGTTTATCCCCACCCCCTGCCTGGCTGGCAGCTGAGATTCAGATCAGTAGCTCAATTCCCCTAGGGGCTTTAGGCTGAAGGCTCCACAAATGGACGCTGCTGCTGCCACTGCTGCTGCTGCCCCCTCCTGGGGCCCCTTCCAGATGAAGACCCTGCTCCCTTATCACCGAGGTGAAAAAGCTTTCTTGCTGACCTTTGAAACTACTTTTTGCACTTGTGTGCTGAGGGATTGTGTGCCACTGGGGATTCTGCTCCGAAGGCCCACTCTGGCCCTGCTTCTCCTGGCACTGCATGGCCAAGGCTGGGCTGTACTCACTCCACACCCTATGTGATAGTCCTTTCCTGTTGGCCTTCCAGGCTGCCTTGGGCTGGAAATCTCTTTCACTCTGTCATTCTGTGACTTCTGCTGCTCTAGAATTGTTGAGAGTAATTTTTTTTGTAGATATTTTATGGGCTGTGGAGGAAGAACTAGAATATGTACATCTTTCTACTCCACCATCTTAGCTCTGCACCAATTTTTTTTTTAAGTTAAAGAATTTATTGTTATCTTTTGGTTTTGCATCATTTTCATTTCTGAATATTTTCCTCCAAGAAAACCATCTATTTTAAAAAGAAAAAAACAAACTAGCCCACATATCGGTGGAGCCTCTCAGCATAGGAAATGTTTCATACCTATCATATCCTATCTTAGTAAAGGGGGCAAGCTCACTTTTTACTCTATTGATTATTCTCTTTTGAGACTGGGACTCCCCATTTAGCTTGTACTTGAAGTACAGTTGTCTATCTTGGCTGATCCCACTGGTAATAGGTGTGGGAACTTTGACCTACTTTATTTCTGACCTGGCCTAGTCTGACCCTTCTTGAGCAGCCTGGTGTACTTTTGCTCCCCCAACTCATTGGACTTAGTATGGCTACCTAATCAGCTTTTGACTCTAGCATTTTCCGGTAGAGGGATTTCAGGCATCCATTGCACACATCTTGCCAATTATTTTCAAAGATTGATACTTTCTTGAGTGTGGATTATCCATCCCTCAGGGGATACCTATTGTCATCCTCATATATCTCAATAGACAGACTTTGTGAGTTGCTCTGACCAGAGAAATTCATCCCTGGTTGCCAACCTTCTGGTGATGAGTATCCAGGACCACAATCACACTAAGGCATCAGAGTGAGGTGAGACTATAGATAGCACAATGCCACATTGGTGGAATGTTCCCTCAGTGGGAAAGTTGCTTAAGACACTGTAAAACCAATGTGATACCCATAACAGCCACAATGAATATACATGAGTATCTCCAGGCTAAATTTGCAAAATATAAGTACCTCTCTTCCACAAGATAAACGCAAATATTTATTCAACTACCAGAATGCCAATTCCAACATGGTACCAAAGTTGATACACACCACCAATACAGGGAGCACTGACATCCCCAAGCCTTCCTTCCATTAGGCCTCCCCACAAATAAGCTCCTCTAGGCAAAAGTCCTCTCTCTCTCACTCACACTAGCTGCTCTACCTCAGCTCTGCCTTGCTCTTTACCAGTTCTTCCTCACTCTTTCTTCCTGCTCCACCTGTGTGACAAGCTCCTCCAACCATGCAATAGAACTCAGGCTATATCACAGCAGTCAGTTGGGCCTGAGCTCAGAACAGGTCACTGAGGCCTATTAATGGGTGGGAAAGATCTTCCCATTCCATGAACATTACAGACATAGCCACTATTTCACTGATAACTATTGAATAACTTCATGGTGCAAATTTATGCTGACTTCCTCAGTTTTGGAGCTGCTGCTAAGACTTCATTTCTCCCCCCTTCGATTTGGTTATCAGATCAACTCTGGATTGAGGAGGCATAAAAGTTCACTCTCTGGGAAGGAAAGAACAAATCTTTATTAAGCATCTACTATGAGAAAAAGCATTTATCAAATACCTCCTATGAGAACAGACATCTATTAAGTGCTTCATTGGAGTTAGTGCTATGATGATAAGCATGTGACAAATTTTATGTCATTTTATATTCACAAGAGACCTAGAAGGCAGGTGTGCTAATTTTATTGTTGAAGAAACCAAATCAGATAAAAGTGATGCAGCTTGCCCAGGCTCATATACCTAAGGTATATGAACTCAGGTCTTTCTGACTCTAGGCCCAGCACTTTATGCATTGCACTACCTATCTGCCTCTGGGATCAGGCCTTGGTCCATAACTTTCTCCAAGAGTATTCTTGTGTCCCAAATTATCAGCAAACACTGAGCCTATTGTCCCTTTCCCCCACCCATTCTCCCTAAACACCAAGGTTTATGGATTTGAAAAGGAGTCTTTCTGAAGTTCTCCAGGCTGGTCTTTAAATGACAGATTGTTTGTCTGTTGCCAGGCTCATATTTGAAGCCTTTCCAGCCTGGTAAAACCTGCAAGTATTTTTTTTTTATTTCACTGGCATAGTTTCAAGAGCCCATGGTCACCCCAAGCTACAATGAGGCATCAGACTAGGACTATATTGAAGGCCCTGAATTACTTTTTAATTAGCTCTGTTGTAGAATTTTCACATATTCTATTTAGTGGTAAATACTTTACCATAACAAGTGGGGTATGTCTAATCTCTTTTTTTGTAGACTAGTACTTTGATTCATATTTCTTCTTTTAAAGGTTTTACTTGTCACCTTACTTTTAAATCAGGGATTTTTGTCTCTGGGGCCCCTTTGGCAGTGTGAGTGAAGCATTCTCAGAATAATGTTTTTAAATGCCAAGAATAAAATCCATAGGATTATGAAGGAATCAAATTATATTAAAAGATAATTATCAATCTTTCTTAAAGTTCATAAAACCCTGGGTAAGGACCCCTACATGCTAATATTGTGATGTTTGGATATTTACTAGTACCATCACTGCCAATGGCAGCACTCTAAACAGAGCAGGTAAGCTGGACTTTGACCCCAGGGATGCCAAATGTAGAAGGTCAGTAACAAAGTCAATGAAGAAACATACGTTTGGCATCTATCATGTGCCAGGAACCATGCTAAGTTCTGGGGATACAAACAAAGGTAAATAACAGTATGCTCTCAAGGAGTTCACAGTCTAATAGGGGAGACAGTAGGCAACTAACTATGTACAACCAAACTATATTCAGGATTAATTGGAAATAATTAAAAGGGTGGCACCAGAATTAAAGGAGATGGGGCAAGGTTTCTTTTAAATGGTAAGATTTTAGCTAGGAGTTGAATGGAGTCAGGGAAGCCAAGAGGCAGAGATAAGGAAGGAGAATATGCTAGGCATGAGGGATGGTTGGTGAAAATGCACTGAGTCCAGGGATGAAGTATATTAGAGGAAGAGCAAGGAGGTCAGTGTGTTGAACTGGAGGGTTCCTGGTGGGTTGTAATGTATAAGAAAGTTGGAAAAAAGTGAATGGGTTATAAAGGACTGTGAATGCCAAACAGGATTTTATTTCTGATGCTAGATGTGATAGGAAGCCACAAGAGTTATTTTGTAGAGGAATGGCATAGCCCACTTTTAGCAGGGAGACCAAATAGAAGGCTATCACAATAGTTTAGGTGTGAGGTGAAGAGGACCTGCCCTAGGTGGTGGTAGTATCAGAAGGCATCACATTAGTTCCTCAAGCAAGCAGAAAATTGTGTAAGGTCACAGTAATCATTTGCTTGAGCCTTATTTTTCACATTTTGATTTGTTTATTTTCAGTTTTCAATTTTCACTTCCACAGAATTTTGAATTTCAAATTTTCTCCCCATCTCCCCCCACCCCAGGACAGCATTATTCTGATTGCCATTTCCTTCAATCTGCCCTCTCTTCTATTCCCCCCCCCCCCAATACCTTTCCCTTCTATTTTCCTGTAGGGTAATATAGATTTCTATACCTCATTGCCTATATATCTTATTTTCCAGTTGCATGTAAAAACAAATTTTTACATTTATTTTTAAGGTTTTGAGTTCCACACTCTCTCCCGTTCTCCCCTCCCCATTCACCCTCATTGAGAAGGCAAGAATTCAGTAAAGGCTATACATGTGCAATCATGCAGAACATTTCCATTACAGTCATATTGTGAAAGACTAATTATATTTCCCTCTATCCTGTCCCACCTTCCATTTATTCTATTCTCTCCTTTGACTTGTCCCTCTACCAAAATATTTGCTTCTGATCATCCCTTCCCCCAATCTGCTATCCCTTCTTTTATTCCCCCCTCTCTTTCCCCTTCCTCTCTGCTTTCCTATAGGGTAAGACAAAGTTCCATACCGAATTGAGTGTGTATGTTATTCCCTCCTGAAGTTAAATCCGATGAAAGTATGTCTTACTTATTCTCCTTCATCTTCCCCTTCTTCCCCTCCATTGAAAAAACTCTTTCTTGCAACTTTTATGTGAGATGATTTACAACTTTCTTCCTCTCCATTTCTCTTTCTCCTAGTATGTTCCTCTCAGCACTTAATTTTCCTTTTTAGATATCATCCCTTCATAATCAGCTCACCCTCTGCCTGAGACCAATTCATATTTTTCTTGGAGGCTTTGGGTGCAGGAGCTTTGGCTTTGCTGTCTTCTTCTGGTTGTGTGTTTTGGCATTCATCATGATTGAATATGGCTTGATCTTCAGTGAGGTGAGAAGATACCTCTTCACCAAGAAAGTAAGAATTTATCGTCTCTTTCTTTTCTCCCAATTTGCTCATTTCCCCAGCTAATTACTTGTTTTTTGAGTTCTTTGTTAAGTGAATGGTTCCAGAAGCAGCTACATCTTCAGAAGTGACTGCTGCTACCCTGGAACTGGGGCTAAGACTGGGAACAGACTATGCTCCACTCTCAGCCAAGTGAGAGACCCTTCCCACTGATCTTCAAAGCTGTCTTTGGTGTTTGTGGGTTGTAAAGTCTAGAAACCATAGTAGCTGCCAGTGATTCAGTCCCCTAAGGTCTGCTCCAGCTCTGTCTATGCCACCACAACCCACAACAAACTATGCTTTTCTGTAAGCCCTGTGCTGATAGAGCCTTACTGTCAATCTTTCAGATTGTTTTGGGCTAGAAATTTGCTTCCATCTGTCATTTTGTGGCTTCTGCTGCTCTAGAATTTGTTTAGAGTCATTTTTACAGAGATTTTTTGTGGGGTTTATAGGGAGAGCTCTAGTAGGTCTCTGCTTCTCCTCCACTATCTTGGCTCCCCCCCTTTTTTGTTTTCTTAAGACAGGATTCTTACATGATATTCATAGATTTTTAGAGCAGAAAAAGATTTTAGAAATTCCTTAGTACAACCTTTTACTTTGGACAAGAAAACTGAGGTCTAGAAAATCCAATGACTCTCCAAATGTCACACAGCTAGTAAGTGACAAAGCCAGGACTGGCATGTAGGTCTCTTGCATTGTTTATTCTCTAGGACTACCCTTATATTCTTTTACCCATATAAAGTTGCCCTGACCAACTCCACTCTACAAAATGTTGCAAATCCATTTATAATCCCCACTGTACAGATGGGGCTCTCAATCAATCCTCAGAGACTAGTCCAACTCAGCCATGGTGCCAAGTCTGAATCTTGTTCTTCACTTGGAGTATTAAAGATGAAAGAAAAGGTTAACAATTTTGTATGAAGAAGGTAGACCTTTCTTACAATGAAATAAAAGGAATTGTTTCAAACTGCCTGGTTTCTCTTGAGTGCACTTCTTCTGGTTACCTCCCAGCTGGTAGCCTCAGAGCTGTCTTGGGCTCTTCCTTCTCTCCTCCCTCTCCCCTTCCTCTTTGCAAGCAATTGCCACATTTTATCCATTCCAGATCTCTCACATCCGTCCTTTCCTATTCACTCATGTGGCCACTGCCTTAGTTTAGGTCTTTATCATCTCTTTCTCAAACTACCATAATAATGTCCTAATTGATCTCTTTGCCTCCAGTCTCTCCTTTCTCCAATCTATCTTCCATATAGCTACCAAAATGCTTTTCCTTAGTCCCACTCCTGATCATGTTCTTCAGGGCTTGCCCAGGTTCTACATCATCCATGAAGTTTTCCTCGATACCAAACCCCAATGCCCACTTCTGTGTAAGCTTTCCTCGATACCAAACCCCAATGCCCACTTCTGTGTAAGCTTTCCTCGATACCAAACCCCAATGTCCACTTCTGTGTAAGCTTTCCTTGATACCAAACCCCAATGCCCACTTCTGTGTAAGCTTTCCTTGATACCAAACCCCAATGCCCACTCTAAGTCCTTTGAGGGCAACACCCAGGGTTGTTGTGATGACCAAATGAGATAATGGAAATAATCATTTTATAAACCTTGTGGTGCTATATTCTTGCCAGTTTTTCTTGTTCTTCTTCTCCTCTTCCTACTTCTTTCTTCCTCCTTTTTCTCCTCCTCCTGTTCTTTCTCCTTTTCCTCCTCCACCTTCTTGTCCTCTCCCTCCTCCTTTTTACTATTTTGTCATGTGGCAATGACTTCATTTCTTGAGCTTCCCACTGCACTCCTACTGAGCCCAAAGGTGTTTATAAAGAAATATAGGAGTGTGATAGTAAATATTTAACAACCAGACTAGATGGAGTACATATTGTATACATACTTTTAAATTTTATCTACATTAATAACACTTTCTTAAGTCTCTAGTGACAATTGACAAAACAGTAAATCAAGCACTCATTTGTGGTGATTGTCAATTTCTGAGGTGTAAATACTTACATGGAACTTTTCACAGTGACCTCCTCCAGGTTAGAACTGACTTCACAGACCTCTGGAAATAATTGATTTATTTTTGTTTTTGTATCCTCCGTGCCTAGAATAGAGGCTTGCACATAGTGAACTCTTAATAAAAGTTTGTTGAATTGGTTGAGTCTTTTAGACTGTACAAGAAAAGGACAGACAAATCTTGAAGCTAAAAATTTAGCCCAATTTTCCTAAGCTAGAAGTCATTGTTTTACTGATTCCTTGAAGCAAAAGAATCTTTCAATGGTTGGCTCCTGGAGGAAAAAGGACTGTCTTTCTTTTTATTAATTGTCCCCAATGCTTAGCACAATGTCTGGCATATTGTAGGCATTTAATAAATGTTTATTGGGTTGGAAAGCAAGAGTGACAGGGGAGTTGGCTTCTGAAATCCCAGGTTCCAACTTTCATCCCACCATATATACCACATTGTTTCCTAGGGCTCGATACTTTTCCATTTCTTTTCTACTCTTCTGGTGAGAGGAGTTGTACTTTCCCCAGCTGTGGACAATAGATTTATGTGTCAGGGTTTGTTTTTCTTTTTTTGAGATACAATGCCCAGACCCATCTGAGAGCTGTCATCCCTAACTAAATCTTAGGCTAATGCTTAGGGGACTTCTGGGGAGAAAATAATTTTCCAGGATGTCATTAAAATTTTTATTTTTTGTCCTCAGGACAAACTTGTCTCCTCCCCAGATCATTTCGTTTCATCTTCAAACCTCAGGAGTTCCTCTAATGACTTGGTATTTCAGATATTCAGAGCATCAGCTTTTTGAAGCAGCTGGACTCAGCATAGCCATATTAGAGTCTCAAATCTTTAAGAAGATCATTTTGGCATTTTGTTCCAAATTCTAGCCACTCAGAATTTATATTCCATTTTGGATACTATTGTAATGGAGCTAATTACTTCATGTGATGTTTTGTCAAGTCTCCTCCACCCCACCCCCAAACAGTACAAGAATATTCCATTTTAGTAATATGCTGAGGAATTTTCAGTCATTTCCCAACAGATAGGAACCCACTTTCCTCTACTCATTTATTATTACCAAAACTGTAGCTAAAAATACCTTTATATTTATGGAATCTTTCCCTCTGTCTTTAATTTTTGGGGACTGTACATCTAATAGTGCTATCAAGGGGTAAGAAAGTGTATTCAGTTTGGGAACTTTTAAAGAATAATTTTAACTGGTTTTTCAGGATAGCTCCACCATTTGGGTAGATAGTTTATAGATAGCTCCATCAACCAGATATTCACTGAGAAGCCTTTCAAGTTAATTTTCTTCTAATTTCAATTGTTTTGAATTGTTAGTGTAAGAGCTTTTCAATTTGGTGCAATCAAAACTATTTTAAAAAATTTCTGTGATCATCTATCTTTTCCTTAATCGAGGCCAATGAATTTGGCAACTGAGAGACCATTAGTAACTTTGGAGGAGCAATTTTAGCGGAATGATAAAGTTGGAAGCCATATTGTAAGATGTTATGAAAAGAACGTGTATATAAGGTACATTAAAAGTATACAGTAACAGCAATATTGTTTTAATAACAACTTTGAGCAAATAAGTTATTTTGACTATTGTAAATACCCAAATTAGCTACAAAAGACTTATAAATGAAGGCAATATCTGCATCCAGAGAAAGAACTGATACACAAACGCACACACATACACACTCATTTTATATACATATACTTACATATATACATATTTGCATGTAATGGTAGCCATCTCTATGGTAGAAGTAGGAAAGGAAAAAATTCACATGACAATTTTATTATATATTTAAAGCAATAGCAAATTGTACATAATAAATTTGCAGTTTAATGTGCAATTATCTTTTTTTTTAAATTATACTGCATTAAAAAAAAGAGGTAACTTGATAACTGATATGAAACTTCAGTGGTGGAATTTCAGGTACTATGAGGAAAAATGAGATAATATAGTTCAGAAAAAAAGAACAGACTAAGAGGAGAGAAAGTGGAAATGTCTGTGGCCTTTTCAAGGAGTTTCATTACAAAGAGCAGAAGAGAAATAGAATGATAGTAAGGAAGGAAGGATCAAATGAGGAGATGAGGGAGATGTGGGCATGTTTGTAGGCAGTAGGAAATGAGCCAGTAAAGAGGGATAGATGGAAAATAAATGAAAGAGTAGAAATTACAGAAGGAATAATAGATGTGAGAGACATCTTTCATTTGGAAAACATTTCCCATAAGCCTAAGTGGCAGGTGGTAGTTCCATACCATAGTGATGCTATGATAATAGCATCCCCCTCCCCCCAGCTATAATAATATTACAAAGGGATGCTAGTGTGAAGTAGAGAGGTTTTTGAAAAAAATACTGGAGGAAGAGAGAAAGAAGACTATGGGGTAGAAGACCATGGACATAGCATGTTGTCCATTCTAGGACATCAGGCACACAGATATCAGAAGAGGCAGTGAAGTTGGGGAGATAAGATAATAAGGATGCCCTTTTCATGACTGAGTAAGATGCTCATGGATCCCACCCTTGCTGCTGCTGCTGCACTGAGAGGAATGAACACTACCTATAAAGCTCTCTGGTTGCAGGGCTGACAGGACTGAACACTAAGATCTGCTACTTTGTGAGATATAAAGGGTAGTACCCCCTATGACTAGTTCCCTAACCTGTCCCCTGACTAAACTACTCCTTCACAAGGCTGGGACACAAGTACTCCAGCTCCCAAATAACTTTCTGTCACCCAGTACCGTGGGAGTCCAGCTACTTGTGGAATGTGCTAACACAGAAATATCAATTGTCTATGGACTTTCCTTTTGGGGGGAGGGGAATGAGGGTAGGGTTGCAATGTTACACTGAAGAGGACCTACTGCCCAAGCTTATAGCAATAGCTAGCATTTAGGTAGCTCTTAAAAGTTATGTTATCTCATCTGAGCCTCACAACAACTCTGTGAGTTTGGTGACTTGAGTTGAGTGACTCAACTCAAACTTATTTTTGGTGTTTGGAGTTTGGTGTTATTATATCCCCATTTTTACAGATGGAAAAACCAAAGCTGAGGGAAGATAAGTGACTCCTCCAGGGTCACACAGTAAGAATCTGAGAAAAAATTCAAACTCATGTCTTCCTAACTCCAAGTCCTACAGTAACCACTGCACCATCTACCTGCTATATGGGATGAAGTTCCTTTCCTTCCCACATCCATCTGCAGACTACACTTTGATATTTTGATGGATTTGATCTCATTAATATGCATGCAGCACTTTGCTAATACCAAATATAGTTCATCTGTGCCTTCTTGTGCATTATATACACCTACACACATATCTTTTGGTAGAGTAGTCACAGAACAGATTATGGATTTGCCTCGGCTTATTTTAATATTTTACATGTTTCTGATTCATTTGGAAGTCCAGTTCTTTGTTTATAAGGCATATTTTAAAATAAGATCTTTAAAAATAAGTTAGTCATTGGAGATTTAAATCACAATTGTACAATTAGAAACTGAGTTAAAGGAGGGTAGGCTGGAGATAAGGCATCAGATATAGTCAAAAGGTATTTAGTTTGAATATATTTTAAAATGTTTTGTGCTGATCTTTTAGCTTTAGAAAATTAAAAGGCTAACAATGCAAAGACAGGGTCATTAGGAAGGAAATAAAATTATTTGGTTTCTGCTGCCCCTCTTATTTCTCCTTTAATGTATGAGGTAGAATGGGGGGAACTGTAATTATATAAAAGTTATATTATATTGGCCACATATTCTAAACTTGAAAGAACCAGGTTTGAAAAAGATATTAACAGAAAATCAATTTTGTTGACATCATGCGGTTTCCAGGGCAGCTCTGAGTTTGACATGGAACTTCAGTAGAATAGAGAAGCCAATGATTAGCTAACCACGTTGTTTGGCGATTGACTTTTACAGCAATTGGGTTCAGAGCTGAAAGAAGGATAAGAGCGAATGAGAAATAAAACAACAGGAAAAGAACACACAGAGCCACTCTTTGGTATTTCCAAATGTCCATAAATCATCACAGGTGGACAATGTATATGTTATCTCTTCTCTACATTTTGGCTTAGGAAAAGATCTATTAGAATATGAAAGGAGTATTGTGTCCCTGTAGCTGGATGTAGCTATGGATAGTCATGGGTAGCTTGGTGGCCCAATGGATAGTGCCAGGTCTGAAGTCAGGAAGACCGATCTTTGTGAGTTCAAATTTGGCCTCAGAAACCTACCAACTATGTGACTGCTTAACCCTGTTTGCCTCAGTTTTCTTATCTGTCATATGAACTGGCAAAGCAAATGGTAAACCCTTCCAGTATCTTCGCCAAGAAAACCCCAAGTGGGGTCATGAAGAGTTGGACATGACTGAAGCGAATGAACAACAAGGAAATGAATAGTCATAGTTTGGTCAATGAGAGTTCAATATCATCATCAAGGAAGCAAATTCCCGTCAGTAGACTGCAAATGGCAGGAAAATCATCGGTATAGTGGCAAAGCACAAGCAAAACTGGAAATGTCAAAACCACTTTAAATTCTGATATTAAAAAATCCCATTTCTGATGATAGAGTATTTTGCATACATTAGCTCATTTGATCCTCAGAATGACTCAATGAGATAGACAGTACAATATTTTTAGATATATGCTAGAGATGAGGAGGCTGAGGATTTCAGAGATAGATTGGGATGGCAGAGAGCTGGCCCGGATTGGGATGGCAGAGAGCTGGCCCAGATTGGGTGAGTAGAGTACTGGTCCGGATTGGGATGGTAGAGAGCTGGCCGGAATTGGGAGGGTAGAGCACTGGCCCAGATTGGGATGGTAGAGTTCTGGCCCGGATTGGGATGGTAGAGCCCTAGTCCAGATTGGGATGGTAGAGAACTGGTTCAGATTGGGATAGTAGAGTCTCAGAGTCTTGGAGTCAGAAAGACCTTATTTTGAATCCATCTAAGCTATTCACCAACTGTATAATCTAGGATATCTCTCTAAGGTTCAGTTTCCCCATATAGCAAATGAAATATTTGGACCGAATGACTTCCAATGTCCCTTCCAGCTTTGTAGGTGAGACTCTATGAACCTATTACCCCAATTCATCAAATCCCTAAGACATACAGGCAGCATGGGATCGTGGTGTGAGTACAGGATTTAGTCAGCAAGTTATGGATTCAAACGTCACCCAGACATTCACTATCTGTGTGACTGTGGGTTAGTCACTGAACCTCTTTGTTCCTCAGTTTTCTCATCTGTGAAATGAGAGGTTGATCTTCACAGCCTCTAAGGTTTCCTTCTAGCTCTAAGTCTATGACTCCATGATAAGGAAAATCAACTGAAATCTTCCAATACTAAACACAGTGCTCTTTGTCCTATATAATACTTTTCCTGACACAGCACTAATATATAGACTCTTGAATTTGCCCCACAATGCATTCTTGGAAACCTAGTCAGGAAGCGGACAGGGCAAGAAAGATGATTTTCCCTATTATGTTAGAAAACTTGTACTTACACCTTCAACCACAAGATGGCGATGCTGCATCGTCAGTAAGATAAATGCCATCAAGGACCTAAGTTTTGATCTTTTCCCTAGACCTATGAAAATTGATTAATGAAAGGCTTACTGAGATAAAAGACAATTACAAGCCTTTTAAAGCTGGTGGTGAATGAACGCGTTGTCAACAAGGCATGGTACAAGGAAGGACTGTTTACATGTATTTATAGAGTATAAGTACTTTTTGTTTCCTCGCTCTCTTTAAGGATCTTTTCCTCTAAAAGTTTAATCAATCAATCAAACAGTATTAGTGAAAGAAGTACTGTGTGCCAGGCCCTGGGATACAATGACAAAAAATGAAATGGTCTCTGCTCTCAAAGAGCTTACATTGCACCTGGGAAACAGAGTAGAAGTAAATCCAAATGCAAAGTCTTTAGGAGAGAAATGCAAAATGATTTCTCTGTAGCACTTAGAAGGGGGTTAATGAAAGGCTTCATGCAGGAAGCAGTACCTGAGCTTTGAAAGAAGGTAGGGATTCTAACAGGCAGAGGGGAAGACCAAGTACATTCTAGAAAGCGGGCACAGCCTGTGCAAACACAAGGAGAGAGGAAACTGAATGCCACATATGGGGATTAACAAGTAGGCTAGTTTGAGGGGAACACAGAGTGTATGAAGCAAAGGAACAAACTGAACAGAGATAGACTGCAGTCAGATTATGAAAGGTTTTCAATGTCAAATAGAGGGATATACATTTTATCCTACAGGAAATTGGGAATCATTGGATCTTCTTGAGTAAGGGACTGGCATGGTTAGATTCATGTCTTAGGAATGTTAAATTATAATTCTGAGATACACAAATATGATTTGACAATAAAGATAGGCTCTGCCAGAGTTCATTAATGTTTGGCTATATGTACATTTCATATATAACTCCTGTTACAAACCCTTTTGCCTTATTGGTAGAGATGGAGGTCCTGCCCTACATGAGGGGCAGAGTGGAGCTGGCAAGAGGCAAGAGTTTCAGTTCTCAGTCAATTTTCTTCTGGGATCACATCGTGTGAGTGCTCCTGGCTTCCAGCTTCGAGGAAGAAGATGGAAGAGGCCAACCTCACTTCAGGTTGCTGAAGGAAAAGACTGGGAAGCCATGAGAAGACAGGGTAGTCTCTGTCATATCCCTATTCCCAGCTTGCTACTCTAGAGACTTCTATCTCCTTCTGAGGGAGATAATTGACACTCTCTTGGCTGAGCTGAGTTATCTCTCTCTCAGTGGGAGAGCTCCTCCATTATGTATTGTCTGGTGGATAACCTCCTCTGATTTCTGTTTTGCTTTGATTTGGAACCTGACCATACCCGCTAGAGAAACAATATTTAAAGGGAGCAAATAGACATACCTCTAGCCTAGCACTCCCTCTCTCTGAGAAAAATGTCTCACTTTTTCTCCAGGCAGGAATGAAAAACTCTTAGAGAAGGGTGAGAAGAAAAGAGGCCAGAGGTGTCTATTCTACCTCCCTTCAAGCCACACACAATGACAGACTCACCATAGGTGAGTCTCATTCTATATGCAGGGCTCTCCATTTTCCTTACATGTCCACATCCACATCCACATCCACATCCATGTCCACATCCACATCCCACATCCACATCCACATCCACATCCACATCTTTGAAATCTTGGGGTTTAATCTTAGTGTTACCTATCACACAATAGTCATGAAAAACTGAACAACTGACTTTAAATTTAGGGGACTCAGTTTTCTTATCTGTAAAATGATGCTCATGTACATAATACCTATACCAATAAGATTATCATGAGAAAAGTTTTTGGCAAACTTTAGTCTATTATTTTCATCTGGAGGCACAGTGCTACCCAAATGCTAAGGGTACTAAGACCTATGACCTTATTCCTATAGGAGATTCCCACATGAGGATGCACCCTTTCTATAAGGCAGATGTATAGTCTGAGAGAGTTGCCTAAAACACAGAGGTCACATGACTTTCTCAGCCAATATGTGTCAGAGGCAAGGCTTGAACCCAAGGACAATTCTGTCTTTACTATGCCAGAGATACTTCTATAACAAGAATCAAGTCATAGACCAGTGAGTGACCCTGTTGTTCAGAAAGCAATGGAGAGGAGTGTCTCTAAATTTCCAAGCTTAGCTGAAGAAGCTGTCTGCTATGACTGCATACAGAGGTCATTTGACTCGATTCTAACCCTAAATGCGCTCGATTCTATCATCTGACTTGGAGTCAAATGACCTAGGCTTGGACTCTGATTTAGACACTTCCGAGCTATTTGATCATAGGTAAGTCTCTTAGCTTCTTGGAGCCTCAGTTTCTTGACCTGTAAAATGGGTTTAGTGGCCCAATAATAGGGTGAGTGTAAGTGCTTTGCAAATCTTAAAGGTCTACAAATTGCAAGTTTTTTCTGACTCCAAACAATAATAACTAACAGTTATAGAGGAATAGGGACTGGACCTGTGATTTCATTGGTATAAGGAACTCCCAGAGGAGGAAGCGCTCTTCACCAACGAAGATCAGCAGCTTTTCTACCTTTTGTATTCTTGGAGAGTTGCTTAGGGCAGCAGGGCCAAACTCATTTTGAGGTGGGGGTGAAGGGAGCAAACATCCTGTAAAACTCTGAATCAGATTAAAATGTAATTGAGAAAGAGCTAACAAAATAGAAGAAAATATAACACAACTTAGATAATATTAGTTTGTAGTTTTCTAAGCCAATATGCCTCCGTAAGGATCCATTTCTATTTGAGTTTGATACATTTGGCCCAGGGCACTGAGAAGTTCAATGATTTATCCAGGGTTACATGACCACTATTTGTCAGAGGAGGGGCTTAAAACTTTTATGTAGCATCCTACTCATTTTTTTGTATCCCTAGTATGTAACACAGTGCCTGGCATATAGTAGGTGCTTTATAAATTCTGGTTGACTAATACTTCTAAAATTTGCAGAGAATTTTGTCTACATATTGCCTCACAACAATGCTAAATACTCCAAATATTATTATCCTGAATTAACGGATGAAGAAACTGAAGCTGAGAGAGGTTGTTCTTTCCCTTAGCCCATGATCACAAGAAACCACAAGTTCTTGACTCCAAGTCTACTATATGTCTTTGTCCCTCAATCAGTCGATCAAGTAACATTTATTAAGCACCTAGTACAGTATGGAAAACTCCTTCTTGAGGCCCCTTCATTCATACCAGGTACAGGATTTCCTCCCCCTTGCAAATCCAGAACATTACATTGACTGAACTGTGGATCCCTGCTCCCTCTTTCTATTTACCCCCACACCCCTCTCCACATACTGATATTCTTTTATTCACAGAAGTATGGAATCACATAGCATCAGGCCTGGACATTGGTTAGGCAGTCAAGAAGCATTACTTAAGTGCCTACTATGTGCCAGGAACTCTGCTAAACCCTGGCCATTCAAAGAAGGGCAAAAAAGTCATTCTTAAGGGTCTCACATTCTAGTGGGAGACACAAATGGAAAATTAACTAGGTACTTGTATAATATAGACTGAATAGATGGAAGGCAATCTCAAGCGAAGGCTCTAGAACATGGGAGGAAGGGAAAGATCTCCTACAGAAGGCAGGCTTTGATCGCTTAACTGCTAGCACTCTCTCTCTCAATGTTAGTTCATAGTTTTCTAAGCCAATATGCCTCCATAAGGATCCATTTCTATTTGAGTTTGATACATTTGACCCAGAGCACTGAGAAGTTCAATGATTTATCCAGGGTTACATGGCCACTATTTGTCAGAGTAGGGGCTTAAAACTTTTATGTAGCATCCCACTCATTCTCTCTGTCTCTCTCTCTGTGTGTCTGTCTGTCTGTCTGTCTGTCTGTCTCTCTCCTCTCTCATAGTTAAATGTAAAATAGTTTGGGTTCTTCCCACTGGCACTTGGGATAGTCAGGAAAGATTTCTTGCAGAAAGATGGTGCCTAAGTTACATTTTAAAGGAAGAGAGGTATAGGCAAGGAGGGAGCACCTTGCACAAACACAGGATGCCCAGGCCAAAGGCAAGGAAAAGGGAGATGGATTACATTACGGTCAGTTCCAGTGACACCAAATCGAAACTCTTCAGTTTAACTTTAAAGCTCTACGCAATCTGACCCCAACGATCTCACCAGCCTCATGGGACACTAGTCTCCTGTTCTTCCCACATAAGACCATGCTGGCTTTCTCTCTGGTCTTCATTTAAGGTAATCCATCTCCTTTTCCTAACCTGCTCTAATCTATGTAAATTAGATCCCCAACATCTCCCTCATCAACTAGTTTAGTAATCCTGGGAAATGAGATTCGTTTGGTATGATTTGTTCTTAGGGAGCTTAGTGGAGTTTTGTATAGATTACCAAACCTGGGGCTAGAAAGAATGGAGTTCAAATTCTTCCTCAAACCTTTACTAGCTGTATGAACAAATTGCTGGATGTCTCTCAGCCTCTGGAACATTGGGGCAATATTGGCACCTAAATGACAGGGTTGTTGTAAAAATCAAATGAGGTAAAGGTACAAAGTGCTTTGCTAACCTTAAAGCACGTATAAATGTTAGCTGCTATTATGTTATTATGAATTATTATTAATAATTATATATTAATAATTATGTATTATAATTTTTATACTATAACATTAATAGATTATAATAATAAGTATTATTAATGAAGCTATCCTGGCTCCTTATAATCTCTTCTTTGTTTCACTCAAACAAATTTTGCTTGGTCACATGTTATAGCTACTTATGTCCAGATCTCATGTTTACAACTATCTCTCAAGGCTGTTGTAAATAAGATCGTGTATGGAAGTGCTCTGCAAAACCTTTAAGCACCATATAAATGTTGGTTATTATTAGAATTATTGTTTTTATTCCTTAGCTGCATGCTCCAAGTAAAATGTAAGGTAGTCTGAATATCTGCATTTCATGCTATAGAAATTATGGGATCATAGATGTCGACCTGAAAGTGACCTTTGAGGCCCTCTCTTCCCACAACTTCATTTTGTAGATATGGAATGAGAAGCAGAGAGGTTAAGTCACTTTCCCAAGGTCACACAGTAGCAGAAAAGGATTGGAGGCCAAGTTGTCTGACTTCAGCTCTGGGGCTCTTTAGATTGCATTCCTTTCAATGGTTAAAATAATAACAGTTACAATCCTGAACATGCTTTAGTTTGGAAAAAAATCAGGCTATTCTGAGGTTCCCATCTAAGAAAAAGTCAGAACAATGTGGCATTTGGGCACTGGCACAGGACCCCTGAAATGGTTTTCATTTAGAAACATAGATTTAGGGTCAAGTTTCGAATATTGAACCTTGTGTAGCCAGCTTTATTAAAAATGGAATGAGTTAGGTCTTATCAATATTGATCACTGTAATAGTAGACTCTTATAACTGCCACTATCTCCATTATGGACTCTCAGTTTCAGTATTGCTTCCAAAGGATTGCAATATTTTTACTATTGAGTTAGTTTCAGAGTTCATACTATTCAAATTCACCACTTAAAAGGTTGTTTATTTTTTAAAAAATTAATCTAAGTTTTGAGAGAAATCACTGGGAATGTAGCTTTCCGTCAGAGTTCGACTAGTTGAGTTGGCTGAAAGGGACAGAGTGTCCAAGGAACCAGTGCTATTTTGGGGGTGAAGTGTGAGAATGGGTGTTGGAGACTTGAAGGGTTGATGCAAAAAGAAATGTCACTGGGGGATTGACTGGGGAGCAGGCAACAACAGAGAGAAAAGATAAAGCACAGGCAGTCTTCTTTTACATGACTTCCCCAGCATTAACATGGAAAAAAATAATCTTTATCTTATTTGACTTTTTTATTATTTTTTTGACTTTTATTATCACTTATTTTTAACACAGTTTATAACAGATAAAACAATTCCAACTTTTGGTCAGGTGATGCTTCTTTTTAAAGCATTTACAATATGGACCACAAAAGAATTTTTTTTTAAACATTAACCAGCTGAGACACAAATAATATTTCTGTTGCTAACTTCACAAGCTCTTGACCTAATTGTCTCCACAGTATTACTAAGAATTAAAGGACCCTAACTTACTGTTGTTGGTCTAAAGTCCTAAACCTATTAGCTTAATGTTAGACTTAACCTCGGACGTTTCCCTGCCAATAATCTATAATTTAATAGATCTGGTATTAAGCTTACAAATTTTTTGACTGTAGGAAATTGCCACCAAGAGTAAGGATGTTGCAGGGAAACAATGTCTGCCCAACGTCATGTCAATTCCAGGCAGGATTAGATTGTCCACTTGCATTTAGTCAGGCTTAAAGTCTGCCAGGTGTCAGTGGGGAAATTGAGTTAGAAGAATCCTACCTCAGCCCATGCTGAACAGCCACTCTCCTGCTCTTCCCTTGAGATCAGCATCTCATCAGCGTACTGGCATCATGTATTGGAGGCTCAGATCACCTTTCTTGCTACCCATACCTGGAGTTAGACTCAGAAGAACAGTCATTTAATAGTCCCATAGCATCTAAAAATGGCAAGTTCCAATAACCAGGTTTCAAATATGATTATAGTTTCACTTTGGCTAAGGAACATCTTTTGAGGGAAGTCTTAAGTGGCTTACATGCCTTTCTATACATGTTTTAGATCCTAATTAAATGGCAATCATAAAAACAAACTTACCATTAAAACCTTGACTTTTCCATCAATGCCAAATTTTACCCGCGGTTACCTTCCTCTAGGAAATTTAGACTGAAATTCTTTTCTCCAAACTAAAGATGTCATTGATTTATTCTCAGTAATTAATTCTTTCTGTTGTTTTAATACTAATTGCTTTTACCTCACTTTGTAACATTTCTAATTTTTCTCCCCATCACTCCCCTCCCCCTGCTTCCAAATACCTTGCATTCTGATTAATCCTTCCCTCAATGTACTCTCCCCTCCATCACACCCCACCCCTCTCCTATCCCCATCTTCTCTCTTTTCTTGCAGGTCAAGATAAATTTCCATACCCCTAGCCCTGTAGTTCTTATTTCTCGATTATATGCAATAAAAATTCTCAGCATTCATTTCTAATATTTTGAATTCCAACTTCTCTCCCTCTCCCCCTCTCCAGCCCTACTGAGAAGGCAAGCAATTCAATAGAAACTAAATATGTGTTGTTTTGCAAAAGACTTCCATAGTAATTATGTTGGGTAATACTAATTATATTGCCCTCTGACCTACCCTATCCCCCCTTATTTTTCCCTCCTACAAATGACCTTGTCCCTTCTCAAAAGCATTTATTTCTAGTGAATCCCTTCTGCCATTTGCCCTCCCTTCTAACATTCTCCTCACTCCACTTGTCGCCTCCTCTACTACTTTCATGTGGGGTGATATAAATTTTCATATCAAATTTGGTGAGCAAGTTGTTCCCTCTTTCAGCCACACATGGGGAGAGTAGCTTTATTTTTCCCCTTTCTCCCCTTCTCCTTTATCTCCTCCATTGAATAAGATTTTTCTTATCTCTTTTATGAGTTATAGCCTGCCCCATTCCATTACTCCCTTCCTCTTCCTGGAATTTTCCTCCTTCACCCCTTAATTTTTATTTTATTTTATTTTACTTTTTTTGTGTGTGGATATCATCTCTTCTGATAAGAAACACCCTGTACTCTCTATCTATCTATGTGTATGTGTGTGTGTGCATGTACAAACTCTCCAACTACCCAAATACTGAGAAAAGATTCAATATATTCTTTCCATGTAGTAATGTAAACAGTTCAACTTTAGAGAGTCTTTTATGATTTTTCTTTTCTGTTTACCTTTTCATGCTTCTCTTGATTCTAGTCTTGAGAAGCCAAATTTTTAAATACAGATCTGGTCTTTTCCTCAACACAAAGTCTTGAAAGTCATCTATATCACTGAATGACTATTTTTTCCCTTGAAGTATTATATTCAGATTTGCTGGGTAAGTGATTCTTGGTTTCAATCCCAGTTCCTTTGACTTCTGAAATATCCTTTTGATCCCTTAATGTTGAAGTTGCCAGATCCTGTGTTATCCTGATTGTATTTCCACAGTACTCAAATTGTTTCTTTCTAGCTGCTTACAGTATTTTCTCCTTGATCTGGGAACTCTGAAATTTGGCCACAGTATTCCTAGAAGTTTCTCTGTTGAGGTTATTTTCAGGAGGTGATCGATGAATTCTTTCAATATCCATTTTGCCCTCTGATTCTATAACATCAGGGCAGTTTTCCTTGACAGTTTCATGGAAGGTAATGTCTAGGCTCTTTTATGATCATGGCTTCCAGGTAGTCCAATAATTTTTAAGTTATTTCTCCTGGATCTATTTTCTAGGTCAGTTGATTTTCCGATGAGTTGTTTCACATTATCTTCTATTTTTTTCAAATTTTTGGTTTTGTTTACTAACTTCTTAGTTTATGTCATAGTCATTCATTTCCCTGGACTCAATTCTCTCTTTCAACAAATTATTTTGTTCAGTGAGCTTTTGAACCTTCTCCATTTGGCTAATTCTGCTTTTTAAAACCTCCTTCTCCTCATTGGCTTTTTGGACCTCTTTTCCCAATTGAGTTAGCCTCTTTTTAAAGCTGTTATTTTCCTCAGAAATTTTTTGGTTCTCCTTTAGTAAGCTGCTAACTTGTTTTTTAAGGTCTTCTATTACCTGAGCCCTTTCTAAGTTCCCTTTGGAGGCAGAGGCTTTGACTTCCTCTGACAGTATACCTTGTTCTTCCTCATCCAAAATGATGGGGGGAGACACCTGTTCCCCAAGAAAGTAATTTTCTATGGTCTTACTTTTTTCCCCCTCTTTTGGGCATTTTCCCAGCTTTTTCTTGACTTCTGAGTTTCTTCTCCACACTTGCCTTGTTTCCAGTTCTGCCCAGCCAGCACTTAGGGGGCTGAGATTCAAAAGAGCTTCTCCCAAGCCTCCAGGGCTTTTGGCAGGGGTGGGGCTGCTATTCAGTGTGAGATTAAGTTCAGCTGCTCAAGTGGGGACAGGGCCGCCACACAGGGTTCAGTTCCCTCAGGGGGTTTATGAGACCTTCAACAATGGGTGCGGGCCATTGCCTGCTTTAGGAGTTCCTATTTACCACTGCCTCCGCTGCTGCTTTCTGAGAGGGCCTGAGTTATGGGGACACCCTGCTCCCCTCTCAGCCAGCCGCGAAGACCCTCTCACTGACCTTTGACACCTGTGGGTTGAGGGATGCGCTGCTGCTGGAGATTCTATCCCTGAAACCTGCTCGGATTTACTCCTCTCAGTGCAGCTTGGCCAAGGCAGGGATGGGTTCTGCTCTGTGTCTGGTGCATGACAGACCTTTCCAATCGGTTTTTCAGGTCTCTCTGGGATAGAAATCTCCTCAACTCTGTTGTTCTGTGACTTCTGCTGCTCTAGAATTTGTTGAGAGTTCTTCTTTACAGGTATTTTATGGGCTGTGGAGTAAGAGCTAAGCATATGTGTATCTTTCTACTCTGCCATCTTGGCTCCTTCCCCCATCTTATGCAATTTTAGACAAATTGCTGGCGCTCTACATTCTAACATCCTACATGAATGCCCTGGAAAAATTCTATCCCATTGCTCTTTATGTGATTGTATGATTTCCTTTCTTTGAAGTCTGAGATCCTGAGTTCATCTCAAGTAGCTCTCTCTATCCCTTTACAGAGTTACCTATTCCCAACATCCCTATGTTATAACCACAAATCTTTCAGCCACATAGATTTGCAATCTTGCGCTCATCACCAACTTTTTCATCTTTTTTTTTACCCCCCTAAGTTGATCAGTTTTCAAATCTTGTGGATTCTGCCTCCACAATATATCTTGCATCTCCCCTTTCCTGGCCCTCATTGGCCTTATCACCTGTCCAGAGGACAACTGCAATAGCCTCCTAACTGGTTTTCTTGCTTCTGCTCTCTCCTTTCTTGAGTTCAGAGTCAGAACTAGTACAAATCAGATATGACAGTCCAGGTTTAATGTGCTTTGAAAACCTCTTTTGTAGGCATCCAGGGGATAAGGGGAGAAAAGAGCTCTTGTCAAAACATATAACACACTACCACCACCACCACAATCTGGGATTCATTTAAATTAAATCTTCCTTTCCAGAAGTATAATACCATCTCATGATTTCTTCTATCCTGCCTTGACACTGCCCTTGATGATAATTTTTTAAAATTAATTTTTTAAGAACAATAATTTGTGTTCTTTCCTTCCCATTTGTCCATATTCCTTCTGGAAAAGAAAACTCTAGTAATAAATATCCATTACCAAGCAAAATGAGTCTTCACATTGGCATGTCCAAAATATGTCTCATTCTGCATATTAAACCCATCACCTCTTGGTCTACAGACAGAGACATTCTTTATATCATTAGTCCTCGAGTACTGATCTGGCAGAAATTAGCTCTAGACCAAGCTTTCACACCATATAGCAAGATGAGCTCCAAATAGTTACATGGCTTAAATATAAAAAGTCTTACAACAAATTAATTGGAACAGTATCTATCTCTATCTATATATAGGTAGGGGAAGAATTCATGATTGACAAAAGGCTAGAAGACAAAATGGACAATTTTGATTATAGGAATTTAAAAAGCTTTTGCCCAGACAAAACATTGATGCTGATTTTAACTGGAGATTCATGTGATTTGGTCCAGGCTCTCCTAATCAGGGAGTGAATGGGCCCAGAGAGTGTTTATCATGTCACTTCTCCCAATCTGTAAAAATAGCCAATCCCCTGAAGCTAAAGCTTTAGAATGTTTACCTCTCCCTTCCCTCTAGCCTAGTTTCTGAGTGTCTAAAACAATGGTCAAATACAAATAGAAACAGGCTGGCTAAATTGCACATAAGAATTCGTGTTGTGCAGATTGACTTAGTTTTAAAATATAATGTTATGCATTTTTTTTGTACTTTTCTTTATTTTATTAAATGTTTCCCAATTACATTTTAATCTGGCCAGGCACTCGGAGTATTATGGATTGCCTGAAGCCAGCAGGCCATGTTCTTGACACCTCTGGTCTAAACTACAGTAGTGTAGGATTTATGTGTCTTGTTCTTTCTTTTATATACTTTTCACATTTTCCTCTCCTACTGTGCTATTCCATTAAAGCCATAACTCTTACAATCTACCAAACTGACCAGATTTATCTTTCAGACTTACAGAAAAAGTTAAAATAGGAAAGGAAAAAAAAAGACTTTTTTTTCTAAACAGCAGGGACGCCTTTGAAATTGTGTGGCAAAAGACTGATATGTGGGAAGGAGCCCAGACAATGACTCAGTTTGAATCAAGAAACAGATTGGCTTTCTAAACTGATTTTACAGTTAATTTGCTTTGTGATTACTGGTTGTTTCTGACTTAAGTAAGAAGGTGACTCTTTACATTCACAAGGACATGAATGTATTCAGCTTTCCCTTGGGGCTTCCCCCTGGCCAAGCAGGATGCTGATGTCCTACATAGCCAGGCAGTACTTTAGACTACATTCAGCAAAGTGGAAACAAAGCTATGTTTTGTGAGTTTCCTCTTATAAAAAGAAGTAACTGCCTTTTCTGTTTCTTGTTGGACCTGGGCCCCAGTGACCTTAAAGATTTTGCCTTTTTCCTTATTTAATAAAGCCACAGTTAACAAATGCTAGAGTACCTCCAGCTTGAAGATGGGACATTTTTGTGACCATCTGCCACAAAGTTTCCTTCCTTTCTCAGTTTATCTAAACCCAGAGTGGCTGGTTTTCAGAGCTGTGTATGAAACATAACAAATACTTTCTTCACCTTTTTTCTCCCTTTCATTTATTGTGATTCCTATCTCTGTTACTCACCACCTGAGTGTCTCTAGGCAAATCATTTAACTCTAGTCTCTTTTAATGTTGGTTGGAATAGAAAGCCTTAAAATATAAACTCTTCCTGAGCTGGAATTACTTCATTCTTTGTATTTGTATCCTTAGTATCAAGAATAGTACCTGACATACAGGAGGCATTTAATAAATACTTGTTGATCCATCGATTGATAAAGTTAATTCCAACTTTATATCATTGATCACATGATCCTAAGAGGGCATCTAGGTGGCACAGTAGATAGAGTGCCAGAAGCCAAGAAGATTCATCTTCCAGAGTGAAAATCTGAACTCAGGCACTATCACTTAACCCTATTTGCCTTAGTTTCCTCATCTGCAAAATGAGCAGGAGAGGGAAATGGCAAACCACTTCAATATCTTTGCCAAGAAAACCCCAGATGGCATCACAAAGAATCAGACACAACTGAAAATAACTAAAAAAAAAAGTATGATCCTAAGAATTCCCCATTTGTATAAATATCAAACATATTAATACCTTTATTTAAGATTCAAATGTTGTGGCAAAGGAATCATATTCATGTACATTTTGAAAAGGAAAATGTATGGGGCAGAGCCAAGATGGCAGAATAGAAGGATGCACCTCTAGAAGCTCTCCCTCCATAGCCCATGAAATACTTGTAAAACATGACTCTAAACAAATTCTAGAGCTGCAGAAGGCACAAAATGACAGAGTGAAGGAGATTTCCAGCCCAAGGCAGCCTGGAAGGCTGATAGGAAAGGTCTATCGCACTGGGTGTGGAACAGAGTGCAGCCCAGCCTTGGTCGCACATCAGGGACAGGACAGGACAGGAGCAGGCTTCAATGTTTTACCAGCAGGAGCTTCTATTCCCAGATTCCTTAACCCACAACCACCAAAAGCAGCTTCAAAGGTCAGTGAGAAAGCACTTTTACCTGGGTGAGAAGGGAATGCAGTCCTGGCTCCAGGCAGCAGCTTCTATTGTTGGAGCCCTTGGGAGAATTGAGCTGCTGATCTGGATCTCAACCCTGAGTGGTGGCTCTGGGGTGAGGAGGAGCACTGGCTGGCATGGTGGAGGCTCTAGAGAAGGAATTCTACAAAAAGAGAAAAAAATAAGACTATAGAAGGTTACTTTCTTGGTATGCAGGTATTTTCTTTCATCCTTTTGAATGAGGAAGAACAATGCATACCATCAGAGGAAGACCTAAAAGTCAAGGCTTCTGCATCCAAAATAAATATACAAGGGTCTCAGGCCATGGAAGAGCTCAAAAAGGATTTTGAAAATCAAGTAAAAGAGGTGGAAGAAAAATTGGAAAGAGAAATGAAAGTGATGCAAGAAAATCATGAAAAGTAAGTCAATAGCTTGCTAAAGGAGACTCCAAAAAATGCTGAAGAAATTAACACCTTTAAAAATGGACTAACCCAACTGGCAAAAGAGGCCCAAAAAGCTAATGAGGAGAAGAATGTTTTAAAAAGCAGAATAAGTCAAATGGAAAAGGAGGTTCTAAAGTTCAGTGAAGAAAATAGTTCTTTAAAAATTAGAATGGAGCAGATGGAAGCTAATGACTTTATGAGAAACCAAGAAATTTCAAAACAAAACCAAAAGAATGACAAAATATAAAACAATGAAAAATCTCATTGGAAAAACAACCGACCTGGAAAATAGATCCAGGAGAGACAATTTAAAAATTATGGGACTACCTGAAAGCTATGATCAAAAGAAGAGCCTAGATATCATCTTTCATGAAATTATCAAGGAAAACTGCCTTGATATTCTGGAACCAGAGGGTAAAATAAATATTAAAAGAATTCACTGATCTCCTGAAAGAGATCTGAAAAGAAAAACTCCTAGGAATATTGTAGCCAAATTCCAGAGTTCCCAGATCAAAGAGAAAATATTGCAAGCAGCCAGAAAAAAAACAGTTTGAGTATTATGGAAATATAATCAGGATAAGACAGGATCTGGCAACTTCTACAATAAGGGATCAAAGGACTTGGAATATGATCCTCCAGAAGTCAAAGGAACTAGAATTAAAACCAAGAATCACCAATCCAGCAAAACTGAATATAATACTTCAGGGGAAAAAATGGTCATTCAATGAAATAAAGGACTTTCAAGCATTCTTGTTGAAAAGACCAGAGCTGAATAGAAAATCTGACTTTCAAACACAAGAATTAAGAGAAGCATGAAAAGGTAAACATGAAAGAGAAATTATAAAGGACTTACTTGTCAAGGTCTGCTACCCTGACCTTCGCCTGGATACTTACCTTACCCGGTCTTCGGACGTCTCCGGCCCCTCCGGTGAGGGAGGGGAAATAATGACTAGACAGAGCACCCGAGTGATAGATGCACGGCCTTTATTACTTTCATGTTGAAGCAGGGAGAGAAGAGAGAGAGCAAGCCCCTTACCCCAGGTTATATTACCAGCCCGAGCTCCTCCCATGTTCCTCCCCGTGGGTGGAGCCAGCGCTGTTACCGAGGCGTTCCCAGTACCCTAAGGGCAGGTTAGCACCTCCAGGCGTCTCAACTACCCTCACAGGAGGCCACGGTCCAGAGCTGGGCCCTAACACTTACTAAAGTTGGACTGTTTACATTCCTACATGGGAAGATAATATCTGTAACTCTTGAAATTTTTCTCAGCATTTAGGTAGTTGGAGGGCTTATACACACACAGACACACACACACAGAGGGTACAGCGTGAGTTAAATAGGAAGAGATGCTGTCTAAAAAAATAAAATTAAGGGGTGAGAGAGAAATATAATGGGAAGAGAAAGGGAGAAATGGAATGGGACA
This sequence comes from Bettongia penicillata ogilbyi, assembly GCA_023548195.1. Lineage (NCBI taxonomy): Eukaryota > Metazoa > Chordata > Mammalia > Diprotodontia > Potoroidae > Bettongia > Bettongia penicillata. Next base: position 1,807,712 of record JAJHZJ010000025.1, on the reverse strand, counting down.
TATTATCTCATAAAAAAGGCAAGAAAAAGCTTTTTCAATTGAGGAGAAAAGGGGGAGATGAGAGAGAAAAAGTGAAGCTTATTCCCATCACATTTGACTTAAGGAGGGAATAACATGCACACTCAATTTGGTGTGAAAATCTATCTTACCCTAAAGGAAAGTAGGGGAGAGGGGAATAAGTGGAACATGGAGGGAATGATAGAAGGAAGGGCAAATGAGAGGAGGGGGGTAATTAAAAGTAAACACTTTTGGGGAGGGACAATGTCAAAAGAGAGAATAGAATAAATGGGGGGGCAGGATAGAATGGAGGGAAATATAGTTAATCTTTCACAACATGACTATTATGGAAGGCTTTAGCAAAACTACATATATACAGCCTATACTGAATTCCTTGCCTTCTCAGTGGAGATGGGTGGGGAAGGATGAAGGGAGAGAAGTTTGGAACTCAAAGTTTTGGGAATAAATTTTGAGAATTGTGTTTGCATGTACCTTGGAAATAAGAAATACAGGTAATGGGGTAGAGAAATTTATCTTGCCCTACAAGAAAAGAGAAAAGATGGTGATAAGGAAAGGGAGGGGTGTGATAATAGGGAGGGTAGTTTGAGGGAAGGGGTAATCAGAATGCACAGTGTGTTGAGGTGCAGGGAGGAGAGAGATGGGGAGAAAATTTGAAACTCAAAATCTTGTGGAAATGAATGTTGAAAACTAAAAATAAATGAACAAATTGGAAAAAAAGAAAAGGAAAATGTAGGCTGTTGGAGTGGATGTGGGAAAACTGAGACACTTATACACTGTTAGTAGAGTTATGAACTGATCCAACCAACCTGGAGAACAGTTTATAACTATGCCCAAAAGGCAATAAAACTATGAATACTCTTTGATCTAGAAATACCACTGCTAGATCTATATCCCTCCCCCTACCCAAAAGGGGGAAAAAGTCCTATGTGTACAAAAATGTTTATAGCAGCTCTTTTTGTGATGGATAAAAACTGAACATTGAAAGGATGTCCATCCGTTGGGGAATGGCTAAATATGGGGGATATGATTGTATCGGAATATTATTGTGCTATAAGAAATGACAAGCAGGATGATTTCAGAAAGACCTGGAAAGACTTACATGAACTGATTCACAGTGAAATGAACAGAACTCGGAGAATGTTGTGCGCAGTAACAGCAAGGTTGTTCCATGAAGAGTTGTGAATGACTTAGCTATTCTCAGCAATAGAATGATAGAAGAAAATCCCAAACGACTAACGACGAAGTACACTCTCCATCTCCAGGGAATGATATTTTTTGAATGCAGACTGAAGCATGCTATTTTTCACGTTCTTTCTTTCCTCTTTTTCAAGATTTCTTATACAAAATGACTAATATGGAAATGTTTTACCTAATTGCACCTGTACAATCTATATCTAATTGCCTACTGTCTCAGGGAGAAGGGAGGGAGAAGTAGGAGGGAGAAATAGAATTTAGAATGCAAAACTTTAATTAAAAATAAATGAAAATCAAGTACTTTTTGAACATCTGTTATGTGCTAATTAAGTGGCATCTATTCCATGGTTTGGTGACTAGATAGTAGAGCGGTGAGTGGCCTCAGAACCAGACCCAAAGGATAGTGATTAATAGTTAAATGTGGACCTGGAAGAAGATCTCTGGTAGAGATCTGTTGGGACTCATCTTTAGCCCTGTTCTTGTCAACATTTATTTTTACCATTGACTTGGATGAAGGCGCAGATAACATGTTTATCAGATTTTCAAATGAAACCACCCTGGGAGAGGTTATAAACATACTGAGCAGCAGAATATAGATCTAAATACATTTCAAAGGATGGGAATGATGGGCTAAATTCAGTAAGGGGCAACTTAAAAGGTTTAAAGTCCTATTCTTCAACTAAAAATAAAGAAACAAGTAAAGAGAGCATGACAGAGGAGAAATCACTGGACAAGAGTGATTCATGTGAAAAAAATGGGAATTTTAGTGTACTGTGTGCTTAATACGAGTCAATATATGTTATCTTATTGGATCCTTACAACAAGTTTGTAAGTTACATACTACTACTATTCTCATTTTATAGCTGAGGAAACTGAGACAAAGGTTAATTGACTAGCCCAGGATTGCATAACTAGTAAATTTCTGAGGCTAGATTTGAACTCAGGGTTTTCCTGATTCCTAATTCAATACACAACCCACTGAAAGGAAATGATATGCCTCCTGTTTTGGCCTGGTCACATACAAAGGTGTGCTGGATCCAACATGAGCCATGAAAATCAATTGTTAAATTTTCAGCATGAGCCTTTACACCTAAGAATTTGATAAATTCTACAGACCAAGTTAATTGCTTTGATTTATTGTCAAAATTTAAGAAAATGATGGAGAAAATATTAATAACAAAGACTAATCTTAGAAATATGTTGTCCATAATTCTTTTTTCAGAGAACCAGTTGTTAAACATTTACCAACACATCTCTCCATGGACCCTTTTGGCAGTCTGGTGAAGTCTGATACTACTTTGGTTTGTTGCCTACATTCATAATGCAAAGAAATGATAAATGTCAGTTAGAAGTCAGTGAAAACAATTCTAATTTTTTACCCAACTAAGTTCATGGAGGCCCTGAAAATTATCCATAAAAAGAAATCTTCTCTATATCATCCTATACAAGGAGTCCTCCAGATTTTGGATGGAAATAGCCATCAAGGGGAAACTGACTCCCTCTCAAGAAAACCTATAACACTTTTTGGCTTCAGGTCACCAATAAATGTTTCCTGAAGAAAGTGGAACCTTGGCTAAGTCTTTAAGAAAACCAAGATTCCATGAGGTAAAGGGTAGGAGGGAGTGTCTTCCAGGCGTGGAGGACTGACAGAACCAAAATAGGGAGATGGAAGATGAAACATCCAATATGCAGAATGGCAGGTTGGACAGTAGGAATGTATCACAAAGATAGAGGTGACAGGACAAAGTCTAAGAGGACTGGAAAGGTGAGGAGGTCTCAGTTAAGAGCTTTACATGTTAAACAAAGGACTTCATAGTTGATCTTGGAGGCAATAGTGAGATAGGGAGTCACTGGAATTTGTTGAGTGTGTGTGTGTGTGTGCATGTGTGTAACATGATCAGTCCCACTGTTGGGGAAAATCACCTTGTTATATGCATGGAGTGGAGTGAAGGAAGGTTTGAGGCAGGGAGTTAGGAAGCTGTTACAACAGATCAGGAGAGAAGTAATGAGGGCTTACACTGAAGTGTTGGCTATATGGAAAGGAAAGACAAAAATGTATTTCATCTGGCAGAGTGTGCATGTCTGTGTCAGTTCATTTGCATGTATTTAGGAATGCATAAAAAATAGCTTCCCCCTTTGGTCCCCCCACCCCTGCCCACCTTGCTCTGACCTACTGCGATTTCCTCCACGTACAGAATTTCTGATATGGAACTCCCCCCACCGATAGCAGGCTGGGAATTATAGTTGTCTGGGTCCGCTGAGAGATTGGATGACTAACCCTCGTCGCATGAACTAGTGTGTGTGTGTGTGTGTGTGTGTGTGTGTGTGTCAGAAGTAGGGCATGAAGCCAAGCTTCCCACCTTGCCATTCTGCTATCATGCTTCTTGTTGACAAGTTGCATGAAGTCCATTTTTACCGTCATAAAATATAGCTGGTGGTCATTTGTAGTACTAATGAAAATAACTAGCATTTACATAACACTTCAAGGGTTGCGAAGTGCTTTAGAAATAATACCTCACTTTTGTCTCATAACTCTTACATGTAGGTACTGTTTTTATTTCTGAAATAAAATACAAATGAATTTCTTCATCTATAAAATTACAGATGAAGAAATTGAGGCAGAAAGGTTAAGTTATTTGCTCAGGCTAGTAAGTGAACTCAAGTCCGAGTGTTATTTCAACCTCTATAATTTGGAAGTACTTCTTGGAAAACTAAAGATACTTCATTTCATTTATGAGGTGATTTATGCTTGAGATCACATCATAGAATTAAGTCTAAGAGTTTGAGGTAAGCTTGCAGTCATCTCATTAAGATTTTAAACTCTTTGAGGGCAGGGACTTTGTTATCCACTTTTCTTGTGTTTTCCAGGAGCATCTAACACAGAACAGGGGAACCTTGAAGAGACTCAGAGAATACTTGTTCATTGATTGGTTTTTTGTTATAGTATAAATTCATGTGATTCTCTGCTAAGTAATTTCAGGAAAGCCCTAGTTTATTTCATAAGAAAGTATCAGTGACTTTTTTGTGGACAATTTAAAATTATTACAAAGTATTTGATGAAAAGATGAAAATTATACTAAAGGAATAACAACGTTTCCTAGCACTCCTAGAATATAAAGGCAATTTGGCATAGTGGATAACATACTGGGTTTGAAGTCAAGAAGACTTGGGGATTAATCCTTGCCTCTGACATTTACAAATGGTGTGACCCTGGGCAAGTCTCTTAACCTCTCTGTGCTTCAGGAAACTCCCTAGGATATACCTAGTAGGTCATAAAGGAGTTCTGATTTGCAGTGGTAGAGGGAGGTCTCACACTAGGAATTCCCTCTACTCAAAAAAATCACAGATCCTTTGCATAGTTAACAATTACTCCTAGTGCATTAGTGTCCAATGAATTTTAAATAATAACAAATGCATTCAAGACTGACAAACATTTCTTGTATTAGTTGATTAACACAAACATTAAAATTGATAGCATATGTGGATTTTGCAATTCTGCCAAGTAATAGCCTGGTGACGAAGGCTGAGCTTGGGGAATTTCATTGTCTTCATTTGTTTGAAATAAAAAGCTATGCTTGATTATCCTAAGGGAAGAACAACTCTGAATGTAGGTTATCTGGCGCCCTGCACATAAAATGCAACAGTGCATTGAACTTATGAAAAAGTAACTTAATACAAATGCAAACTTCCACCCTTGTATGAAGAAGTAATTGAACCATGGAAACAGCACTGGCCCATGTGCCCACTGTATAAAGAGATTGACTCTCACTCCTAAAAGCACACTGGGTATCAGACCTAAAAGTAATTTAATAGACACTGTGCATGTCCTTCTTATTACCTCTTGATTCAAAGGAAACTCTGCATAGATTTGTCAGAAGTGATGGCTTAGGTTTTCTGGGCCATCCTGGGAAACAAGGCACAATAGCTTACATGTTAAAAGGCATCTTTCCTGTGATGATTCTATGAAGAATATACTGCAGACATCATAATCCCCATTTTACAGATAGGGAACCAAGACTTGGAGAAACGGTTTGACCAAGATCACACAACTAATAAATCTCAGAGTGTCGAGGTCTACTAAATTTAAGTTTTAGGTCCACCCACCATACTGCCTGAGGAGGTGAAAGCTTAGGGAAAGAATGCAGATGAAGGAAGGTGGGAGGGGATAAGCATTTGTGTGGTACCTACTCTATGACAGCTACCGTGCTAAGCACTTTTCTATTTTTAAAACAAATATTACGTTCCTCACAAGTCTGTGAAGTAGGTGCTATTATTTTCCCCATTTTACATTTGAGGAAACTGAGGCAAACAGGTTAAGAGACTTGCCCAGAGTCACATATCTAGGGCATGTCCAAGGCTAGATCTGAACTCTGCTTTTCCTGACTCCAGCCCAGTGCCGTATTCACTGAGCCATAAACTGCCTCTGTAACAGAAGGGACATAAAACCAGATGAGGTTAAGAGATTTACTCAAGGAAGCAATGGGTTTCACCAAATGGAAAGAGCTTGTTTTAGGTATAGTTTAGTTTAGCTGTAATATAGAGAAGCATGATGAGTATGAGGTTGGCCCACTGACACCATGACTAATCTTCCTTCTGTCTTTAAGTGAACTGACACCACTCTCTACCATTCACATGACTAAAGAGCAGCAGTCCTCATCACAAGGTGCTATATCCCCATCCTATTACCACCTATTTCTCTTCTAATTCTAATAATATAGAACCAATGACTTTCTAATCTAATGACCCCCCCCCCCACTACTATTCACTGCTCCAATCCAACTGAGTCCTTCCCTTCCCAAGTCTCCATCCAGCTCTGCCCTTTATTCCATTGTACTCTTTGGAATTCAATTCAATCATTAATAAATTTCCCCTTCTATTTGATGTTTTTTTCCTTTACAATCCTGGACCTCATGAGGATCTGGCCTCTCTAAGAAGATACTTCATGTCTGCCCATCTTCATTACTATTGGATGTGCCCTTTCTCATGCCCCAATAGCATATTTATCAGGAAGAGAAATAAACATATGACTTACTTTCCACTGCTGCTTCAAGACCCTCTTCTACTGCCATCACATAGCAACACACTCTCTTTGGTGGTCAAGGGCAAACAAAGTCAAGTGCAAGTCATATCATCATTTCTTTGATGGAATGGTCTTGTTTGGCAATGAAGGACAAACACAACCTCTTTGGTGGTCCAGTCCATTCAGAAAAATTAGCCTTTCTAGAGTGGTGGCGGTTGTCTATTGGCCCCAAATTTCTTTACCTTTTCCCAAGAAATTCACTACTGGGTTTCCAGTATTTCTTTTCACTCCAACCCTTGTTCATATAGTCAGGGACTTCCATATATTATGTCCCCTCAAACATCACATCTTCCAAGTTCATCAGCCTCCTCATGATTTATGCCATGATTTATGGTGCAGGAGTGGGGAACCTGCAGCCTGACAGTCACAGGTGACTTTCTAGGCCCTTCAGGGTGGCCTTTTGACTGAATCCAAGTTTTACAGAACATCTATAAATCTGTAACAAATGCGGATTTGTGTTGTGAAGTTTGGATTCAGTCAAAGGGCTGTGCTCAAGGACCTAGAGGGCCACATGCAGGCTCAAGGCCGCTGCGCCTCATCAGTAAACTCCAAGTACACCTAACTTACACAAAGATAAAATACGATTCACTTGGCCTTACACGACTGGCCCAAATCTAACTTTCCAACCCCACTGTCCATGACTCCTCACACTCTGTGATCCAGTCAAACTGGGTTCCTTTCTGTTCCTCTGATGGCTCTGTATTTCTCACCTTTGAGTCACTGAATTGACTTTGCCCCATTCTTGGAAGCCTCTTCCCCTTTCCCTCTTCCCCAGAATCCTTCCCTTTTTGCAATATGCAATTCAAGAACCACTTTCTATATAAAGCCTTTCCTGAACCTTCCAGCTATTATCTAAACCATTTTGTATTTATTCTCCTTATTATTCTGTCTCCATCTCTCTGACTCTGTCTCTCCCACCTCTCCCCACGTGTGTGTGTGTGTCTATTTGACTCCCATGTTAAAATGTAAGCTATTTGAGAGTAGGAATTACATGATTCTTTGTATTTGTGTCTCTAATGCCTAGCACAGTGACTGACATGGAGTAGTCAGTTAGGAAATGCCCATTTATTGATTGATTTAAAACTATATCATATGGGGCTGACAGAACTAACGGTGTTTAGCCTGGAGAAGAGATTTGTGGGGGTGGGTTACATGATAAGTCCTCACATATTTAAGAACTGCCCCAAGTCTCTCCCCAGGCCATCCTCCCCTCACCTACCAAAGCGATCTTTCTAAAATGCAGGTCCAACCTTCGCATCCTCTTACTCAGTAAACTTATATATGGCTCCCTATAACTTCCAAAATCAAATAGAAAACTTTTTGCTTGGCATTCAGGCCCATCATAACTCCTCTCTCAGCTTTCTAGTCTTCTTATACAACATAGGCTCCTATCCTCCACCCCTAACACACCCTGCAGTGT